>VZTZ01005362.1:71688-131023 GCA_013400955.1 Drymodes brunneopygia | reverse complement strand
GGGGTCTCTCAGGGCTGGGGACACGGTGGGGAGAGATTCCTGAGGGGTCTGTGAGGGAGGGGTCCCTCAGGGCTGGGGGTTTGTGAGGGGGTCTGTCAGGGCTGAGGGCACGGTGGGGAGAGATTCCTGAGGGGTCTGTGAGGGGGCTCCCTCAGGGCTGGGAGTTCCTTCAGGGCTGGTGAGGCTGTGAAGGGAGTCCCTCACCTCACACTGTGAGGATGTCACACTGGAATGGGGGGAGCCCCTCAGGGCTGGAGGGCCGTGAGAGGGTCTCTCACAGCATGAGGGGCGTTGTGGGGGTCTCACAGAGTGAGGGACACTGCGGAGAGGTCCCCACAAGGCTAAGGACCCTCACAGCAGGAGGGCTGTGATGCAGGTGGTGCCCAGGTGCTGCTGACAGGCTCCAGCCTTCCTGCCTGCCCTCCCTCCTGCATCCAGCAAGGATCCTGAGACCCCCTTGTCCTGCCAGTGGATCTGCAGCATTTTGGGGGCCATCACGCCCCCCTGGCTGATGCAGTCCCGTTTCTCCCACTCCAAGGCAGTGCCTGAGTCGTGGTCCCTGTGGTTCTTGCTGGGTTTCTGCCTTGTGAGGTGGTGAGGACAGCAGGGACGAGGCTGCCCTCGCTCTGAGTTTCTCAGCGTGGCTGCTACTGCACTCCTGTGAGTTACTGCTGAAGTTAAGGTCCGTGTTATTCTTTTTTTCCCAGCTGTTTTCCCCACATGAGGTCCCTTCTTGCTCAAAAAACATCGGGGTCTTTACCAAAAATGTTACTAGTGTGGTGATAACAACTTACTGCCGACAGGCTAATGCCCCGTTACTCTGGTCCAAACCCAAACCATTTGGAGCCTGAAGGGGCTGGGAATGGTTCAAGTGGTATTAAGGATTCGCAGAGATGCTGAGAAGCACTTTAGATAAGCTGTTCTGTTGCTGTGTGTGTGTGTGAAAATCCAAACACTGACCAGTTTCTGACCTCTGGTTGCTTTTGCATGAGTGATAGATCCCGTGTGTTGATAGCATGATACGATAACTTGCATTTAAAGTGCCTGGCTTTCTTGTGCTGCAAGTCCCACATGTGTGTGAAGAAGATTAAATAACTTTGTTTCCTGAGAGGAGTGTCACATGCAGGTGATTATTATCTCAGATATTTCTGTTCTCATGGAGGAATCTATGATATCCGAGATAGTAACATCTTGGAACGTGGGCTGTCGGGTTTTATCAAGTACTGAGTAATCTTCAGCTCGTTTCTATGCAGAAATAGCATCAGAAATGAACCACAGTCTGATTATGTGATGATGGGGAGAGAGATTCATCTCTCCCTGACAACTCCCTTAACTCCATGTACCATCTGAGAGCCCAGTGTTATCTGTACCCACTCAGGGCTTTGGGATGCCTCTGCTTTTCCATTTTCCATTCCAGAAATGGGAGTTTGCACGGGTTCAGCTCAGCCTTCAGGGATTCTGGAGCGGGGGTAATTGACTGCCTTCATTGAGCAAATTTTTCCGGCAGCTCAGCTGTGGTACAGACAGTTCTTGAACTTCTTGGTGTCGTGCTGCAGATGGGAAGTCCAGAGCAGCTTTCTGGAATTCTCTGACTTTTCAAGTGGGGGCTGTTAGCTCTCATGTTTGTTTACACGTGACGATGGATTTTGGCAGTTGTCAAGTCAGAGCAAAAGCAGCCAATGCAGGGAACAAGTAAAAGATGATTGTTGAATTGCCTTCGCTTTAGGCCGTGTCTCAAACACACAAAATTGTTTGTGTGCTGTTCAGATGGGCTGGGAAAGATCATCATCATCATCATCTTCCCTTGAATGTTTGTGGATCTCTGGGACTATTTAGCTGATGAGTTGGATGTTGTTGATGCATTCCCAAGTTTTGTTTGCTTATGGGGAGCCAGAGCCCTTCCTGAGCTTGCTTCCCATGACTATTAATTCTTGAAATGCCCTGACACCTTCAGCTGAAGTTTTTAGAGTTTGTCCCTCTCATTCTGGCCGTGTGTATTTTGTGTGCATTTGTTCTTTTTTCCTTCCAGTTGCCTGATTTTTTTTCTCCTTGCTCTTTGACAGCAGGCAAGGCAAATCACCTCTCCCATTTACCTTGCCTGTTTTCCCAGGGCATTCCTCCTGCTGCCCACAGTAATGTTTTCACCAGGCTGGGAATTGCTGCTCACCACAGATGTCACCTGTTTGATGCCAAGATCACGGCAGCCCTTTGTGAATTGGCTCCTGCTCCAGAGACAATTTTTCTGCTTTGGAAACCTGACAGGAACAGTGATCTGGAAGGGACCTCGTGGTCATTGGCTCCTTTCTCATCACTAGAGATTTCTCCTGTGATTTGTGCTAAATGCCTTTATTTTTTGAGAAGGAGCAGACTGTGAACATTTTGAAGCAGCTCTTTACTCTAGGATTTTAATTCAGGGTGGAATATTTGCTGTTACTCCTAACGAGCAAAACCCAGAGCAGGATTCCTGTATCTTAACTACCCAACAAACAAAATATTGGGGTTTTTTGGTTTGTTTTCATGTGAAAAAGGCAAGTGTAACTTGTTTAGATACTGAAAAGACAAAAAAGTATCTCTGCTGCTGTGTGGCTTGGCAGTGGGGAAAGCATTCCCATGGGATTTGGGGGATGCAACTGGGGCTTCCAGCTGTCTCCTACAACCCGTGCTGACACAGGCTGTGCTTGCTGGGCTGCAGTTGTGGGGCTGCAATTTAGACACATCCTCAAAAGCAGAGTTTTCTTCTCGGAGAACACTTGAAAGTGCTGTTTACTGGGGCTTGTGGTGGTAGAGTTTGGCTCTTTGCAGCGCAGCCGGCTGCTCAGCACATGCAAATCGTGGTGGTGGATGCTGCCTGAGAAGAGGTGCAGAGCCAGTTTGAGGTTTTTGGGGTTTGTTTAGGAAGGATAAAGACAGAAGCTTGTGCAGCTCCGTGGCTTGCAGCTCATCGATCCCCGGGCTGCCTGGGCGAGGGAAGCCTCGAGCGCTGGCCCACCAGGTAAATTGGTGCTATTACAGCACTTACAGGGCCAGGTTTGAAGTGCAAATTGAAATCCCCGTCTCTGTGAAGTCACTGCTGTTTGTTAATTGATGCCTGTTACCGGCAGGAGCAGTTTAGAGGTCTGACTAATCCACCTGGGATGAAAGAGGGCAGGTTTAGGTTAGGTTTTAGGAAGGAATTCTTCCCTCTGAGGGTGGGGAGGCTCTGAATCCCTGGAATTGTTCCAGGCCAGGCTGGATGGATTTGGAGCAACCTGGGATCGTGCAAGGTGTTCCTGTCCATGGCAGGGGGTGGGAGAGGATGAGCTTTAAGGTGCTTTCCAGCCCAAGCCATTCTGGGATTTGATGATCTGTCCCTGCTAATTGGTGGTAAATGGATAATGGTTTCTCAGGGCTATGTTGACACAACCAATAACACTCCAAAGTGACCTGTCCCTCACGGGTAAAATCGAGTCAAATACAGAAAACTGAGACTTACAAATCAATCAAATCAATCCTTTATGGTTTTTTTGGGTGGGACATAAACCTCCAAACCACCAGTTAATCTGTAGCCACTAATGGACTTAAGGAATATTTTAAAGCACATATTCTTAATGAGTCTCAGAATTTCTGCTGTAACACTCAACTTTTTAAATGGTTGGAATCTGTTGCCTGGAGTCGGGGTTTCTGTTTTCTGTGCTATCCTCTGCCCTCCCCTTTCCCCATGATTTTTGGTGCACTGAGAAAATGTGCCACTTTTCTAATGCAAATGCCTGCCTGAGAGTGGTATCAGAACATGGGATTAACCCATGGATTCTAAGAAACACTTTTGAGTTTCTTCAAATAGAAAATGTCAAGAACACTTCCCAGTGCACAAGGAACATTTTTATTCCCTTATTTTGTATAGTGTCCAACTGCTTGGTCTTTTACCCGTCTTGTCTCATAAAATGCTTTCTTTTATGGTTCAAAAATACTTCGAGGTATCTTCTCATCTGACTTTAATCTTAGGGACAGTGACAGTGCAGGTGGCCTGAGGTTTGTTTTCCTTCCTGTTGTGTTTTGGTACCAGAATTGCCTGAAGTGTGGATTCCAGCATCTGCCTGTGGGTGAGCTTCCTGTTCAGTGTAACAGAGTCATCTCAATTCTGTGCCAGAATATTGGGCATCCATGGATTCACCTGGAAGTGAGTTCTGTTTGTTTAAAGGCCACAGTGTCACAGAGCAGGAAATGCATTGCTCTGCCCATGTGCTGCCTTCCTCAGGAATCACTTCTTGCCGGGTTGGGTACTTTAAAGATGTGATGAATTCAAGTTTGGACACTTAATGTGAGAATTGGCTTCTCTGCTTATTAAAGCCATACAATTAAAACCATCCAACATCCTCCATTACGTTGTCCCATCAACACATCTCCATTTCCTTCTCCCCATCCTATACATACCCCACCTTCAGGGCTGGGATTTGCTGGAACTGAACACGTCACTGAACATGGGAAAGGCTCCTTTATCTTTTTTCCCCCCACCCATGATCCAGAGCCTCCGTATCGTACGTAAGGCAGGAGCACATCGGGCTGGGATTTGTGCACGCCTTTTAGCGTTTCTATTCCGGGCACGAGGAAGTCATTAAGCTGCGGGTCTGCTCTGTGTAGGCACTCAGTGGGACGTGGTGTGTTCTGGCTTGTGTTGGTGTGGAGTGGAGGATCTGCTGTGCAGTGCTGCTGACACGCAGATGATGCCTGGGGAAGGTTGGCGTTGGAGCTTGTGACAAGAAGAAGCTGCCAAAACAAGTGGGGAGCCTCGGAGTTGAGAGCAGAGCCTAAATATACAGAGCAGTGCTGTGAGCC
The DNA here is from genome assembly GCA_013400955.1 of Drymodes brunneopygia. Taxonomy (NCBI): domain Eukaryota; kingdom Metazoa; phylum Chordata; class Aves; order Passeriformes; family Petroicidae; genus Drymodes; species Drymodes brunneopygia. The sequence goes on along the minus strand of VZTZ01005362.1, from coordinate 126,211 downwards.
TCTTCCTAAAGGGTCTGGAAAGTCTAAGCAGAGCAGTCCTGAATTCCCTGATGAGCTTTAAGGTGCTTTAGGGAAACTTGTGAGGGTCTGCAGGTAAAATAGGTGGGAAACCTTTGATAGAAGTGACATCAAAGCTGTGATGTGTGACCAGCAGGTGGGCAGAAGTCAGGACAGTATGATGTTTTCTTCATCATTCAGAGGTAATTTGCTGCCCATGTGATACAGGAGCCCATTGACTCCTAGAAATGCATTGTACACCTAATAATGCATGTCAGGGAATAGGTTAGCATCGTTCTCAGATAATTAATAAAGATAGCACTTCCATAGCAAATAGGAAGGAAAAAAAATAACCCGTACATTGTTTAGCTGAGCTATTTCTTTCCTTAGGCTTCTCTCCTGGGGGAGACCTTGGTGCTTGTAAATGAATCTGCCGCCTACCTTGTGTACCTTCATTTTAATGTGGGGATTGAGGAGGAGCCAGCTATCGGAAAAGCAGCCAGAGATGGGTGCCTTGGAAAGGTGCCACTAATTAGTGTGGCGTCTGACAATTAGCTGTTAAGCCTTTCCTTGCAAAGTTCCCAACGGTGCATCCCAAAACAAAAACAAGGACCTGGAGAAAGGGGAGAGCTGCCCTTGCAGTGATCTTGTAGGGTGGTTGTTAAAAGCAGAAGGTGGAGTTGATTCTGATGTGGTTCCCTTCCAGCGGAGCAGGTCAGATTTGATGGACCCAGAAGCATTTTGGTTTTTTCGTGTCTTAGTCTGCAAACTTCTCACACTCCTTACCTTTAAAACAGGTTTGAGGCTGCCTCTCTTCACGGGGAAAGCTGTAAATCAGTAACATCTGCAAAGTGTCCTTGTTGATGTTAATCTGCGAATTTTTAACAAAAATCAAGGCATAATAAAAAAAGATTCAAAGAAATCTCGCAGTTGGTTTCTCGCATTTGCCTCCAGGGTCTCCTGGCTGTGTTTTTGCTTTGTGGCAATGATGAATAGCACGGAGCCTTTTGCGAGTGTCTCAAGGGTGTCGTTAGTTAGGAGTAAGGATTGAGCTGGAGCTGGCAGGAATCTCAAGGTTTTTGTACAGCAGCTGATCTCCCCCCAGCCCTCAGGGATCAGACCTGCTCTTCCTCTGGAAATGACTTTTACATCGTTGGGACAGTGATGATTTTGATTAGAAAGGCCAAGCTGCAGAATTACTTCTCCCTTGTCAAACGAGATGTTGGGGAAGATGTTTTTGCATGCGCTGTTTTGCTGAGCTTGTGTTTCAGGTGACATTGCTGAGGTGGCAATGCCAGGAGCATCTTCAGGGGTAGTTTATATCAGCATGACCCAGGCTTTGCTCTGCCTTGTGTCTCTGTGTAATTCCACTGCCTTGGAAGGAGTGACCTGGAATCTGCAGACAGATCTGGCGCCTGTTTCCGTGCGCATCTCTGATCTCTGCTGCGTGCGCCGACACGCGAGCCTCGGGTTCCAGCAGCTCTCCCTGGGACAGAAAGTGGCAGCTGTTTGACAAATGCAATGGAGCAAGTGTTATAAAAAGAACCAGAGCGAATTTCCCCTCCTCAGAACTGATTAAAGCAGGAGCAGTGTTGGGAGTGCTTCTTGGGAGCTCGGTGTTGCTGTGTAGGAGAGTCTCACTTGGACACTTTGCTGTCCCTGTACCTATTCTTAGCCTGTTTATCAAAAGCTGTTGTATGTGCATCGAGAGACCTCCCTGTTCAGGCTGTTTGTGTGTTTATGTGGAGTCTTTTGAGGAGAGAAGGGATTATATCCAAGCTTTTCTGTCACCTCCTCCTGCTTCTGTGCTTTCTAACTGCTCAGGAAATACAGGTTAACGTTTCCATAGTATCTGAGTGTAACACAGAGTGTCTGTGATGCAGGGAAGTGCTGCCTGGTGCTTCTTGACACTGACCTTTGGATTTGAGATTTGTGACATGGTTGAACTGATTTCACAGCCTGCTGTTAGAAGGGGTGGCCTTGGTCGCTCTCCCTCTCTCAGCTCTGCAGCCCCTGGCTTTCAGATGATGCCTCAGTGAAGGGATTGAGTGTGAAAATCCAACAGCAAACTGCTTGAGGGATTTTTGGTAGGAGTCCCCTTAGTGGTAGGGAGCACAAGGCAAGGGCTGGTGCCCTGGGAGGTTTCCTGCTGGAGTGTCCTTGGAGGGGGATCAGAGAACAGTTTAGATTGGAAAAGCACTTGGAGATCGTGGAGTCCAACCATCCCCCAGCACTGCCAAGGCCACCACTGACCCATGTCCCCAAGTGCCACATCCACAAGGCTTTTAAATCAATCCCCCCAGGGATGGAGACTCCACCATTGCCCTGGGCAGCTGTGCCAGGGCTGGACAACCCTTTAAGTGAAGAAATTCCTCCTATTATCCAACCTGAACCAGCCCTAAAACAGCTTGAGGCTGTTCCCTCTCTCCCAGAGCCCAACCCCTGCCCCGGCTGTCCCCTCCTGTCAGGGAGTTGTGCAGAGCCACAAGGTCCCCCCTGAGCCTCCTTTTCTCCAGGCTGAGCCCCTTTCCCAGCTCCTCCAGCCTCTCCTACTGCTCCAGACCCTTCCCTGGACACATTCCAGCCCCTCAAGGTCTCTCTTGTCAGGAGGAGCCCAGAAGTGTCTCCAGGCCTGGAGGTGCCCCAGCAGTGCCATCACAGGGGATGGGCACTGCTGCTACCCCAGAGCTGGCACAGCCCAGGTGCCATTGGCCTCTTGCCCACCTGGGCACACCTGGGCTCATGGCCAGCTGCCTGTGGGCCACCTCCCCCAGTTTCTTTTCCATCCAGCAGCTTTCCAGCCCTTCCCCTGGCAGTCAGAGGAGTGGCTGAGCTTGGGCAGGTGAGAAATGGGCAGTGGGGCAGTGCCACAGCCACTTGTGCTGTGTCAGGGAGCTGCCCCAGTGTCCTTTTGTCTTCCTGCAGCCCCAGAGCGTGCTCAGGACCAAGGAGGGTGATTTAATGAAGGGCTGGGACTCGTTCTAAATGAACACGCTGAATGGACAGGAATAGTTGGCTGTTGTATGTGACTATGAAGGTCACCAGAACCCAATGCTCATTTTTCAGCTCCTCGTTGCTGCTGGGTGCAGCAGAAGCTTTGTGCTGACACAGGCACTTCCTCTCAATGGGGCTGGAGTGGCACTGAGGGAAGAAAATGCCACGTTCTGAAGGCTCTTGGTAGCGAGACAACTGGAAAGATGTGTGTTGGGTACAGATTTTTCAGACTTTGGGGCTTCTTTTTATTTTTATTTATTTTTTACTCTGATGTCTTCTTGCTACAACTTCAGCTTTTCTGTTATGAGAAGTGAAATTAATAACCTCCCTTACTTCCTGTCCAATGGCAAGGAATGTCTTCATCCTGGCCCGAGCTGAGCTGCAGATGAGACCTGTTTTGGGAACTGTGTTATGCAAAAGCAGAGGGAGAGGAAACAAACAGTTCTCTATCCTCTTTGAAACGCTGTTTTAATGGTTCCTTGGTAATTCACGCAATTATTTAATCGGCCGCGCGATCCCTGGGATTATTATTCTTTCCAGGTAATAACTGGAGCAGTAAATTTATCTTGTGAATTGAAGGGAAAATAAAAAAAAAAACCTGGCATATGTTGTTTGCAGTACTTCGTTTTAGTAATTGTTTGCAATGACCTTTTGGAATCACGGAGAGAAAATTTGTTTGCTTGACTTTCTCCCAGATCAGCTCCTGGCAATCTCGATATAGAGCAAAATTGAGTTGTTTTGGATTTTTTAATTACGTTCTGACAGCAAAACCTGTTTTTCTGTGTGCATTACAGTTGTTGGTTTTTTTAAAAGGTTAACTTCTGTTTGACAGGACTTCCACTTCCAGATGAAGTTTTTGAAACTTTTTGGTTTGGTTGTTTGCTTGGGTTTTTTGAGCCAGAATTGCTTATCCTGGGTATTATTACAAAATAAATATTTATTTGTTTCTTAATTTAAGGAGAAAATTCATGCTGTATTTCTGAATGTCTAGGGGCATGATGATGAAAGGCCTGTGGTTTTTTTGTCAGTTTTATTTGTGGCTTTGCTTTGATTTTGTGTTATTTTATTTGGGTTTTTCCTGTTTGCTTTTTTGTCTTTTTCAGCTTTAGAGGTTGTAATGTGATTAGATCATAGAACCTTGAGAGGTTTAGGGTAAGAAAAAAACGAATTTTTTTTTTTTTTACGAAGTTTTAGCAGAGCTCCTGTGAAATCTTGTTCCTCGATGTCACTGGGTTGTGCTCAGAGCCCACTGTGGGTTTGGTTTGTAGGAAAATGTCCAATATCTGAGGGCTTTGCTGCACACCAACTCTGCCTATGTGAAACCTGCTCTTCTCAGGGATGAGACCAATGGTTCTTCCTTTTTCCCTTCTGAAAATTCTGGCATCTTCCCACTTTAAAATCTGACAACTCTTGAGAGCAAAGGGTCAGGAAAACACATTGTGAGAAATCTCAGCATTCGAGCACGAGTTTTCACATGAGAGCCCATTGCTCTGGGAGCTTTCTGAAGCTGCTCTTGGAGAGGCTGTGAGAGCCTGGTCCTTCAAACACACCCAAGAAAACTCTGTGAGAGCCTTGCCAAGGAGCAGGTGCTGCAAAATTCAGCTTCTGCCAACTTTGGAGAAAATTGCACTGATGGAGATGGGCGTCTCTCAAGGGAAAATAAGGCTCCAAAATGAGTGTCCAAGCTGCAATGAGACAACAGATGCCAAAAATATGTCCAGTAGCTCAATTTGCAGCTGAGGCAGCTTCCCTTCCTCTCAGGCTGATCCCTCAAGGCAGCGTGGTGTCCCCAAGGACTGAACCTGGAGTTGTTTCCATAGGGAACAGAAATGCCTGGAAGAATCAACAACGATCTGGGGCTGAGTGAGCAGCAGCCTGTGTGATTTCAGCCTCCTCATCAGGCTGGTTTTGCACATCCCAACTTGAAAAAAGTAAGCTTTTTTCATCCTATTTGGAGCTGAATAGACAGACCTGAGGGGCTCCATGTTTCCTGCTAAATTCCAGATAAGATCTTTTACTGTTTGAACTTGCAAAGCAGTTTAGGTGTGTGCTTCCCTGCTCACAGGGTTCCTGCAAAAATGCTTGATCCACCCCTTCATTTAGTTGAGTCTGTTTGGAATGAACAATGTTCCTCAAGCTGTGAATACAAGAGTGGTTTAGCATTTAAAAAAAAAAATTAAAAAAACCTCCCCTGCAAACAGATGATGTAATGCCCGAGCTCCATGTTTAAACAGTAGCTAATTTGCCAGGGGATAAACCAGGGTGAAATCTGTCAGGCTTTCTAATTTCCCACATTCACCAGAGCTTTGTTCTTTTTGCTTTCAAATGCAGGGTACGTTGGTGTGTCCACACTGTGTGGTTTCCTTCAGCTGCTGCAGCCAAAGAGTCTGTCCAGGGGCAAGAGAAAACGTTGCTGTAAACCTTTTGTTGCTATAAACCATGATATGCATCTTTTTTTAAGTTTTACTTTGTGCCTGTATTAAAATACCGAGCCATCCCTTTGATGAGCTGCGGCACAGGGTTTGTTCTGAATTTGGTTTCTTTGCAGGCACGTTCCTTCGGCCAAGCAAGATTCACTCCCTGCAAGGTCCCCGGGGCGCTGCTGGGTGGGAGGCTCCTTGTTCTGCAGCTGGTTTGGGCTGCCTGGGGATTGTTTACTTGGTGTTTGGACTCTCCTCTCCCAGCCAGTTTTGTACAGAACAAGAAACTCTTAGTTTTCACATTTAAAAAAAAAAAAAAATTACACGAGCAGCTTTCTCTGCTCCGTGTAGTGCTTTGTGTCTGCTGACAGGAGGGGACTTTGGCTGCTTGGGGAAGAGGGAGGTTTGGATCAACACTCCCCTCCTCCTCCTCCTCCTCCCTGGGATGGTCTGTTTATTGGAATTTTTCACTGACCTATTCCTCGCTTTTGGCACCGTTTCCCAGGGCTGGTGTAAGCACAGGGCTTTGCCAGGCAGCAGGATGAACCAAGGCACACAGAGAGATCCAGGAGCTGCAGTTGATGGAGGAGAGAAGATGTGACACAAGGAATTGAAGTGACACTTAAAGGAATCGCTTCTACCTCCTCTGGCTTTTTTTATCAAAAAGCAAAAAATGCCCATCTTCCAACTTGGAGCAGCTTCATCTTAAAAGCTGCTCCAAACCTGTTTCTTCGGGGTGTCATTACCCAGCCTGGCATGAGGGGTGGCTTCAGCACTTTTTTTTCCTCTGAGCAGCGCTGGCAGAAAGCTCTGAGGGCTCCTTGTGCTGACGCTGCTCTGGGAAACAGCACTTGGGGAGAGATCACATCTGTGAGAGCTGACTCACAGCCTTGAGATCTGCTGGGCTGTGCTCATTTCAAACAGCTGGATTTCAGAATCTCACAGAAATTGTGTGAGGGGCCGTCCTGCAGCTGATGGTTTGTTTTTTTTCCATGGTTGAAAATGAAGAGTAGCTTCTTGCAGTTGATGGTGGAGTTGTGCTTGATCTGTTGTGTTTATTACGATTTTATTCCCCACACTCTCCGCTTGCTGGTTTGACTCCTTCCTCTTTGGCATTGTTTGCACATCAATCCTTTTCCTCAGAATTTCCCTGCTCCCTGCCAGCTGTGGAGCAGCTGGGGACATACTGGAAAACACGAACTGCTCAGAGGGACACGGCTGGGCCGTGGAGCCTGGATTTAGCTGGAGCTCCTCGCATGGGCTGCACCAGCCCATCTCCAGCAGTGGTGGGGATGTGTTGAGGAGCTGTGGGCTGCAGACAAGGAGCCTTTTGTTTGCTTGCCTTAGCAACCCTGCCTCCCTGAAAGCTGAGATGTTCTCACTCCCGCCGTGCTGCTCCCGGGAATGCTGGTTGTTTCTCGGGAAGCAGGGCTGATCTCAGAAAACTGGGTTTTTCTATCCCTAAACCCCCTTTTTTTTGATGACAGGAGGTCTCCAGCCAAAGAAAGTCTGGTTACCTGGTGTTTTTCCCCCCCAAGCAGCAAGTCCTGCTGACTCTCATTCTCTGCAATATTTGTTCTGGTGGGCACGATGTGCTGAATTTAAATAAATTGTAGTCTTTGCTAAATACCTGTCAAATATTGACTTAGTCTGTAGGGTGAGCTGACTAAGCTGAAATTAATGGTGTAATTCCAGCTCCTTTGGCACGGCTGTGGAGGCAGTTTCATTGCAGATGGTAGAGGAAATTAAGATCTTACCTTGACTGCAGCTCAAGGGGAGGAAAGAGAAGCCTTGGGCTTGTATGGCAGTAAGGAAAGACTTGGTGGAGACACAGAGGGGGAGTGTTTGTAAAAGATATTGAGGGTGATAAAAACTCTTCCCAATGAGTGAGGTCATAAGACAAAAACTGAGGAGCTGTTGTTAACTGTGTGCTATTACAGATGTCATGAAATGATCTCCTGCATTCTGGTCCCTTGCCATACCCCTGGGATAATTTTTCTAAATCTATTGAAAATGAGATAAAAAAAAAGTGAGACAATCTGGCTGGTTGAGGTTTTGGCACAGCTCAACAGCCTCAGTGCTGGTATCTGCTGGCTTTGTGTGTTCACCTCTGCAGGTGAACAACTCCTCGTGTTCCTGCTGCAAAATGACAGAGCCCTGGCACCTCCAAGCAGGCAAAGAAATGGAGATGCAAGGAGGTGTCTGAAGGGATCCAAGTCATCCAAAGAGCTGATGGCAGAACTGGAGCTAAACCCTGCAGCTTCCCTTGTGTTTCAGAGCCTGTCCTTCAAACTCCTGGGAAGCTTGTGGGTTTTTTTGAGGTGATTTTTGAGAGGTTTGTTGCTGCCATAAATGAATCTTGGGATTCAAAACAGTAAAGATGCAGGTTCAGGGCCAGTCCTGCTTGAGTGACTGCAGGGATCTGAGGGCTGGCACAGTGAATCTGATGGAAGTTTATATAAATGGGGAGCTCATAAATTGGTTTGGTTTTTTGTTAAACACCTTTTTTCTCTTTGCCCCTTAATTCTCTGCTGCAGATAGTAAGACCTCCACTGTAACTTTGAGTTTTATGGGAGCTTTGTGCCTCTGATCGATTGGTTCCTGGCTGATCTTCAATAGCCCAGAGAGCAAATGTAATGCAGCAAATTCATTATATGCTAAAATATTTATTGTGTTACTGTAAAGGTCACTGATGGCAGTGGAGACTTGGTAAGACACAGTCCTGAATCTTTCCAAAGATGGTATCTGTCACCACTCTCTTTTGAGAGCAGTGTCTTACAAAGTACCTGGAATAACTTATCTTCAGCCCATGCTTTTGGAGATATGTTTGGACCTTGTGCAAGTTAATAAATGACTGTTGTGCTGTATCTGAAACTAAACAGCTTTAATTGTGTCATGTGTGCCCTCATGAAAGAAAGGAAAAAAAGAGCAAGAAAGGAGTCTTAATTTAACCTTGTCTCTTTTTGCTGGATTTAAGTAATTTGCAGAGTTGTACAATAAAATCTCCACGATCTGATCTCTATTCCGCTTGTAGTAACCTGGAATAGTCAGTAATGCCCTGGGGCATTTTTGCTCCTACCTGTGTAGGAGTGAATTCCTTGTTGCCTAACATCATGTGGAAAGGTAGCAATGAAAAGGCTTCCTGGCAATGAGGTGGGCTGTGACTTCCCTTTCCCGAACCACAAAATGAAATATCATTTAGCAAATGGATTCGGGGCTGGGAGGAGCCTCTCAAACCCTTCCCACAGGTGCAGGGGTGGTGGTGTGTGACTGTTCTCCACTGCATGGTGTGGGATACATTACTGACCTATTTGCTGGTGGTTTTAGCATCTGGCTGGGATTAGTTCAGCCAGCTGATCCCCAGTTCCATGCCCTAATGGAATGTCTTTGGATGATTGGATACTGAGGAGCATTTTGGAGTCTGGCCTTGCAAATACAGCTCGTTAATTGAGGCTGTGCTCGCTGGCAAAGCTGCCTTTTGAAGTTCTGCTGTGTGTCCTCCCCACGATATTGCAGCCTCTCTGGCTTCTCCCTGCCTGATCCTCACTCTGTGCCAAGCAGTGGCTGCTGGCTTGCACATTTGTCACCTGTGGCCACTCCTCTGCCTGCGAGGGGCTCTTTGCTCATCACATTAGAGTTTTGCTAATTGGGAGTGAGCACTGAAGGGGCTGCGCTCATTGCTGGGTGTCAGGAGCGAGCTCTTTGCCTGAGAGAGTGTTTCAGGCAGCTGCATGAGGTTCAACAGCCTTGTCTGTCACGATCACACAGAGCTCTAGATAATCCAGCAAATCTCTTGATTATGAGGGTGGAAAATAATGTGCTTTGATTTACAGATGTTGCCGCACAAAAAGCGCTTCTGTGAATTCTCTGAATGGCAATATCTGGGTGCCTTTGGCATCCTCAGTTTCTGAGTGCATCCATTTTCTGAGCATATCCTGAATTCCTGCACACTTGTCTGAACACAGACACAGACAGCTGTTTTACACACAAGCAGACAATTAATTATTTTTCAGCAGCGTTTTAAGCCGAGTTCAGGGATTACATTGGGTCAGGAAGCCTTGAAGTTTACAGTAAAAAAGACAAAAGATGATAGAGGCTGTTGCCTTATGGCCGATTATAGCCAGGTAGAAAACAGCAAGGGGATAAAGCACATTTGTCATTAATCCTCCAAACACCTTTTCCCTTTCTTTCAGGAAGTGGAAGACAAACTTGAAAGCATTTTCTGGTGTCTGAACAGGACATTCTGAGCAGGAAAGGGGAGGAGATGCAGCAGGCACAGAGGTCTCACCTCTGGTGACTGAGCTGTGCAGCTGTGCTGGAGCTGCAGCAGCAGCAGGAGCATTGCAGGTGCTTCTCAAGAGGGTTGAAGTATTTTCTCCTTTTGGGCACACGAGCTCTCTTGGTTATGGACTGACTGACAGATCTGCAGAAGATTAGGAAGTGTTTTCACAACCCCTGGGGGCTGTGGTGAGCTGAAAGAAAGAGCTCCTGTGGTCTCTCTCTGCTGGCTGTGTGGCAGAGCAGATTGGGAAGTGCTCAGATTGAATCTAAACTCGGTTCTTGTTTGTGAGGTTTAGTTGCAATCTCTGTTTGCTGTGCTTTCAGTGGGACAGGGAAGAGGAGAACTGGTGGGAGGATGGAAATACGCTTGTTTTGGTTGGAAGGGCTCCTGAATTTATGGTGTTGGCTGCTTTTCTGCTGAAGGTGAGGACAGCATTCATGTGGGAGACATTTAGGTTTGGACCTTTTTCTACAGATCTGGTTGTTTACCAAGTTGTTTCTTTATTTTTTTTTCCTCCTTTCTCGAGGTCTGCTTTATAACCAGCAGAGAAAAACACCCCTACCTGTAGGTTCATCTTGTCCTAAGCAGACATCCTGAACCAATGTGATTTTCTGTGCTCCAGCACAGCTGCTCACCCTGGCTGCAGAGGGAGCTGGTGCAGCTGGTTCAGGTGTGCTGGGAATCACCTGTGGCCAACACTGCTGAGTGAAATTGGGCCTTTGCAAGGCCAGACTTTGCCTGCTGGCTGGGTTTGGAGACTCCTCATAGTTCCAGCTTCCTCCTGCTTGCAAGAAAGTAGAGCTGCTGTGGCCACTGGATCTGGTCACACCCCGTGGTAGCAGGTCTGAGGTTGGAATAGTGTCTTTGGCCATTTTAGTGAGAGGCATTTTGAAGTGGTTCAGATATCAACAAAGAAAGCTGGAAGGCTTTGTTTCACTCTCCTGACCCTGGGAATATTGGCCAGTTTGTCAGCTGGGATCCATCCACAAGAGAAAGGTCCAGCTGGATGGGATGATGTCCTTGTAGCAAAGGAAGGAATGAAATAGTGCCACGGCATCTTTTCCCAGTGGTTTTTGTATCTCTGGTCAGCACTGGTGGAGGAAATCACACTGAAAACGACCACAGAGCTTTCTGTTTAAACTCCCTAACTTGAGCCTGGATCATACAAAGCAAACCCTCGGAGCCTGTGAAGGGGGTTTTGTGGAGGAATAAAGCTCATTGTCAGCTGCCGTGTTCAGACCCTTGGGAAATTGTGACCATTGTCTGGGCTATTATTGCTTAATAAAAGCTTTGCATTTCCTCATTCAGGGCCCTGAAAATCTGGTTCTGTGCTTTTAAAAATAACTCAGCGTGAGCCACAATCGGGAGCATTCACAGAGGAAATTCTTCAGCCATTTAAAACAAAGTGAAGGGAGGGGAAAAAAAAAAAAAAGCTCTCCTTAAAGTGCTTTTACTTATCCGTGAAGAGCGAGTGTGTCCCAGCCGTGCTTCCGCTATCTGGAGGGAGGAGCACCGAGCTCCTGCTCCTGTTTGCTTCCAGAATTCCAGGATTTTGGGTGCAGTGCTATCCCAGCTGGACACACCAGGTGCATCCTCTTGGGATGTTGTGGATGAGCACCTCTGCACAGGTGGGACCAGCAGTCGCTGCTCTTTGTGCTGGATGCAAAAAAGGCAAGAAAATGTGATTTTTTTTTTGTTTCTGTTTGTACCAGAGGCCACACCAGAAAGGGTCACTTCAGGCAAAAGGAAATGTGGTCACGGTGCTGAAGGATGTGCAGGATTTAGGGCACCCACTCTGTGGGGAAGAGGGGGTGTTGAGGTGTTCATCACCCCAAAATTGCCTTACCTGTAGTTTTTGCTCTCCAGACTTCTGCTGGGAAATTACAGCCCAGCACAGCAACCCTGAGCTGTTTTGCAGATCTGCTTTGGAGGTTTGTTCCTTTCCCTATTTGTGTTCTTGGGTTTATTTTCCTTCTGGTGTGGAAATAATTATATTGCTTGTTTCTTATGTTCTGGCTCCGACTAAGAGGAGGAATGTACTCAGGTTTTTTTTATGTTGTGGTGGTGTTTTTTTTTTTTTTTCCTAGTGCAGTTTCTGCTGTTAAAATATTCCGGACAGCAGTTGCTGCCCACGTAGAGCACAGAAATGTGTGTTTAGTGGTTGCAAGACATGCTTGCTCTGGGTGTGCCTCGTTGTTTTGTTCGGTGCCAGTCTCTGCCACAGTTTATCACTGCCATCAAGCTGGGGAGATATCATTTACATTCATAATTAGTGCTTTGTGCAGGCCAGGATTAGCTCCATTGGCCCTTGATTTGGAAATAATCAAGATTTTTGTCAGGATAGAGACCAGGGTGTGAGGCACTGGGTGACAGCAGTGTTGCCAAAGGCATTTGGTAGTGAAGAAGCTGATGGCTGGAATGTTGTCTGGGTTTTGTTTGTGCTAGGAAATGAATTTAAGGAGAAAATGCCTCTTCAATGCCTCACTTTCTCCACCAAAAAATGAAATGTGTGTTTATTAGCAGGAATTGCTCTCCTCCCTCTTGCTGTCTCCTGGAGCTGCTGTGATGTGCACAGGGATTTGTGGTGATGCAAAAAGTGGGGACAGGACCCTGCAGTAGCTGAATTCTGTCACACCACTGTGTGATTTGGTGTTGCTTGAAATTTTATAGGTCATGTGCACCCTTAAAATGATTTCCATGCCTGTGTTTGGAGAATCTCCTGGGTCCATGTGATTGATCCAGGGCCATATGTTAAGAATAGAACTGCTTTTAATTAATTTTTTTTTAAATATATCTAATAAAAATGCAGACTGGAGCTCTTTAATGAGGCATAAGTCAGTCCTGGCTCTCTTTTTTAATAAGACAAAACCACCTCACACACTGGATTCTTTTTGTAGGGACTTCTGCTTTGCATTTCTACACATTCATCATAGCATGAAGCCTCTGACAAAAGGAAATAAGAAAAGACTGTTTAAGAGACCGTTTTGCTGTGCATAAAACCTGAACCTTTGGGAAGGGAAAAGCCTGGGCTGCAGCAAGTGAAGTCATGGGCTGTGTGTGAGGGTGTGTGATGACAAGAAAGGAAAAATAAAAATTATAGTGCTGAGTAAGTTTAGTGGAGTTGTGAATTGTACAGTGAAGAACAGGAGCTGTTAGGAAGGGAAATATTTCCACTTTTGTTCCTTGCCTTTGCAAAATCTCAAAATTCAAGTGATGGTTGGGAGTTTTTTGCCACCCAAAGGCAAAATCTTCATTTTGCTGGCTAAGCCAGTGGTCGAGGCCGTGAGCAGCAGCCTTTGGGTGGATGTGCCTGATTTTGGAGGCTTTGCTGCAGGAACAGCTCAGCTCTGCTCACGCTGTGCAGCCAAGGTCCTGTGGCTGTGGTTTGACAGCTGAAGTCAGAGCAGGGCTGTGAAATCAGACCCTGCTCACACGTGGTTGTGGCTGGCTGTGAAATCCTGAGCGGTTCCGGCACAGCGGGTCCAGAATGGGGGAAAAAAAATGAGATCTGCTTGTTTTGGAAGGGCCTCATCCTTTTCTCATGGATTGATCCTGCATGGTCACTGCAGTGACAAGCCCCAAGCTGTGGATCCACTCTCCTTTTGCTAGAGAGGACCCAAAACTTGCCTCACCAGGTTTATGAAGGAGGAGAAGTGAGGCTTAGCAACTCCAAGCTGTGATCCAGGACCGAGAGCCAGAGGTTTTGTGTGTAGAACAATAGATCTGTGAGACAAAACAGATGAAGAAGTTGATGAGTTTTCTGCAATGCTGGCCCACGTGAAAAGTTTCTGAGAGAAGGTAGTCAGGGCTGTGGTTTTTAATTTGATGACCTCTTTCCACAGGCAGTCAAACTTTCAGATTTAGCAAGGCCTTGCATAACAGGAGGCGCTTTGTTTACAGGCTGCACGTTCCCTCGTAGACACGGGAGCACAATGATAAATTATTTAATTACAGATACCCAAAGAAGTGAACCAGGCGCCTGCTGGGCTGTGTTGTCCCTCTGCTTTCCCACTTTTTATGGTTTCTTGCTGGCTGATTCCCAAAATGCAGCCGTTTGCAGCAGTGGGCTCTGAGTTGTTCATGCTAATTAGCGAGGTTCTGCTCTATGAGGATTCCTGCAGCACACACAGGGTGCTCAGCTCCTCACCCATGTAATCAGCATGTTCACAGCCCCACTGTTAATTAGCAGCATCCCTCCAAGGACTTTGGGGGTGGAAGTTTGTTGTGGAGCTGCCCTGTGGTACTTAGAGCAAGTCCCTGCCTAGGCTCCCATGCAGACTCTGCCATAGTTGGGCAATCAGCTTTTTGCCCTTTGTTTTAATCTCAGCTCCTCCTCTGTGCATTCTCCTTGCTAAGCAGCACGGTTGCTAATATTAGTTCTTTCCAGGTTTGCCATTAAAACCTCGTTTTCATCAGTGCTGACAAAGTCCTGCCTGGATCTGTGCTCCAGGTTGGGGTTGGATTTAAGTGTTCCTCCAAAAGCTTTAAGCTCCAGGAATGGGATGCTCCTTGTGCTGACAGCAGTTTTGTGTCTCTGCCTCCTAATAACCATCCCATAGTAACACCTTCTTCCTTGGCTTGCAAAACAGCTCCATTCCAAAAAGAAATTTCCTCCTGAAAATGTGAAAGTGCAGTTTGTTCCTGCCAAATCCAACTGGGGCTTTATTATCGCTCTGATTTAATGTCCTGGCTGGGGAAACATCTCTGAGAGGTGATTCTCTCCACAGAAGAACATTCCCCTCCTTTATTTTTAAACACTGAAGGCAGTGGAAGGGAAGAAACTGGTAAATAACACGACTGTAAATGAGAACCAAATTATACTTTAATTTTTATGTATGTTCAGGATGGAAAAGCGATGTGAGATCAGGAGGTCTTTCCAGAAGAGGAGGGCTGTTCTTAAACATCTCTGCTTTGTCCCTGGCTTTATGTGTTCAGCATCATCCAGAAAACTCTTGGTTTTGCCGTTTGATTGTAATTTGCATTTAGATTGGCTGCCTGAAGGGAGTCTCTTGCAAGGGGAGATGGGGCTATGTGGCTCCAGCCTCTTGCAGATCTGGCTGGAAGTGATGGCATTTACATAAAAACCATTAGCTCTGTTATTGATAAACATGAAAGGCATCCATTTCATTTAATTTTTTGATGAGGAGCTTTTAATATGAGCACACAATAGCACTGAGGTAGTAACATTCCTGCCCCCCATCCCTCCGTGCTGACCTCTTGTTTTAAGGGCAAGCTGTGCTGGGGGGATTTTGTTGGTGGAGAGATGGGAAGTTATTTCTATTCCAATTTACTGGAGTAGCCAGTTGTCTGGCTACATTGTGGGGAATTATTTAATGCTCATTTGAAGAGGTGTCTCTATTAATTGAACGGGGATTTAATGTCTCCCTGAAGCCCAGTTGCTCTGTGTGTGATGTACACCAACATCCACGGCTGGCAGTTCTATGGATAATCTTTTCCTTAATCAAAACGGGTTTAAGCAGAACTTCAGTGGCGCCTCATTAAGGGGATGGAGTGCGTTGGAACAACAAATGTATTAATTAAATAATTAAAGGGAACTTCTCTGGTGCACTCCAGATCAGAGCCCATGCAACCCTTCAGCATAACCATTTGTTGCCCTGCGTGTCTGATGGTGCTCTGGGGATCAGGAGTGTCACAGAGAGCTGTGATTCACTGTCTCTGGAGTAACCGGCTTTGGGAAGCTGCTGCTGCCCTCATGTAAAAATACCTTGCTTTTCTCCTGGGCTGCATCAGGGCTGACCTCCAGAGCCTCCAAAGGCAGCCAGTGCTGTAGTTGTTTTCAAGCATCACAGCTTTTGCTTGAGAGGCCTTGCTGAGAGCATTGCAAGTGCTTTGAGTTCTTGACCTCAGGGCTGGGGAGATGAGCGTGTCTGTTCTGCATTGATTACCTGGCCTACTTCTTGATTTTTAATTTTTTTTAAAATTTTTTGGTCAGTTTGTGTTTATTTACAGCTCTTTTTCCTCTCCAACAGGCTCCAGACAGATGAGTAGAGAGCTGGCTGCAGAAGAGGGACAGATTCCAGTCTGCCAGCTGATCACCGTGTACGGTGAGTACCTTCATATTTCAGGAATAAAACTCTCTGTGGTGCCTGATGTCTGCCTCAAATTGCCTCCACTGGGGCACAGCATTCAGTCTGCATGCTTGGACAGTGTTTCCCTAAAATTACAACTTTCCTTGGCTTAACTCTTGTTTTGGGAGACGAGTCCTCCAGCTCCTTTTATCTGAAATGATAAATCGTGTCCTCGTCCTACTTCCAGCAGTGGCAGAGCAGAGAACTGCTGAGGTTACATCTGGTACCTGCTCAGGGCTGTGGGGAGCCAGCACTAAAGGTGTCACACCTGTGCTGCAGGGTCAGGAGTGGAAAAGCTCCCCAGAGCTATTCCAGCCTTGCTGGAGGTGTTGGAGCTGAGTGAGGAGGGTGGGTGAGGGACCTGCCATGGCACATGCTGGGATTACTCATAAAGGAGTGCTATGAAATCAGCCAAATGAGGCTTGGCTTGGCTGGTGGGCGGAAAAATAAAACCACTGAAAAGCATTGTCCAGTTCATGGTAGGGATGGCAGGTTTGCCCTGAGAGTGGAGGAGAAAATCCTTATTTCATGGGGAATTTTTACACATTAAAATATCTTGCACGCGTGTTAATGGGCTGTAATAACGAGCTGTGCTTTATGAGGTGTCTGCAAACATCTTGGAACTGGCTACTGTGAGGGAGTAAATACTCCAGCTAGTAAATACTGATTAATTGGAATGTTTTGGCCCATGTGGCCAGGCTGAAATAGGGAATTGCCTGCTACAGGTGTCTGCAAGGCAGGAGGATGCTGTAAAATGCAGGTGAGTGTGGGAGCTGCAGCAATCGAGTTTATTGTGACAGCCCTGGCAGGTGATTCCCCGAGGATAACGTGGGATGATGAATCTTGAAACTGAAAGTGTTTGTTATCAAAAGTCAAGGATGAAATAATACTTTTGTGTCATCAGCTTGGTGTGGATATATCCAGGGAGCAGGGCAGAGAATTCCTGTGCTGCTGGGAAGGAAGGGAAGAGAGGCAAACTTACTTGTGGCTTCCTCATTTCTCCGATATCCAACCAGTACATGCAGGATGTCCTGGGCTCAGGTGCCTATTCCTGCATATTCCAGCATTTCTTGTTGTACTTCTGGATCCAGGAAATCTTTGTGCCCTGCCAAACCCAGCAGGGACTCCCCTCAGAGCTGGAACACTGTGAACAACCCAGCAGTGAGTAACCAAAGTGGGAGCAGCAGAGGGGCCACGTGAAGGACGGACGGTGCCGCTATCGACCGGCGGTGCCACCGTGCCAAGGTCCTCATCCACAGCTCCAATCCCAGCTGTGTGTGCTCTGAGCCAGATCTGCTGACTTCAGGAGCTGGGAGCAGTCAATACCATTGAATTCTCCTTCTCTTTGCATATCTTAAGGAGAGTGTAGGAAGTCTCAGGCTGACAGCTGTGCAACCTGCACAGGCTTCCCCCAGGACATCATTTGGCCCGTGCAACGTTTATTGCACTGCTGTGGTGTGCAGCAGGTTCAGCATTGACCTTCAGGAGCTCTTCTGGGTTAGTGGGCTGGAGGAATGAATGAAGGAGACAAGGATTTCAGGTTTGGAGTTCTTTTTTAGGGTGGAAGACTGTGATTAAAGCAAGGAGTATGAATTAAAGCAAGAATTTAGGTCAGTAGGAGATAGCTGAGGGAAGGGCTGTTCTTGGCAGGGAGCTGGAACAGAGGAGATGCTGGAAACAGTCTGTGATTGCCATGGAGCAGAATGGGAAAATAACCTGTTTCAAGGGACTCCTTAACAAGTCATTCCTTATGCAGGACTCTCCCCATGACACTAAATATCTAAATAACTGGGTTGGGCCTGGAATCTAAAAATACTTTCAGGAGGCTCATCTTCAA
Source organism: Drymodes brunneopygia (assembly GCA_013400955.1). Classification (NCBI taxonomy): domain Eukaryota; kingdom Metazoa; phylum Chordata; class Aves; order Passeriformes; family Petroicidae; genus Drymodes; species Drymodes brunneopygia. The sequence continues at coordinate 108,592 of VZTZ01005362.1, read as the reverse complement.
AACACCTCCTGAGGCTTCCTGGCTTGGCAGCCAAGCCAAGTTCTGCAGGAGTTTTGCAGCAGTGAGGATGTGGCACCATCCGTGCGAACAGGAGCGTGGGTCTGGCTGCTTCCTGTGCTCTCTGCTCCCAGCTGCAGTGAGGAAGGGCTGGGGGAGAGCTCCTTGGAATGGCAGGGAGGGTTTGTGCTGCCTCTACCTCCTGCAGTCCCCCCCAGGAGGGGGGTGGAATTCCTGCTCCTCGCTGGGTTTGTGGGGAATGGCAGGGAGGGTGTGTGATGAGGAAGGGCTGGGGGAGAGCTCCTTGGAATGGCAGGGAGGGTTTGTAGTGAGGAAGGGCTGGGGGAGAGCTCCTTGGAAGGGCAGGGAGGGTTTGTGGTGAGGAAGGGCTGGGGNCCAAATGAGGCTTGGCTTGGCTGGTGGGCGGAAAAATAAAACCACTGAAAAGCATTGTCCAGTTCATGGTAGGGATGGCAGGTTTGCCCTGAGAGTGGAGGAGAAAATCCTTATTTCATGGGGAATTTTTACACATTAAAATATCTTGCACGCGTGTTAATGGGCTGTAATAACGAGCTGTGCTTTATGAGGTGTCTGCAAACATCTTGGAACTGGCTACTGTGAGGGAGTAAATACTCCAGCTAGTAAATACTGATTAATTGGAATGTTTTGGCCCATGTGGCCAGGCTGAAACAGGGAATTGCCTGCTACAGGTGTCTGCAAGGCAGGAGGATGCTGTAAAATGCAGGTGAGTGTGGGAGCTGCAGCAATCGAGTTTATTGTGACAGCCCTGGCAGGTGATTCCCTGAGGATAACGTGGGATGATGAATCTTGAAACTGAAAGTGTTTGTTATCAAAAGTCAAGGATGAAATAATACTTTTGTGTCATCAGCTTGGTGTGGATATATCCAGGGAGCAGGGCAGAGAATTCCTGTGCTGCTGGGAAGGAAGGGAAGAGAGGCAAACTTACTTGTGGCTTCCTCATTTCTCCGATATCCAACCAGTACATGCAGGATGTCCTGGGCTCAGGTGCCTAATTCCTGCGTATTCCAGCATTTCTTATTGTACTTCTGGATCCAGGAAATCTTTGTGCCCTGCCAAACCCAGCAGGGACTCCCCTCAGAGCTGGAACACTGTGAACAACCCAGCAGTGAGTAACCAAAGTGGGAGCAGCAGAGGGGCCACGTGAAGGACGGACGGTGCCGCTATCGACCGGCGGTGCCACCGTGCCAAGGTCCTCATCCACAGCTCCAATCCCAGCTGTGTGTGCTCTGAGCCAGATCTGCTGACTTCAGGAGCTGGGAGCAGTCAATACCATTGAATTCTCCTTCTCTTTGCATATCTTAAGGAGAGTGTAGGAAGTCTCAGGCTGACAGCTGTGCAACCTGCACAGGCTTCCCCCAGGACATCATTTGGCCCGTGCAACGTTTATTGCACTGCTGTGGTGTGCAGCAGGTTCAGCATTGACCTTCAGGAGCTCTTCTGGGTTAGTGGGCTGGAGGAATGAATGAAGGAGACAAGGATTTCAGGTTTGGAGTTCTTTTTTAGGGTGGAAGACTGTGATTAAAGCAAGGAGTATGAATTAAAGCAAGAATTTAGGTCAGTAGGAGATAGCTGAGGGAAGGGCTGTTCTTGGCAGGGAGCTGGAACAGAGGAGATGCTGGAAACAGTCTGTGATTGCCATGGAGCAGAATGGGAAAATAACCTGTTTCAAGGGACTCCTTAACAAGTCATTCCTTATGCAGGACTCTCCCCATGACACTAAATATCTAAATAACTGGGTTGGGCCTGGAATCTAAAAATACTTTCAGGAGGCTCATCTTCAAAACACCTCCTGAGGCTTCCTGGCTTGGCAGCCAAGCCAAGTTCTGCAGGAGTTTTGCAGCAGTGAGGATGTGGCACCATCCGTGCGAACAGGAGCGTGGGTCTGCTGCTTCCTGTGCTCCACACGGGCTCCTGTGCTCTCTGCTCCCAGCTGCAGTGAGGAAGGGCTGGGGGAGAGCTCCTTGGAATGGCAGGGAGGGTTTGTGGTGAGGAAGGGCTGGGGGAGAGCTCTTTGGAATGGCAGGGAGGGTTTGTGCTGCCTCTACCTCCTGCAGTCCCCCCCAGGAGGGGGGTGGAATTCCTGCTCCTCGCTGCTGTTCCCCTCAGAAGATGCTGAAGACTTTTGTCTTCTTAAAAACTCAGAACAAACTCCTGAGCTGTGGGAGGCCAGCTCTGTCCTGTCTCCAGTAGGAATGTCCTTCATCTCCCATCACTTTATTCAGCTCTTGGTTGAGCCTGTGTGTGCTTTCAGCCTCTGTCCTGGCATTTCAAAGTTTAACTCTGTGTGGTGAGCCACTTCCTTTTGGTACCTTCACCTACTGCCAGCTCGTTTACTGTAATGAGCTCCTGTTTGGGGAATTGTCATTGGCATTTGCAGAAAATTCTGTAAATCCCTCCTATGTCCCCTGTCAGAGGCTTCTTTTCCTGATACAATGGTCCTTACAGAGATGCTTCGTGTTTTTGACCATCTATTTCCAATTTTTGGTCATTTTTTCTCAAATGTTCTTACTAGAAGATTGAAAGAACCTTTGGGTTTCTGAGGTCCTGTCCTTTTGCTGCAGCTCTGTCTATGTTTAGCCATGGAAAAGGAATTTTGATGCTCCGTGTTCTAATAAGCCATAGCCTTTTATTATTTTTATTTTTTCTAAAAAAGCAGAGGTTTATGTGTCTAATCTAAAAACTCCATCAGCAAAGCTATGAATAAACCTGATAACATTCCAGTGCACTGAGTCACTAGAACAATACATTGTTAACAAGGAGCCCTGGCAGAGCTGGGTGGCTTTGTGCTGAAGCTGTCAGCCAGGAGATGGGATGGAGCTTTGGATCCTGCAGCAATTTGGTGACACTAAATGGCTGCTGGTGTCTCCTCAATCTTCTAAACGAGGACAAGAAACACTCTGAGTGTTAAACCTTCTCCCCCTCTCCGTTGGTTAAGAAATGATACCAAAATAGAGAATTGGTCTTATCTAAATAAACATAAATCAGTGTCATCAGACAGGTTCTGGTTCTGCAAGGGCAAGGCCTGCTTTGCATAAATGATATTTCTTTGATCGGTGGCTTCCAGAAAGCAGAACTGGAACCTGATGTGATTCAAGTGTTAACACCAGGCTTGCAGTCCCAAGGGCTGGGACGAGTCTGTGGTTTTGTCGATGTGCCCTGACTCACATCTGTGGCTTTTGTGCTGCCCTAAGGTGAGTCAGGGCTCCCACAGGGCTGATTAAAGCCCTGCCCTGTGGGCAGCCTGGGAAACTCGGGGCCTCTCTTCAGCTCAGCTCAGCTCACAACACTTGGATGTTTTCCCCAGCGCTGAATCACAGCTCCGTGGACCATCCAGAGCAGCTTTTCCCACTGCTGAGGTTTATATTCTGTTATTTCCACCACTGTGCTTTCCTTCTTTGCTCTCTGCTGCCTTCCCCAGTGCTTCCTTCCTGCCTTTAACCCCAAAGAGCTCCCAGGGTCTGTCTGTGCTCCCCTGGTGGTTTCTGTTCTGCACGGGGAAACCAAAGAACCAAGTCCTTGCAGCAGTTCTCTCCCAAAGCAGCCACTTTGTGCAGTTCATGGCACAGATTTGGCAAGAAAACACCAAAATTTGTCAATAAAACACCTCACCTGGCCTGTCAAGATGTCACCTGTGCCTCACTCAGTCCTGAACTCACCTGGGGAATCCCCCTGGACAGGGGACACCTGTGGCATGAGGAGGAGGAGAGAGAAAAATACATCCAGAAACTATAGGTTGGTTTTGAATCACTCCTCAGGGTGTCCCAGCCTTTAAATTTAAATTTTAATGTCTGTAAATTTAAAACTATTTCAGCCCCTGCTTGTTGGCAAAGGATGGAGGTTTTTTAGTATTTCCTTGCCTTCGTATATATATAGAAAAAATACATAAATTTATATTTATGGTTCTTTCTCATTCTTCTTTTTTACTCTTGCATATGTGAAGTTGCACACAGCCAGCCCACAGCCAGCCTACTGTAATAATTTCAGCTGTACTTCAGTAACACAGAAAATTGAGAGTAATTTTTAATCTGCTTGGGAGAAAAACAGCTTAATTGGCTGCTTCTCCTGGTGGTTCCAGAGTTATTTTTGGCCTTAGAAGGGTGTAAATGCAGCAGACATTGATCTTCCTGAATGAGGGGTCAGCTCTTCCTGGACACCACTGGAACACATCTATTTATTTATATTTTACCTTTTTTTTTTTTAGCTCATTGCCCGAATAATCCAGCCAGTGGGGAAAATGCTGAGTTGTGCAGTGGAATTTTGCTCTGCCCAAGTAAATCTCTTGTGATGAGAGACTCCATGTAGGGGAAGCCTCCTGGATTAGCTTGGAGCAAAGGGAAGGTGTGGAAATCTCCCCTGGATCCCTGCTGGGGAAATGGAACTGGGAGAATCCAGCTGGTGCCATCACCCAGGGGATTTTTCCATTTGAAACTGGGACCAGTGAGGTGAAAACCATCAGGCTGCTGTGGAATCCTCTGTGTTGTATTAGTGCAGGGCTGCAATTCTCCATTCCTCTTCTTGCTCCTGACAGGAGGTTGGTAAGAGGAAACAGCCTCAAGTTGTGCAAGGGGAGGTTAAATTTTGGATATTAGGAGAAAAAACCTTCATGGAAAGGGTTGTAATGGGATGCCCAGGGCAGTGGTGGAGTTGCCATCACTGGAAGTGTTCAGAAAATGTGTGGGTGTGGTGTAGTGGTGAATGTGGTGGTGGTGCTGCTGGGTTCATGGTTGGATTTCTTGATTTTTGAGGTCTTTTCCAACCTTAACAATTCCCTGATCCTTCTCTCTTGGTCTTGCTGGTTTTTTCATTTCTAAATAACAAAGCTCAGCCATCCCCATGGACTGGGATGAGCTTTAAGGTCCTTTCCCAACCCATTCTATGGACTTGTGGCTTCATTTATCCAACAGCAGATACTGAGAGCCCTGTCTGGAATTAATTTCAGTTTATCTGACCTTGGACACCTGGGAAGGGAACAGTGCTGGGAGGAGAACCCTGCAAGGTTCAAAGCCTGAAAACATCTTTGTGATACAGAACTGTTTCAGTAATTATTTAGTACAAGAAAACGATTTCAAAGTGGTTTGAAAATGATTAAAAGGACTCTGCAGGAGGTTTGCATTACTGTAGCAATGACTGGGAAGTGGGAAACAATGGCAGTAGCACGAGTTTGATTCTGTGAGTGAACCCCAGAGACAGCTGGGTGTAAATGCTGAAACTTGATAAAAACTTGGGGATTTTTGTGGATAAAAGTGCATTAGCTCACATTGTGAGGTGGAGATTTTCTACATGGAGCGTTCACCTGGCAGTTCAGAGGGAGGCCCTTGGGAATAACTGTGGGAAGCACAAGTGAAATCCTCGTTTTTTGTGAGTGAGGAAGTTCCCAGCGCAACTCCATCACAGAGAGCCCTGATATGAAAAGGATTTACTTTGTGAATTGTTCTGTCATCACTCAGCAACATAACTGACTTCTGATTAGGGAGAAAATCCAGCTGAAGGTTGGTGTTTTGAGGTTCTGAAGTCCTCTTGAAAAGGCAGAGCTCTTCCTCAAACAGCGACGGCTCTCTCGAGAGCAGGATGCTGGAGACTCCTTTATACCAGCATTGATGTACCAGCTGCTCCTGTTTGAACAACTTTATTTCTTCCTCCTCCTGTTGCAAATCAAAGCAGGAGTGGGAATCAGTGTTGTTGTTTGTTCAGCATTCATAACAAGGTTATTAAATTTTCCACTGCTGGAGATGTTTTTGTCACGTGCTTCCTGCACTCGGTGGCTCTCAGACCCTGCTGCTCTCTGGGTGTTTTGAGCTGATGACTGAAGGATGCTTATTCCTTCTGTTCCCAGCTCCCAAGTGACTCAGGAGCTAAAAGCAAGCCAAGATCTGTGCCTCCCACAGGCAGCAGAAAGGCTGATGTGCAAGTCACGGGCATCTTGCTGTGAAGATGATGCTGAAAATTTTAGGAGAGGAATTCTTCTTGGTCCTGAGGGGGGGCAGCTTTACCAGGGAGGCTCCTGGGCTGAACAGGTTTCACTTCTGCCTCTGAGAGGTTTCAGCCAGGATCTGCTGCAAAAAAAAATCTACCTGGAATTTAAGAATATCCTGAGATCACAAGGATGATCCAGTCCAACCCCTGGCCCTGCACAGACACCCCAACAATCCCACCCTGTGCATCCCTGAGAGCGTTCTCCAAACCCTTCCGGAGCTCTGGCAGCTCTGGGACTGTGACCATTCCCTGGAAAAGTGGGACTTGAATCTTTGTTATTAATTTCTGAAGAGTCAGATGATTGTTTTGCCTATTTACACTGTTGAAAAAAGAGAGAGGGAAGATTTTGGGAGGGGGGCTGGATCAGGAATGAGCTCAGAGTCGTTGCACGGTGCCTCAGCCCTCTGTGCCAGTGAGAGCATTTTTAGAGGAGAGGTGGAAGCCGGGAGGGGTGGAAGGGGATTGCAGTGCACTGAAACTGCCCTAAGGGGAAAGAAAGGAGGATTCACTTCTTCCCTCCCATCCCTCTGCCTCATCCTGCTGATCCAGCCGCTGCTGCCTTTCCTTGCAGGACAGATCGAGAGTCCTTCGGATTCCCCGGGAGGCATCGCAGATTCCTTTGAGCAGGAACGGGAGCCTTTGTCAGGTCTCCAGGGAGCTCATTTATCCAGCTCCTCTCGGCTTCACCGGCCAAGTGTGGCTTTGTTTCCATGTGTTTCTGCCTCTCTGATGGAATCCTAAGAGCAAGGCCAAGTGTCAGGCTGCTGCTGCTGCTGCTGCTGGTGGTGGTGGTGGCGGGGCTGCAGCTGCACAGCTCATCCTCTAAGGAGGGAAAATTGCCAAAAATTTTTGGGCTGAATCGGCTGTTTCAGCCTTGCTGGTCAAAGTCTGGTTTTGTTGTTCTCTCTCAGCAAGTTGTGGATTTTGTCAACCTTTAACCTTTAGAGTAAAAGCGCTTTTTAATCGTGAGTTTATTTTATCAGCGATATTAAGCGGGAGATTAGGAGGTGTGTGGGAAAAGAGTGATCTTGCCCTTGCCAGCTCTGATTGGTATCACTGATATATTACTGTCTGCTGGATTTTATTTCTATACAGTAAAAAAAAATCATGAATATTTAAAGAAGTGGGTTACAGCTGCATTTTTTTAAGCCATGATTAAAAAAGGAAAAGAATAATTGAGACAGAAATTGATGGCTTGCTGTTGAACAGTGAGCTTTGCCTAATAGCCAAAATTAAAAGTTTTTAGATGCCTGCCTTGAACAGTCCCTCCAGAAACTTCTTCGAGTGGAGCTCAGCCTGAATGGGAAAGCTTTTAAAAAGTCTGTTGGAAATCCCAAATCAGCAGGAGGTAGATGGAAATATCAACAGAAGAAAACAACTTCTGCACAGCCCGAATTTGTTTTTGGAGAGGTTTTTCCCTTCTCTGGAGAAGGAGGAAATGCAGAGTGACAGAGAAGTGAGTGACTGGTGAAACCCAACTCCACTGCTGGGTCTCCTGATGGTTTTTCCTGCCCAAATGAAGGCCCCTGGTTTTTTTTTTAAATTTCTTTGCCTCTGTTCATTTTATTCAGAGTAAGTGTTCCCATTATCCGGTGAGTGTGAAAGGCTCCTGGGCTGGATAATAAGGGAGAGCAGCCTAATTTATAACTTGTGAAGTGATTCTCTTCAGAGCACTAATGAGCAGTGACCCAAGCACAGGTAAATTATCTGTTGGGGCTTTTTTTTTTTCCCTCCCTTTTCCTCTTAAATCTCTGATCATTTCCCTCCCCAGGCAACCTGTCTTTCACCACCATTAGCGTTGTCTCAGTTTTTGTCTCCCTTCCAAAGCTGAACCACTTTATCCACAATTGATGTGTGCTCCTGTAGGGTGGAGAGCACAACGCTGGTATAAAAGCATTTATAATAGCACAGCTCGTTCTTGTGTTGGAGGGGAATAATGGACGTGGGACACAGCTTTAGAGTTAGAAAGCTCTCTAAATTTAGAGTGTGGCTGAGCATTGTAGCTGAACTGATCTCATGGCAAGCAAGGAAAAGGTTTTGCTCCCGGCCTCGTGCTCCCACTGATCTTTTTGTGCTGCTACACATCCAATTCCATCCCTCTCAGTCCAGTTTTATTCCAGCCTAACTCCCTGATTCAGGCTTGGAAGCTGAGGGAGGAGATCCCTGTTTTCAGCAGCACCAGGCCATGAGATGAGGTGAGCAGCAGTGCAAAGCCACATCTTTTCTGAAAGGTGCTCCCACTCTCTGCCTGTTGGCACTGTGGGGCAAAAAAAGCAGATTTTTCCTGCTGCTTGGTTATCCTGAGCAAAGTTACTCCTCCTTTGCTGACAGCCCCCAAAAGAATTGTGGTCAGGCCATTCATGTGGCACATGCTCTGTGATGTTCCCTGTGCTCCAGCCAGCTTGAAAAAGAATTAAAACCCCGATGTTTTGCTGCCTTTTTTTTTTTTTTTTTTTTTTCTGGATGTTGGTGGATACTTAATGGAGCTCCTTGGCAGTAAACACTCCTTCCCCTGGGGATCTTTCCAGAGTCATTAAATCTGGTGAGGGATAATCTGGAATAGTCTCCTGTTTTGTCTGAAACATTTGCTGGATATGGGAGCTGCAAAAAGGAGGCCCTGTCAGGCATCCCTGAGCAGCTGCAGAGGGGAAGGGCCAGCAGAGGGCTTGCTGAAAATATGAATTACAGATGGTGTCTGAGTCTGTAAATAAGAAATACAGATGATGCCTCAACCTTTAAGTGTTAAGGACAGTGTTGATCCCCAAAAGGAAACTTATGAAAGGCCACAAGCAGTGAGTGACTGAGAGTTAAAAAAGTGGCTTTTAGTGCCAGGGATGTGCAGATTCCAAACAGCAGTTTGGGTGGGGGAAAAAAAGGGAATTAATTCAGCAGCTGCTGGGTCTTTTCTGAACCATTTCAGAGGGGTTTTTGAGTTGGTGACTGCAGCAGGTTGTACTTGATATAGGAGATTTTGAGCTGGTTTATAGCCAGTGTCAAATTTCAGGCTACAAGAGTGATTCTTGTTTTGTGTGTGCTGTTTGCTCCCCCAGGAGAGGCTGAGCACAGCTGGGGACATTGATCTCCAGAAGGTCGTGACAACAGCTGCAAGGTGGCCTTTGCAAAATGCTTCACCCTGCTGCTGCTGCTGGTGGTGGATTGACTGCTTTCTGCTCAGAACTGAGGCTTTCTTTTGCACTTTCAACGAGGATTTAAATGTGATTTCCAGATGTGAACGTGATAATGGGTTTAATGCTGGGTTTTGAGGGGGATGTAACCTTGGGGGAAATTGAAAACAAACAACCAAAAAAGCAAAGAGGGGAAGTGATAAAGAGCTGGCAGCCACACAAATATGGATTTGTGTGGGAAGGCCAAAAAATGTGCTGGGTTTCTTATCAGAAAGTGTGGAATAAAGAGGCCTGGAGACCCCTGCAGCTCCAGTGCTGAGCCTCACACACCACTCCAAACTGCTCAGAGTGGCAGCAGGTCCAGAAGGAGCCCAAACCCTGCAAATGTTGGTGTGGGAAAAACCCCAGAGCAACAGCCTGGAAAGGTCAGAGCAGCTGCCTTGCTTTTCAGCCTGTGTTAAAACACAGGAACAGCTCCCAGCTGGAACTGCCCTAATTCCAGCCTTGTCCTGGAGGTGAAGTGGGCTGCAAATACCTTTCTGTGGGAATTGCTCCGGATGCAGAGCACCTTTAATGATGTCTCAATATCCACCTCGCTGTGTGCAGGTTTGATAGAACCAGAAGCCAAAGGCAAAAATGGAATTATGACCCAAAATATTGGACTTGATCGCTAAAAACGACACTAAAATGTTATTTGAATGCTTGTAGTGCCACAGTCCTGAGTGAGTGCATTGGAGAAGCTGAGCTGGATGGCAAAGAATCACAGAAACAGAATATTCTGAGTTGGAAGGGATTGATAAGGATTATCCACTTCAACCCCTGGCCCTGCACAGACACCCCAACAATCCCACCCTGTGCATCCCTGAAAGTGTTGTTGAAACTCCCCTGGAGCTGTGACAGCTTTGGGAATTCCCCATTCCCTGGGGAGCTGTTCCAGTGCTCAAACACCCTCTGGGGAAGAATCTTTTCCTGCATGGGAAGAGCAGGAGCTGATGTGGCTGCTGAGCCTGGGAAGGGTCTCAGAGTGGGTAACTAAACCTGAGTTTGTTTGCTGGCTGTGCCAGATTGCAGCAGCACAGGCACTGCTGGAATTGCACAACCTGCAGCTCCCTGGGGAGTTTTCAGCTTTTCCTGGGTCTTTGGAGCTTCCTGTGCCTTGGATTAGCAAAGGGGAGATGGTGGCACCTGTGGAGGCAGTGACAAATCTGAGTTAGCAGTGGTGGCACCTTGTGCTGTGGCAAGCAGCAGCCTGGCTTTGCAAGCCACACCTTCCAGCTCCTGAAGTTGCTCTGGTGGCTATCCAAGGTCCCAAAAAGCCATTTCCAGCTTCTAAAGTTGCTGTGGCCATCCAAGCTCCAGACAAAGCCATTTCCAGCTCCTAAATTTCCCGTGGCTGTCCAAGCTCCAGAGAAAGCCATTTCCAGCTCCTAAATTTCCCGTGGCTGTCCAAGCTCCAGAGAAAGCCATTTCCAGCTCCTGAAGTTCCCGTGGCTATCCAGGCTCCAGACAAAGCCATTTCCAGCTCCTAAAGTTGTTGTGGTGGCTGTCCAAGCTCCCAAAAAAGCCATTTCCAGCTCCCAAAGTTGCTGTGGCTGTCCAAGCTCCAGACAAAGCCATTCCCAGCTCCTAAAGTTCCTGTGGCCATCCAAACTCCAGACAAAGCCATTCCCAGCTCCCAAAGTTGCTGTGGCTGTCCAGGCTCCCAAAAAAGCCATTTGAGGCACTGGATCAGCCCAGGGAAAACTTTTCAGCTCCTGTGCTTGCTCTGAATGCAGCTTGCAGCCCTGAACACCCTCCTGAAAGTGCTCCACTCCCTCTTAGGTATCCTGTCCAACTGCATCATTAAATATATTTCCAACCCAATCTACCCCAAATCAGCTGCTTCAGGGGCTTGGAGTTTTTTTTTGTTGTTTTTTTTTTTAACAGGAAGGAGCTCGAAATATATTTATTTTCATGGTAAGATCACAGGCATGGGCCAGCCCTGGGTATTTTGGGGTTTTAGTTTTCACATGGGTGTTTCTGCATTTTTCTTCCTGACCTTGCAGATGTTCTCAGCTCCTCTTTTATAGATCCAGCAAAGTGACCCTTCCCCTCTTAAATACCAAATGTTCCAGTTCAATTTAGCAAATCATGGAGTGATTTTCTTTTGAGGAAAAGCTCTTTTTAAAAATTTTTTTCCCAGGGCACTGTGGTACTCCTGCCCTGCCAGTGTAGCTGCTTCAAATACTTTGTGCTTCTTTTGTCTTTTTTTTTTTGGTAATGATTTCACTGCACCTTTCTATTTTCACTGTTTCTCCCTGCTTTAACTGGGTGTTTTGGGTTAAATTGACACGATTACTGTTTTATCCTGTCGGAGGATGGAATAGGAAGCTCATTTGGAATGCAAGGAGGGGCTGAGGTCACTGGAAAAGAGGAGATTGAGGGGAGACTCATCAGGGGTTGAGGGGCAGCTCCAATCTCTGCTCTCTGTGACAGGGACAGGACCCAGGGAGTGGCTGGAGCTGTGTCAGGAGAGGTTTAGGTTGGGTTTTAGGAAAAGATTCTTCCCCCAGAGGGTGTTTGGGCACTGGAACAGCTCTCCAGGGAATGGTGACATTCCCAAAGCTGCCAGAGCTCCAGGAGAGTTTGGACAAGGCTCAGGGATGCACAGGGTGGGATTGTTGGGGTGTCTGTACAGGGCCAGGAGCTGGACTGGATAATCCTTATCAATCCCTTCCAACTCAGGATATTCCATGATTTTTAAGCCCAGGAAAGGCTCTGTCACCAAAGGAAGAGCAGCTGGATTGGTTTGGGTTTTGTTTTTCTTTCCCGACTCACCAAGGGTCGGTGTTGTTTTAAAGCTCATTTGTAGTGCCCGTATTCACCTCAGAGTTTGGTTTTTCTGCAGAGTCAAGGTTTGTTGGGGCAGTAGAGCAAAATGAGAGGGATCAGCTGCAGCCTGGCTGTGCTGGCCTGGGAAGGTTAATTTGTGTTTTTAACACTGTGCTGGCCTGGGAAGGTTAATTTGTGTTTTTAACACTGCATCCGTCGGGCACTTCCCAAATCCAAAGAGCAGCTTTAACCTGAAGTTAAAAGTGCCTGAGATATTCATTCCCCTCTCTGCAAAACACGGATAAATACTCCTTGATCTGCCAAAAGGGGCTGTGTGGGTTTAATTAACATTTTGCAAAGTGCTTGTGGATAACATCTTTCATCCGAGGCTCCGGAGCGAAATATTCTCGGCATCCTCGCTCAGCATCACAATTATTCCTCCAGCTGTCGCCAGCTGTGCCAACAAAAACTGCTCTGCTGTCATCAAGGGATTGGTGGTGCCTTGTCACTTGTTTGGATTTTGATACTCTCTTCCCTCCTGCTCCTTCTCCCTGTACAGTTGCTGTGTGAAATTTAGAGTATTCTCCAGATTTTGGGGAGAGAACCAACCTGCTCCTTTCTGCCATGAAATTATTTGTGTCTCGTGTTCTGTTCTTGCTTGTGCCTCCTTTTTTGGTCTGTGCCCTTGGAGTAGAACTGTCCTTTGAAAAAAAATTTTTTTTTTGGTCTTTCTATTCTTAAAATACTTCTGGTCTTGTTTTTTGATGTCTCTTTTAGAAACACTGCCATAATTTATGAAATGCCAGTCCCTCCAGAGAAGCCTGCTGGCCCATGCACTGTCATTTCTTATCCAAGGTGGATATGAAATATCAGATAAATTCCTTCATTCCCTGGACTTGGCTTCTCCCAAGTTCCCACTCGCAGCATTTTGGGAGTTAAAACTTCCAGCTTTGTTCTCCCAGATGCTGCTTTTATTGCTAACAGTGCTCTGTGAAACCCTCTTAAAAATCAATATTTCTCAAATCTCCTCTTAAAGGCAGGCTTGTACGTATGTAGTCTCCAAGGCAATGATATTACCCCTAAGAATTTATAAATTAAATAGTTCCAGGTCCTGGCCAAGTTGAGGTCCAGCCTTTCTGCAAAACCAGAAGCACTGAGCCCTTCCCCAAGTCCATCACTCAAGTAACTGTGGCCATTGCTGTTATTTCTGTGAGGATTCATTAATCTTGACTTAAAAACCATATGAGATTTAATTTTTTTAGGTTTTTTTTTTTTTTAATACTTGAAGAAAGCACAAACCACCATTTGAAGTCTTGGAACCTCTAAGCTCCTAATTATCTGTGGGAATGGAGACTACAAAGAAATGACTTCAAGAGCAGCCGTGTAGGGCCTCTTTCATCAACCTGTGTTTGCTTTAGCACTTAAACCCTTGCTCCCGTTTGCCCTTCACATGGAACAAAGCTGTGGGAGAAGGAGCTGGGCTCTGTCCCACCCTGTGCTGCTCCTTGGGGACATTCTCTTGTTCCTGGCAGGGCTTTTAGAGGCAGGAAAGTGAAAGGCAGCACCAGAACTCCTCTTCTTCCCCTCTGGAAATTCCGGCTCGTAAATCGCGGAGCGCGCAGCAAAATGTGGTTATTCTGTGCCTGCTGCTTTTGGCTTGAGGGGGTTTGATGCTCCAAATTGAAATTAATAGCCCTGGATGCCACTGAGGGTGAGGGGAGTTGTGACTTCCCCAAGATTTGTGTCTCCATTCTGGCAGGGGGGATGTCTGACTCCCACGTCAAACGCGGCGAGGTTCATCTTCCCAGGCTCAGAGAGTTCTGAACTCCACCGAGCGTGGCGAGGGTGGTTTTAAAAATGATAAATCTGAGCACGGAGCATGCACTTCCCTCCTTTCCCAGGGACTGGGATGAGATCCTCCACTGCCTCCCTGTGCCTTGGGCTTGAGGAATGGAAAATCTTTGAGTGAGTGATGACTTCACCAACAACTTGGATTAAAAACTGAGATGAACCCAGCTGAGCACCTTGACAATAATTTCCTTTTTTCTGTTTCTGCAGCTTCTGGCAGCCCCTTTCCTGCTGTGTCCTTTGGGAGTGGTGTCCATGAGGGGCATTCCCAGTGCTGCTCTCAGCTGGGGGAGCTTTTGGCACCTTTTTCTCTAAAAGAGCTCATGATGTTTTCTTGAGAGATGTCAGGAAATGTTGCCTGGTGGTTGGAAATCAGTTTTGCCTCCCTATCATTTTTGGAAGGGTTGGGTTTTCCCTCCTTCTTTCCCATCCGTGGCAGTGCAGGTGTCTCTTGGGTCAACTTGGTTGTTCATGCCCAGCAACCCTGGGTGGGGGAATCAGAGAAACCTGGAATGGTTTGGGGTGGAAGGGACCTTAAATCTCATCCAGTTCCACCTTCCACTATCCCAGGTTGCTCCAAGCCCTGTCCAACCTGGCCTGGGACACTCCCAGGGGCAGCCACAGCTTCTCTGAAGAGGAAAAGAAGGCAAATGCAGCACCTGTGTGAGCAGAGGTTGTTTCTGTAACCCCGAGCTCTGGTTTTGTGCAGCCCTAACAACTCTCACAGCTCTGGGTGAGTGCAGTGGGATGAAATCCAGGGAAATTGCTGAGCTGTGCCCCTGCACCAGGAACCAAACTGCTCCTGCCATCCTGTGGGTTTACTGCTGAAAAATGGGGCTCCTACTCCCTCTCTTGAGGCACTTTTTGATGTTCCAGCAGTGCCTCTTCACCTGCAGAAAGCTCAGAGTGACATCTGTGAGATTGTAATGCTGCCATTCCAAGCACAGCCTTGTGCATCGTTGGCAGATATTTCCTCTCCCTGCAAACACCACGCGGTCCTTTTTTAGCTGCTCCTCACTCTGGGGCTCTTCTGTTCCTGGAGCAGAGGTGAGCAACAAAACCAGTTTGTCATTTTTTGTTCCTTACATATTCCTTAATTACAGCACTTGAGGGGAGGGGTTTTTCCCATCTCTCCCTCTCCCTCAGTTTGTCTCATCACAAACCCTTTTTTGGGGCTGGATTTAACTGGAGAGCCGCGTCCCAGGAACTTCAGCTGGTGTTCAGCCATCCCTCCCTTTAAAAATCAGGTGGAAATCCATTCCCAGTGTCAGACTTCTTCACTGTCTGCCTTTTCTTGGTTTTTTGGAGCATTTCTGAAGCTGGATGAGTTATTCCCCCCCACCTCTGGGCTGTGTTTTCCCTGAACTGCTGGGATTGATTCCATTCACTCCCTTTAAGCAGCCCTTTTCACTTAGCAGAGTCAACACAGTAAAACGAACTTGGAAAACAGATTTGTTATTCCTTAATATTTTGGAACTCCCCAGCCTCTCATTTTTACTTTATTTTAGCAAGAGACTCCTCTGGAAATCTTTTGTTGGAGGTTTTTATCTCGATGTTTGACTCCAGCACTCACCACACGTTTAATGGCCTTAAGCATCAAGTAATGCTTCTCATTCCCAGGATCTGGAAGCCCCAGACAGCTCAAAAGTCACAAAATTCTGCAAATAAAACCATCTGGGAGGTGGAAAAGTGATTATTGACAGGAAAAGCAGCGTCACATTTTAGTCTGGGAGCAGAAAGTTGGGGCTGAGGGTGCTGGGAGGTTCATGGCTCATCTGGATATACACAGGGAAATTAATCACAATTCAGCCTCTCACGTTCAATTGTTTGAAGTTTATGAAATTTAGTTCTTGCTCAGAATGAGATTTGCCTGAAGGTTTGTCTTAATTTCCTTCCAGAGTTAAAATGAAGGTCATTGGGAAGAAGGTCACTTGTGCAAATAGAGGTTTGGTATGGTTGGACTGATTGCCTTGGATTAACACCCTTTTAGTTAAAACAGAGTCATTTACACTGAGGGAAGACAGAGGACCCAGGGATTCTGATGGACTTTGATTTTTCCCCCATTTCTGTGGTGGCTGGGCCATGTTTTGTGTCACTGACTGTGGGCTCATCACAGCAAATCCACCCCATCACCAAATAAAATCTGCCTTCCCCGTGAAATAAAATGCCTTGAGTGTGGCAGAGCAGCTTTAATTCAATATTTATTTTAAAGCAAGCAGTGTTTTTTTTTTTTTCCAGCACAGTAAAATAGTAAAGAAGAAAAACTCTCTGGATGCTTGTAGGAAACTTCCATTTTTTGTTTTCATTTTTATTCTTTCTGATATCTATAATGAAAATATTTGTGTGAAATGTAAAGGTTTTAAAGAGGGTCCAAATGAAAGCTTGGGCAGGTCATGGATGTGTTTTCCTATGGAAAATGCTTCTTTTTGTGGATGTAGTAAGGACTGAAAAATCTTGCATAGAACGTGATTCTCAGATTTCATTACAAGCCTGCTTTAAACCTCTCCAATCTCCACACATAATTCATCCTTCCTGGCAAAAGCTCTGGCGCTGATTTTCCCCTTGTAAAATCAATAAAGAGAGATAAAGAAGAAAAACAAGTGCTGAGATCTTTGAGCCAAGGGGAGAAGCTGCTGCTTTTGCAGGTACTTGGGAGAAACGAAATTGAAGGCAATTTCCTCATCTCGAGCCTGCTGTTCTTTTTTGTAGGTATTGACTTTTAAATCTTGTTCCTTCTCCGCTTCCTGCCAGGAGAGGAACACTTGCACTGAGCTGAACTCGAGCAGATGGTGTTGGAAAAGTGTGTGAGCAGGAGAGAGGGACCTGCCCCTGCTCTCAGGCACAGATTAAATGCAATTTCTCTCTGCAAAAAGCCCCTCTTAACATTAGACCTTGTCTGTTTTAGCTCGAGTGCCATCCTTTCCACTCCAATTACAATGCTGCAGTTGAGTTGTAATAAATTACCCAGGTTTAAATGTGGTGGCTGTGGGAAAGCTTGGATCTTTCCTGCCTGATGGTTGGATATGGGTGGCTCTGATTGGCATCAGGAATTACTGTCTTGGTGGTGGATAATCACAAGATCCCAGGCTGGTTTGGGGTGGGAGGGAGCTGAAAGTTCATCCAGTTCCACCTTCCATTATCCCAGGGTGCTTCAATCCCGTCCTACCTGGCCTTGGACACTTCCAGGGATCCAGAGGCAGCCACAGCTTCTCTGGGAATCTGTGCCAGCACCTTCCCACCCTCACAGCCAACAATTCCTTCCCAAAATCCCATCTAAATCCACCCTCTTTCAGCCCAAAGGCTTTCCCCTTGTCCTGTCACTCCATGCTTTTGCAAAAAGTCCTTTTCTTTGGTTATCTGTACTGAAAAGGGATGGACATTGGTTCTGAGCACTTCTTCAATCTTGTGCTGCTTTCAGAGTGGTTTGGGCAAGAAGAGAAGTATTGGCTTCATTTATTTATTTTATTTCTTTAAGCCAGGAGGGTTTTTTTGGCCTCACTTCGAAGCTTCCCTTGGAGCTGAGGTGTCTCAGGGTGATGCTGGAAAATGCAGCACAGAGAGAGCTTGAAGAGCCTCCAGAGCTGCTCAAAGACAGAGATTTCTCAGATCTTTTATAGCACAAAGTGTTTTTAGTCATTTGTGTCTCCTCCACACCCACCCCCAGGCACTTCCCTGCTCTGGGATGTCACTGGTGACACTGCCACTCAGGCTGGGACATTCCTGCCCTGTCCCCTGGCCTCAGCCCACCTGACCCCATCCCTCTGTTGAATTTCCAGCTCCAAAATCAGGACCCAGCTTGGTCCCAGCTCCCTTTCAGCCCGTGCCATTTCCTGATCCTTACCCTGGGCTGTTTGGCTCCACTCTGGCTTGGTTTAATTCTCACAGCCCCTGGGTTTAGTCCTTGTCCCTGTCATTTCACCTCTGCTTTTTCCCTTGTGTCACCTCTCTGTGTGGGGACTGAGCCCTTCCAGGTGAGGGACACTTTTCCAGGATGTTTTTGGGGCCATCTCTGTTCACATTCATATTGGAATTAAATTGGCTGATAATAATTGCTCTTCCCATGGCAGAATTGTCCCTTCTCTAATTTTTCTTGTCTGATTGACCATAAAAGTTTTGCTTTCTCTGCAGTCCTGTCTGGAGCCTCAAAACTTTAATTTTGTCACAACAAAGGACCTTTCTCTGGTCTTTATCCTCAAATATTGGTGCCATCCTGCCAAATTCCCTCCTCTGCCAGTGTGTCCAGGCCTTAATATGAAATGAAAACATGGGAAATCAAAATTACATCAGCAAAAACCTCCAACTTCTGGTCACGAGGTGGCTCAGGATGGCTGGAGAAGGCAATGGAAATCCATGGTCTGCACCATCCAAGGGACTGGATACCAAAATCAGCACAAGATGCTAAAATCAGCACCAAAAGAGAGATAAGTTGGTTGTGTATTTCTCAATTTATGTGTTTTTAATAATTTACAAAATGCAGTCCCACTCGGTTTAAGGTTTTAGTGGAGAGAAAACGAGGCTGCTTTCTCTTGGTGAGCAAAGTAATTCAAAAGCAATAGGTTGTTTCAGGTGATGCCTCACTAATTCTGTTTCTTCATCCCATGGCTACGACTTTGGACTTTACAAAAACTGATTTGTTTGTTTTGGGTTTGTTTTTCTTTTTTTTTTGGGAGGAATCCAAGACAAACATTGAAACCTCTCGGGCATTCATATTTGAGGCATGTCAAACATCTGGTGTTGGCAGAACCAGCTAATATATAAAGATGTAATAAAACAGATATTTTGCTCCTGTCTGCTGCTCCTATGAAATTCCCATCTCAGCTTCCTTTTCTGAACAAAATGTTACCTTTTTATAAATCCAGATCTGTAAGGGATGCTGAGCTTTCAAGTTCATGTGCACCTTTCCTGGGTAGGATCTCTCATTTTAAGACTCTGTGGACTGTGACAGTGGAAGGAAGGAACTTTTTTATTCTCTTTTAGTGCTTCTTCACAGTTTCTGCAGGCTGGAAGTGCCTCCTTCTAGAAGCTACACAAAATCAAAAGGGGAGATCTGAGATTTTCAGTGTTGTGGTTTCTTCTTTGCACAGCTGGTGCTCCTCGGAGATGTCTCAGATAGGGAAGTGAAACCCTCCAGCTTTTATCTGGGTGTTGATTGCTTGAAGTACTGCAAACTCCCAAGCAGTTCTGTGAAATGTCCAGGAAATTACCATTATTTAGGTCACCTGAGTGCCTTTGAGTTGCCTTTTCTGTGTGTCTGTTTCTTGCTGCAGTCACACTTTGGAAACAAAATTCGGCTGAAGGAGCAAATTGATTTTTTGTGACAGAATCGNCCTCTCCTCTCCTCTCCCTTCTCCTCTCCCTTCTCCTCTCTTCTGCTCTCTTCTCTTGGTCAACACCTCCAACTGATCCAATTCCCACCATCCTCATCACAATCGCCTCTGTTCTGTGAAGTTTCCCAGGTTCTGTTTTTCAGTGCAAGGGAAAACGGCCTCAAGTTTCACCAGGGGATGTTTATAAGTTAAATATTGGGGGAAAAAAATCATAGAAAGGGTTGTAAAGTGTTGGAACAGCTGTTCAGGGCAGTGCTGGAGTCACTAAAAACACGTGGGGATGTGACACTTGAGGTTTGGTGGTGATTGTGGTGGTTGATGGTTGGACTGGATAATCATCATGGAAAACTCTGCCAAGCTTAATTCTGGGATGGTGTGCAATCCAGCAGAGCCTTTGGAGGAGCCTGTGCTGTGTGAAGTGTGCAGCACAAAATGAGAGCAGGCAGGGAGCTCCCCACATGCTGTCAGAAATGGAGTGTTTTCATTGAAGGGTGTGGTGCTAATGGCAGGGAGTCCCTGTCCCTGTCCCTGTCCCTGCTCAGTGGCACCTCGGAGCAGTTCTGTGCCAAACACCACCAGAGTGTCACAGCTTCAGGAACTGAAGGGGGGTGGAGGCTCTGGGTGTTTATTCCATGAGTGCTGTCTGCAGTGCTTGTTCCCCGTCGGGACTCTGCCTTTGGGGCTGGGATGAAGCTCAAGGGTTTGGAGGAATCCAGAGGGAAGCTCTCAGCGTTCAAGTTCTGCCTTCCTGGCTTGGAGTGACCCCCAGGAGCCACCAAGGCCTGGCTCAGAGTGACCCCCAGGAGCCACCAAGGCCTGGCTCAGAGTGACCCCCAGGAGCCACCAAAGCCTGGCTCAGAGTGACCCCCAGGAGCCACCAAAGCCTGGCTCAGAGTGACCCCCAGGAGCCACCAAAGCCTGGCTCAGAGTGACCCCCAGGAGCCACCAAAGCCTGGCTCAGAGTGACCCCCAGGAGCCACCAAAGCCTGGCTCAGAGTGACCCCCAGGAGCCACCAAAGCCTGGCTCAGAGTGACCCCCAGGAGCCACCAAAGCCTGGCTCAGAGTGACCCCCAGGAGCCACCAAAGCCTGGCTCAGAGTGACCCCCAGGAGCCACCAAAGCCTGGCTCAGAGTGACCCCCAGGAGCCACCAAAGCCTGGCTCAGAGTGACCCCCAGGAGCCACCAAAGCCTGGCTCAGAGTGACCCCCAGGAGCCACCAAAGCCTGGCTCAGAGTGACCCCCAGGAGCCACCAAAGCCTGGCTCAGAGTGACCCCCAGGAGCCACCAAAGCCTGGCTCAGAGTGACCCCCAGGAGCCACCAAAGCCTGGCTCAGAGTGACCCCCAGGAGCCACCAAAGCCTGGCTCAGAGTGACCCCCAGGAGCCACCAAAGCCTGGCTCAGAGTGACCCCCAGGAGCCACCAAAGCCTGGCTCAGAGTGACCCCCAGGAGCCACCAAAGCCTGGCTCAGAGTGACCCCCACTCTGGGGGCTCCTCGTGGCAGATCCACGGATGATCAAGAATCAAGACTGGGCTTCTGGGAGTAAAGCCTGAACTCAGTGAGCCTGGCTCAAGGCCTGGCTCATTTGCATGGTGGGCTCACATCTTTGCAGAGTCTGTTTCGGGCTCTGAATTGCTCAGCTTCGCTCTGTGCTGAGCAGGTGTTTGGCAAGCAAGGAGCCATCACACCATCAGCTGGGGGAGAGAGGAGCAATCTGCTGCCCAAGGGTTGATTCACAAGCCGTGGCTGCTGTTCAGGAAACTTTTATGGGGAAGAGCTTTCTGAAGTTCTTCCCTTTAAAATGAAACCAGAGAGCTGCTGGGCTCTCATCTTGTGCTTGTAAATCCCTGACCCTCCTGTCAGGGAGTTGTGCAGAGCCACAAGGTCCCCCCTGAGCCTCCTTTTCTCCAGGCTGAGCCCCTTTCCCAGCTCCTCCAGCCTCTCCCTGGACTTGCTCCAGCCCCTCAATGTCCTTCTTGTCCCAGAAGTGTCCCCAAGCCTGGAGGTGCCTCAGCAGAGCCAGCACAGAGGGACAATCGCTGCTCCTGCTCTTCCTCCTCAGCAATCCCAATTCCTTGTCTGTGGGTTTGTGTTGGGATTGATCATTTTTTGAAACACTCCTGGCACCTTTGCAAGCTCTCATCCTGAAAAAAATTGAATCCTGTCTACCCTTTCCTCCTGGAAGGATTACAGCAGGGTTTTAGCTTTAAGGGAGATTATTGGGCAGAAGTTGCTGTTGGAAGGCAGAGGTGCAAATGGGATTTCCTAAACACAGCCTTGCTCCAGCTCTGCCCTTGTGTAACACGGTGGCAAAAATAGCAGCTCTTTCTGGGAAAACCAGAGCAGCCTTGGAAGGTCCCACCTGTTCTGTGTTCCTGACAGTGCATCTTCCAGAGAGATTTTGGCAGCATGGTCGTGCCTTTTCAGGCCAGACAAAATTCAGAGAATAAAAAGCAGTTATTTTACTGAAGGGCCTTCAGGTACATTTGGGACAGACAAAAGCCCACCCAAAAAATGGATGATGGGTCATGGGTTTTCTTACTTTTATAAGTTTGGTCCATTTGCATATTGGGGGTTAATCTTCCAATTACAGCTTCAGGTAATGAAGTAATTTATTTCAAGTTTGCTCCCCTCCAACTCAGTTTTATTTGCATTTCTTGGGGCCTGAGGCTGTGAGGTGTCTTTGACTCCAAGGCCAAAATGGGAGATCAGTAGCTCACACTGTGTATGGAGTTCAGAGAGAAAAAATTGCAGGAGTACAAATACATGAAAAACATAAAAGCTAAAACCCTAAGGCATCAGTGGGAGCAGAGTCCCAGAGCAAAGTGGAGGAGCTGGGGCTGGTGCCCATTTCTGTGGCCCTTTTGTGGCCATAAGTAGGTCAGTGGCACCACTTCCCCCTGAGAGCAGAGCAGAGCTCTGGGGCTGCTTCCTGGCCTCCTGCTTTTATTCAGGGTGACGTGTTTGCCCTTCAGAGTGGCACAGGGGGACTTCAGTGCGTGGCACTGCTTCCTCACCAGGCTCTGAGCCACCCATCCCATCACAGAAAGGTGCTCAGGGGCTGCTGGCATCCCTGTGCTGCTGCTGGATCTGGATCTGGAAATGGGATGGGAGAAGATGCTGGCAAGGGGTTCCCATTTCTGCCACAGATTTTTAGTCCAGGTTTTAGTCCAGGTTTATTCCAGATTACCCCCCATTGCTTCCTTTTGGTGTTGAAGGGGTTAATGAAAAACATAAACGATTCAGAGCTGATGTGGAATGAGAGTTTTGGACTGGAAGTTCTGTTATTAATTTGTTTTGGACAAAGAACTCCAACCCTGCTCTGGAAAACCAGCGGAAGGTCCTGGGTACTGGAATATGTTCTCTTCCTAAAAAAACCCAAAACAACCCAAACTTCAGAGCTACATGACTGAAGGGTCAGCAATAAGAACTTTTAATTATTTTACTGTGCTTAACTTGTGGGGGTTCAATGCCTTTTTTAAAAAATTATTATTATTTTTAAGCTTCGAGTTTGAGTTCTTGTACATTCCTACCATTTCTTGCTCCCATGCTCAGATTTTATTTCAGAGTCAGAGCTATGAAATCAGACCAGCACAAGATGATTAATTTTTCCCATCTCCCAAAACCTTCTTTTGAGCCTATCAAGACAGATGTTCTCAAGTTGATTCCCTGGTAGGGTGAGGGTTATGGGAATGGCTCAGCAAGGCTGGGCCCTTTCCTTCCTGTGAAACCGGGATGGCTGCAAGATGCCAATCCATCAATTTTCTGTAGTACTTACATCTTTTGGGAAGCAGATTAATAAGATAACTTTCCATCCTGCTGCACAGGAAGTGCCTTTCGATTCCATTTCTCCTCTCAGCTGCTATTTGTGACCCAGGAGAGCTCCCTGGTGAATTCCCAAGGAATGCTGCGAGCCGGAGCAGAATTCCCTGCGGCACAGCTGGGAATCAAACCCCGGTCACCCGACACCCTGAACTTGCCTTAACTACTGTACAAGAATTTCCTCCTACTGTGCCTCGAATAGAAACCGCGGGGCCAAATGGAGCTGGCAGATTGGAATCGCTGCTGCTGAGTTCTCCCAGCTGTGGAATTGCCGCAGCCCCTCTGCTTTTCCCTGCTGATTTGGAAAGTTTGGAAAGTTTGCTGCCTCTTCCCCCCCTTCCCCTCCCAGCGCTCCACCTTGCCACATTCCAAACTCTGCCTCGTGGGGAAAGAAAAAGAGCCTGGATGACCATAAAAGAGCCCAGATGTTGCGGCTGGGGGCAGGAAGCACAAGTCGTGATTTGTGAAGCTAAAAATAGGGAGAGCATTAATAGGAATCTCTGCCTTCAGCTCGCCGGCCTCTCCGGAGGCATCTCCCTTGTGGGAGAGCAGGGCAGCTCCTTGGATTCATCCCTCCTCCGTGCTTTGGTTCCTGGTTTCATTTTGCATCCCAGGAGGTGATGCAAAAGCGCAGCTCAGACCCCCCCAGCCAGGCTTTGCAAGAGCCCGTCTGAGCCTAAAGATGCTGCGGGTGGAGTTCAGAGCGAGGAAAGGCAGCGAGTGACAGGCAGGAGGGGACAGAAGCTGCGGCCACGTGGCACCGACAGCGATAAATAAAGGCGGGGTGAGTTGTTTGTTTTCTGTTTGCAGCACCAGGAGTGTCCTCAGCTCATCCCCAGGCTCCTCACCTGGAGCTGCGAGATACTTGGTGGATAATCAGGAAAATCAGGCGCTGTCCCCTTGCTGGTGGTTGCTTGGGATGGTGAATGTCCTGCCCAACCTTCCAGAGTCACTCTAAATCCCCTTTTCATTGATTTAGCCAGCGGGGAGAGCACGTTTGGGTACCCGGGAGTGTCTGGACAGCGTTTTCCAGCTTTATGGGTGGGGTGGGGAGGGTGGGAACAACGTAATCCAAGTGGCTTTTGTTCCCCGCAGCGCTGCTTGTAGTAATGTTGCTATGGCCACAAATCTCCCTCAAATTGCTGCAGACAATTCATGAATTTCCTTTTTTTTATTACATCCTAACGCTGAAAACCGGGCGAGGCTGCCAGAAACCTCTCCCGGGGAAATCTGGGAGCTCTGGAGAGATGTCAGGAGCTGCAGGAGGGGTTGGAATTTAGGTAGTGTGGCTATTGCTGTACCGGGGGGATGCTGTGAAGGGAAATCTCTTGTTGCTGGAACTTTGGGATGCTTCGGAGGGGAAGTAATTAAATTAACCCAAAATATCTAGCTGCTCGCTTGGATCCCACGACTCCTGATTAATTAGTTACTCCCATCTCCGGGGTAATTGGAGCAGTGGAGCCCTGGAAGATTTATCCTGTGGTGCTTTCCCAGGGAAGCTCTGTGGTCAGCAGAGCCTCACCTGTGAGGTTCCCGAGGTTGGGATGGGAGATCCCTGCCTGGGAGATCCCTGGCAGTGCTTCCTGCTGCTGCAGCACACCAAAAGTTGGATTTTTTTCCCTTCTGTTTGTAGCTTTGCTCGCTCCCAAAGGAGGGTGGTGGACCTTCAGCAGTGCCCTGAGCACTGGGGGTGAGGGATTTGTGATTGCTTTCTTTCTGATTTAAGTCAGACATGGAATCACTCATTTAAAACTCTTGTCTTTGTGGGCAGAGGGGGAGGGAGAGGGGAGGAAGTCGGGTTTGGCTGCGGCTCAGCTTTCTCAGCCCCCTGGATCGGTCTGTGGGGGTTTGGGGAGCAGGGCTGTGAACCAGACTCCCAAACACCACGTGCTCACTGCCTGCCGTGGCCCTGGGCAAGTCATTCAGCTCTTTCTTGCCTTAATTGGCCTAATTAGTGCCTTCAGGGTATCCCAAAGTTCTGGTAATTGGTGCTTCTGGCAGTGACCAAGAGCTCTGGGTGTGTTCAGTTCCTTGTTAGCCAAACAAACATCCAGACTCCTGTTTGCTGTTTGATGTGGCAGCTTGGAGGTGGTGGCTGAGCTCAGAATCACAGATGGATCGGGCTGGAAGGACCTTAAAGCTCATCCCATGCCACGGGCAGGGACACATTCCCCAATCCCAGCTTGTTCCAGCCTGGCCTTGGACACTTCCAGGGGTCCAGGGGCAGCCACAGCTTTACCCAAAGCGTGGCGTGGCCATTCCAGCACTCAGATTGGACTGGTGTGACTTTGAAAATTAAACCTCATGTTCTTTTGACCAATTTGTTAATTTGATGCTCACTGAAACCCATCCTGGGTCCTTGTCCTCTTCTGCATCATGGCATAGATTTTTTGGTTCCACGGACAGAGCATGAGCTTTAGTGCATTAAACTCTGCTCATTTCACAAGCTTGGACTCACCTTTTGTGTCTCCACACTTTGTATTATTTGAGGATGTGTGACATTTATGGTTATTAAATGTGATTGAGCCTCTTTACCCACGAGAACAAATCAGAAACACAAAATCTGGGTTTTCAGGGACCCTAAAGATGCAGTTCCAACCCCCTCCTGTGGGAAAGTTGTGCCCTTCAAGTGTCTGAGTGAAGCCCAGCCAATGTTTTGGGTCTTTCAGGTTCATGCTTTGTTCTTCTTGGGCTGCCTGGTGTTTGTGGGTGTTGTGGGTCCAGCAAGGATCAGCATTTTGGGGTGACTCTGCACCAAGTTTAGGAAGAAATCCTGCTGCATTTACTGGAGCCTCCTGGAGCACTTCTGTGATGAGACAGAGAAGGACAAATGTGCAGGAACTGCCTGAGAAATGAAATGAGGGTTGTGGTGGAGCTGGAATAAAGGGATATTAATTTTTAATTCCTTCTGGTGCCGTTTGCACCATACCCACACTTTCAGTTAATTTCTAAGAAGAGGAAAAAAAAAAACCCTGAAACCGTTTTGGTGGCTTCAAAAGCAGGAAATCCACATGACAGTGGTGTGGCTTTATCAACCCCTTCTCACGCTGGTGGCCTGAGCTTTGTCACCCTCAGGTCCCCTTCCCATGGCACAGAGAGCTCAGGCTGGGCTGCTGGGGCTCTCACTTGGTGGGCTAAATGTCAGTGTGATGTTTTTCTTCCTCCAGAACAGGAGTGCTTGGCACAAGAAGGGTGTGGATCTGTTCGAGTGGGTCCAGAGGAGGCCATGAAGATGCTCCAAGGGCTGGAGCCAGGCTGGGAGAGCTGGGGGTGCTCAGCTGGAGAGGAGAAGGATCCAGGGAGAGCTCAGAGCCCCTTGCAGAGCCTAAAGGGGCTCCAGGAGAGCTGGAGAGGGACTGGGGACAAGGCATGGAGGGACAGGACACAGGGAATGGGATAGATGGGATATTGGGCAGGAATTATTCCTTGGGAGGCTGGGGAAAACCTGGGATAGAATTCCCAGAGAAGCTGTGGCTGCTCCTGAATCCCTGGAAGTGCCCAAGGCCAGGTTGGACAGGGCTTGGATCAACCTGGAATAGTGGAAGGTGTCCCTGCCCATTGATTTTTAAAGAATCTTTAACAAGATGATTTTTAAGGTCCCTTCAAACCCAAACCACTCTGCGATGATTTCAGGTGTCACAAATTTGTGCCAAGTGTGGGTCCTTTGTGGCCTCTGTGGGCACGTTTTGCAGAGGACACAGCATGGAGCAAACAGCACTCGTGGCTCCAGGTGTATCCCCTGTGAGAGGGATGGATCTGTTCCTCTGGTGCAGGGGATTCTCCATGTGCTGATTCTCACCCACAACTTGATTTTTCCTTTCCTTGTTTTCCTTCAGATTCTTGGCTGCCAGGCTTGGGTGGCTTGGTAATAAAAAGCTTCCAGCTCTAATCCCTCAGTGAGCCATCAAAATACAGATAAAAAAATACCACAGGTCCTCCTTGGTGTTTTTGTGGAGGCAGAGAGGGGGTGAGAGATGGATTTTTGGAGGAAGGACTGTGTGGAAACCTTTTCCCAATTCTGTTCCTGTAATCAGTGTTTAACATTTTTGTTCTGTGCTTCAGCCCCTCACCTTTCACTGGAGTGCTCTGAGATTGCTTTTCTGGAAGAGACACAGGTTCATTATGTTAATTGGCTCTGAAATGACTGCCTCAAATATCAGTAATTGCTATTATTATTCTGCTCTTGTTGTGTCCCAGGGTTTTCAGGGAGCAGAAATGAATCTGGGAACCTGCCTCACGTGAGGCCAGCGTTTCAAGGGGCTGCTCGGCGATCCTGGTGGCAAAGAGAGGGTTTGGTGACACAGAGGGGGGAAAGACCCCTCCTTGGGATTATCTGTACTTAATCCCAGCTCCAGGGAGAGCTCCCTGCTCCCACTGAGGGGAGTCAGAGCTGTGAGGGCAGGTGAGCTGTGGATGTGAGGCTGGAAAATCGATTTTGGGGATGAGCTGGTGTTGCCTCTCCTGTCTGCGCTGCCTGAAATGGTTTGGAGAAGGGAGAACTCCTCCTGGCATGGTGTGTCTGGCTGACAGCACTATTTCTAGAGTTTATGAGATCATTTTTTCAATCAAAACTCTTCCCTCCCAGCTCTCCAGTTTGTCCAGGGTGGTTTTGTCCCTCCTGAGGCAGCGTGGAGCTCTCCTGATGGTACTGTTGCTGTCCTGAGCTTGGAATTCGGTGTTGATGGGAGGATGTTGGAAAGAGGGGAGGGTGGCTGGATAATTCCTGCTGAGGGGCAGCAGCTCCAATCTCTGCTCTCTGTGACAGGGACAGCACCCAGTAAATGGCTGGAGCTGTGCCAGGAGAGGTTTAGGTTGGATTTCAGGAAAAGATTCTTCCCCCAGAGGTTGTTTGGGCACTGGAACAGCTCCCCAGGGAATGGTGACATTCCCAAGGCTGCCAGAGCTCCAGGAGAGTTTGGACTCTCAGGGATGCACAGGGTGGAATTGTTGGGGTGTCTGGGCAGGGTCAGAAGTTGGATCGAGATCCTTGTGGGTCCAACTCAGGATATTCCATGATTCTATAATGGATGAGGAGTTTAGGAAGGTTGGGATAGGAGGCAGAATCTGGAGTCAGGACAGCATCAGCAGGTGGGAGATCAGGCACGGAGAGGAAATGAGAGTAAAGGACAGGAGATGTGAATCTGCTCTCAGCTCCTCCCAAGCATTTCTTTCCAAGCACATCTGTTTGTTTCCACTCTGGTGATCCCTGGGGATCTGGCTCTGGAGGGTGGCATCCTGGGGAGTGCTGGGCTGCTGTTCATCCATGTGTGTCATTCCAGCTTCAATCCAAGGAATATCTTATTTTAAAAAATAAAGAGGTGAAACTTCAGAAAACCTGACTCCACAGAAAGGCCAACAGTGTTTGTGCTGCTCAGGGAGGACTCAGAGAGGTGGTGAAAAAGCTTTGATTGATGGCTGTGGTTTCTTGGCTGGGCTGTGGCCAGGACACCCAGGAGATGCTGAGGAGAGATGTTTCCATCCTGACTTTGGGCACTAAGATCAAACCATGCTCAGGGAACTTTTCCCTCTGAACTGTGGAACAGCAGGTGTTTGTGATGATTCCCCTCCTTTTCCTTCCTGTCCTGTAGCAGCCAGGCTGGAAGTTGCCATGGGAGCTGCTTTTCCATCCCTGGGCTCCTGTAACCAATCCCCTCCTCAGTTTGTCCTGACCAAATTCACAAACACGTGGGAGATGCAAATCCAGCCAGGTGCTGATTGCACTTCTACCCTCGTGTCCAACTCCAAGGATCCTCCTGCTCTCTGCTTTCCCAAGTTTGCTTGGCAAAACCAGAGGGATCTGCATCACCTCTCCAACACCTGAATCAGAGATGAGCTGGAACTTCATTGCTGATGCTCATTAAAAGCTGAGTTCCAGCTCTGAGTTGGGAGGATTGTTACAGCTAGATGGGGATACATTAAAATAATGGAAAATATTGATTTGCAGGAGGAGAGCTGCTTGGAGGCAGTGGATAAGAACACGGTGGGCAAGGGAATCCTTTTCCCTCTCCAGCTGCCTCCTGGGTGCCTGGAGCTTTGGAAAGAAATTTGCCACAGCCTGATGCACTCGTGGAATTAAGGACAAACTTGGTGGCATCGCTGTTTTAGGATTGTTTCTTTATTATCTGAATCTTTACTCAGAAAAAAAAAGTCTCAAGGTTTTTGTCACCACATCTCTGAGTCCTCCCTGAGCATCACAAACACTGTTGACCTTTCTGTCGAGTCCCATTTTGTGAAGTTTCACCTCTTAATTTTTTTTTTTAAAATTATTATTTTTTTTTAAAAAATAAAACATTCCTTAGGTCGACGTCGGAACGACACAAATTCCATCTGGGAACGATTGCAGATTGAATTAAAAAAAACAGACTGTAAAACACACGCTCATAAAAACAGTTTGTCCTTTCCAATGGACTAGAAAATGATTCTCAGCAGCCTCTTAATGCCCTCTGCTCGCCTGTATTTAAGCTCTGTGACACGCTCAGAGACACAGTTACTGTGGGTTTTTATGCTGGGTCACACATAAATTGCCAGCATGGATCATTTGGGGAAGATTAATATGGGCAATATGTTAATGGTGAGGAATTTGAAGTCGTGGTAGGTTCTGTGCACGAGGAGCTTGGTGGCTGTAAAGTTGCTGCCTGAGTTTGGCTTGGAATTGAGATCACTCCAAAAATGGGCTCAGAACTTCAGAAATTCTGTGGATGTGCAGAAATACTCCTGCTTTAGGGTCGTGGAATCACAAAATGGTTTGGGTTGGAAGGGATTTTTAACATCATCCAGTTCCACCCACCAGGGGCACCTTCCACTATCCCAGGTTGCTCCAAGCCCTGTCCAACCTTTCCTTGGACATTCCAGGGATCCAGGGGCAGCCACAGCTTCTCTGGGAATTCCATCCCAGGCCCTCCAGACCCTCCCAGGGACCAAATCCATCCCAATATCCCACCCTGTATCCATGGGAATCCATTCCCTGTGTCCTGTCCCTCGTGGATCAGTTTTTTGCAGACTTCTGGAACCCAGCTCCCCACTCTGGGCTTTTTAGCATTCTTTGTGCCTCCAGCTCNCTGTGTCCTGTCCCTCGTGGATCACTTTTCTGCAGACGTCTGGATTTTTAGCATTCCTTGTGCCTCCAGCTGTGCTCAAGGCAATTTTTTGGGTATTGAGGCAGGAGCCAGGCACCACTTAACAGCTTAAGGATTTGCCAGCTGATGCCATCAGTTTTCCAGAGGGTGCCAGTGATTTGATTCGATGCTGTTATTCATGAGCATCTCCCTCAGCCCCAGGGAGGTGCCTTGATTAAGTCATTCGTGCTCTGTGGGACCTCATGGGGAGCCCAGGCTGCCTCAAGTAATGAGCTGACACGAGTGGCAGCATCAGATTTTATCCTTTTCCCTTCAGATTTTATCCTTTTCCCTTCTGATTCTTTATTATTCATGGTGGGCTTGCTCACGGTGCCACCTGATTTTTGTGAGAGGGAATTTTTTTGTAGCTTGGCTGTGGAGAAGCAGAATTGGGCAAGGATCATGAAAAACAAGATCTGGCCATGTTTGACCTGCCCTTCTTTTCTCCTCCCATCCCCAGCTTCAGGGTTTGCTGGAGACTTGAAAAAAAAAATAAAATAAAATCCCCAAACCAAAGATCAAATTGCTTTTGAGCGACGTGAAATCCCGATGATGGAAATGTGAATTGTGTGTCAGAACACACATTCGTGTTCTGCCTGCTCAGAAATCCTGCTGGTGGCCTCTGCATGGGCACCTAAAGGGAATTTTTATAAAATTCATTGGGGTGGCTGTGTGAAACCAATGCTTTCAGGGCTAAAATGGGTGGTTTGGGGTGCAGAGCAGCACTGATGGGAATTTTCTGCACAGATTCACTGCTGAGGGATTTTCCAAAGGAGCAGCCAGCCTGAATTGGGAATTGCAACAACACAAACCAGCAGAGAAGGGTGGGTGAAGAGCCCTGAGAAGGGATTGATGGATATTCTCAATCTGGGACAAGGGAATGGTGGCATTCCTAAATTTGAAGTTTGGTGGCATTTTCTAAATTTGAAAATCCTCTTTTCAGCTGCTCACATTATGCCAAACTTTAGGTAGAACATTCCAACTAATTGCTTGCTGGTGTTTTTTTGGGAAGCCCGTAACGAAAACTGTTTGGAATTTCATTTCAGCTGTTTTGAGGAGGATGAGGCTGAGAAAAAAATCCGTTTCCTTCCAATTAAAAATAAACACAAATAAAGGCAGGGTGAGTGATTCAAGTCAAGGCACTTGGGAGCAAGGATTGGATGGTTGGCAAATACCTCGTTTGCAGTTCCCATAAAAAATCCACCAAAGCTGGGCCAGTTTGGAAACACTCAGGGAATGAAGAGGGAGAAAAACTCTAATTAATCATCACTGAATCCCACCCTGGGTTGGATCCTGTCCTTGCTTTTCCCATGGCCTGGGTCATTTTGGGGAAGCTGCTGCAAACAATCTCTTCAGGAATTCTGTTCCCAGAGCTGGTTTGGACACCCTGGATTTGGTTTTGGAGGAATGATGGAATTCAGCAGGACCTGCCCTCTCTGTATGTGAAAATATGAATTTATATATAGGTTTATGGTGGTAAAGATGATAAAATGTATCTGTATATAAATGTGGAAATGTTTAAGGCTGGGCTGCAAAGGGTTTGGGGCAGCCTGGGATAGTGGAAGGTGTCCCTGCCTGTGAGAGGGGATAGAATTGGGTGAGTTTAGAGTCCTTTTCAACCCAAACCATTCTGTGATATATCAAAATCTGAAGCATCTTGTCATGAGCAGAAGCTGCTGGTCCTTGTCCATCCTCTGAGGCTCCTTGTGGAAGCACAACCTTGGTGCCTTAATCTTCATCCTGGGCCAGATTTGGGGTGAAACAGCTCCAGAAAACTTTAAAAGAGGTGTCAGAAAACACAAAATGTGTGCAAATTGTATTTCTGTAAGAATCCAGGCTGGAACTGGGATGGTGCATTGGGCTTTTGGGGATAAAACTCCTTCTTTTTCTTTTTTTTGGAGGTGGTGGTGACCTGCAAGAAAAGTAAATATGGTGAGGCATTACAGAGTGTTTTGGACATGATACAGGCAATTTTTCCTTGCAGGATGAGATGAATTTTCCCTGAGATGAGCTCACATCTCCCCCCCTGTCAGTTAACCCAGCAGGAATCAGTGCAGGAGATGTTCTGTAACAAATCAAACCTGCTTGGCTTGGAGATGGAGCCTGTGACAAAATGCAAAATGTGAGCTCTGGGCTTCCCAACCGTCTGATAAAGCTTTTGCAGGTGTTGAAGGTACAGAATTGAACATCATTGCCCACCCTTGGTTCCCGTGGTGACAAAGTCCTGCAGGAATTCCAGAAATTGTGACAGCCACTGAAGGATGGCTTGTCTCATCTGCTGGGCAAACACTGAGATTTGCCAGTTTTTCAGGTTCTTTTTAGCAGATAAACAGATTCACTTTTTAAGGAACAGCTCCTCGTGCTTAATCAATTTTCTCTTGTCTGTAGTGAAAAGAAATTGAGTGTGAAATTTGTGCTTATAGGGAGGAGTGGGTTCTCTGTGAGCTGTTTTGAACAAATCCATCTTTGTGTGACCAGAGCTGTCAGGAAGATCCTGTGAGCCCCTGTCTCTGCTCTTTTTCCATCAGGACAGGAAATGAAAATCATGATAAAGCTGTAAATGTGATCACGGGGGTTCTTAGGAGGAGCTGCATCCTGGCCCTTGTGATTCTCATCAAGAAAATCTGTGCAATTCCCAACATCAGAGGAGTCGTGAATCATTCCAAGAATGTGAGAAAGGACTTGGAGCAATCCAGAGGATTTTTAAACGGGAGGATGGAGGGAGCAGAGTGGGCAGAGGGCTCAGCCCTCCAGGAACGAGGTGCTTGTGGTTGGACTGAGCAGCCAAATCTGCTCCAGTTCCCAGAAAAAGAAATGTTTCCTGCCATCTGTGGACACGTGAGCTGGGAAATGGGAACAAAGGATGTTCTTACTCCAAAAACTGCATTTCTGAAAATGCTGTTCAGAATTTATTCAGTAGCTTATTTAGTTCTGATATCCTCCTGTTAAAATAGACGTGGGAAAAGCTGGAGAAGGAGCAGCAGGGCAGCTTTTGGATCAGGGTGAAGATACCTAGAGCTGAACTTTTTAACTCTCCCACTGTGTTTATGGGTGAGGAGAGAGAGCAAAACTTGAATCCCTTCTCTGGGGAGAGGGTCCTGGGTGCTGCTGAGTCCTGGAGAAGGAGGGGAGGGAGAAGCTTTTTGGAAGGTAGATATGGGCTGGGATTGATCCCTGGAGCAAATTCCCAGCAAGGGATGGATTTGCTGCCTCTGAAATTTATCTTTGGAAGCAGAATTTGCTTTTTCTTCACCTCTGGGAATGCTGAGATCCAGAGAGGGTGACACCAGCTTGGTGGCAGCGAGCAAAGAAGTTTCCATTGCATTTCTTGAAGAGAAAAATCTCCAGGCACCTTTTCTGCTGTGAAAGCAAAATGCTGCTGTGGAACTGAGGGTGCCTTTGCACCATAAAATGCTGGAAAGTTCTTGCTTGGAGCAGTTCCTTTCCCATGAATTTTGGAGTGGGCTGGAAGCTCAGGACAATTTTCTGGAAGGGGATTGTTGCTTCTTCTGTGTGTTCTTCCTGCTGGGGAGGGAAGAGCTGTGCAAACCTGCTTGGGAATGTGCCTGGAGTTCTTCTTTGCCTTGAGTTCTTCTTTGCAGCAGTTCCTGCTGAGCATCCCTCACTTCCCTGCTAATTCCTTCTGGTTTGAGGTGAAAAGGATTTGTAACATCCCCAGCTGGAGAGGGACACTAAAAACCTTCATTTGAAGGTCCAGTTTTTATCCCTGAATGTCCTGAGCCTTCTGAAGTGTGTGCAAAGTGGTTTCTTTATGAAAGCTTTTCTGAGTTAAGTAAGGGGAAAAAAAATCCTTATTTCTCCTCAAAACTCAATCCTAATTGTGGAATCATTTAGATTGGAATCATTTAGATTGGAAGATTTCTCTAAAATTATTGAGTCCAACCATTCCCCCAGCACTGCCAAAGCCACCCCTGCCCCACGTCCCCAAATGTCACATCCACATGGCTTCTAAATCCCTCCAGGCATGGGGACTCCACCTCTGCTCTGGGCTGGACAACTCTTTTGGTGAAGCAATTATTCCTAATACCCAACTGAAATATTCTTTGTTTTATATTTATACTCCTTGTTGATAAATGTTAAATGTAAATGTCCTGTGAATGTTACATTTCCATGGTTGAAATCCCTGTGCATTCCTCCTTTTCCTTATGCAAAGCCCTCTCTGTCAGCTCCATTTTCAGCCTTGAGCTTGCTCAGGGATTTTTTTTAAAGGGAATCTTTGTCCCTTTGGGGTTTCAGTGGTCAAAGGTCAAGGTGCAGAGTTGTGTCCCCTGCAGGAGAGTGTGAAAGGGGAGTTGTGGCATTTGGGATGGGGGTTTGGGGACACACAGAGCCCTCAGTGGAGCATTTCCAGTGTGATTTGCACCCTCCCAGGTAAATGATTACCTCAAATCCCTTTCCCTTCCAGTGGCTCAGCAGCTTTTAGGGCATCTCCAACCTGAGATCCAGAGTTTGGATCTGAGTCTGAGCCCAGCCTGGCACAGTCTGTGAAGGGTCAGGAGGAGGAGGAGGCAGGAGAAACTTTGGTGGCAGGTTTGGAGTTGACTTTTGGGTGGGGTGGGGATAATTTCCCAATTTGTTTCTTGGTTTTGTTCAGGTTTAGGGAAGAAACCAACAGTTTATCCTTTACCAGCCTGTTCAAATCCCTTTCTTGCAGTGGGATCATAAAATCTTTGACTTTCACCAGGTTTTAATTTCCCTGTTTGGGGGATTTTGTTTGCTGAAGTGAAGGGTAAATAGGAGCTCTGTGGAGTTTTCTTGTGGGGATTTCTCCCCCCCGAAACCCCTCCTGCTTCATCCCTCTCCCAACACCAGGATCCCCAAATCACTCCCTCATTTCCAGCTCTGCTTCCCACCTTCTTTTCTGGAGGATTAAATTGCTGGGTGACCCCTGTGCATAAACAATTCAGGAGCAAATGCACTTAAATGGGCCCTGATGGGTTTTTTGCCACTTTTATGGGACACGTTGCCTGAATTAACCTGGGAAATTTTTCTGCTCTTAAATATCAGAGCTCGATTTAATGTTTTGTGTTGTCCAAATGTCTGCTGGGCTTTGGCATCTCCTTAATGGCTCTTGGAATGGGATGCCAGGAATGCTTTCCAGAGCTCTGGATGTGGCTCTGTCTCCTTCAGCTCAGGTTGGAGCATCCCAGGAATGATTTCCTGGGTGTATTTCTCTATTAGGTTGCAAATTTGCCTGCCTTAGTGCAGGAGAATGAGCTTAAAGAACTGTGCTGAAAGCAGATTTTTGATTGGCAGATTTAGATCAGATTTAGAGTTTTAAATCACCTCTGGCAGTGGGAAAAATAATGGTGGTGCAGGCAGGTGAGGGAAAGAAAATGCCAGCCTGGGTAAGAGCCTTGAAAGAAGAGAAAATAGGGATGCAAGTGGAGATAATTGTCCAGGGAAGAGTGAGATGGAAGCAGATTGGGGATGTTTTTGTGACCAGGGGTAAAGGAGAAAGGAAAAAGGATGGAAAATGGACAAATTTCTCTGGCTGGTGAAGAGATGAGGTCAGAGAAGAAAACTGAGAGTGTTAAATATCCCAGGATGCTTTTTAATGTTCCATCCCTGGCCTTTCCCAGTCCCCACGAACAGGGATTGCTCGGGGCCACCTGGGGCTGCAAATTCTCCATCCCTTTTTTCCTCCTGCAGGGCCAGGAGGAGCTCTGTGCACACATCTGAGAGGCTGGGTTTGATTTCCAGGAGGATGTAGGTCTTGTTGATGTTGGAAGGGGGGCCAGGAGGGGACCATGTGGGTGAGAGCAGGGCTGGAGTCCCCGTGGAGCACAGGAGCTTTCCTGGGCATCTCTCCACAGCTGCTCTCTGCAGCAGGCATGAAAAAAAAAATATGATTTAAATGGTTTTAAAAAAAAATTTTAAAGAATAACAACAGCAAAGTTGTGTTTCGAGGGATGGAAGGCTCCTTATCCACCAAATACATCCCATCACTGAGATTCCTGTGATATCCAGAGAGCTTTGGGAGCTCCAGCTCTCCACATCAAAGGAGTGTCCGTGGGGCTTGGAGAACAGACACAGAATATTCAGGTGCCACAGGGAGCTCCCAGAGCTCTGAGCCCGTGCCCAGGGAGCAGAAATTCCCTTGCTCAGGCACCATCTGACAGCCTCCCCCTTCCAGACAGCTCTGCATCAAAGGTGACCTGAAAAAAGTTTTTTTTTTTAATGCATTAAAACACGTCCCAAACTTAAAAATGCCAAAGTTTGGGTGCAAGAACTTTGTTTGCAAAGTAAATTTTGCTTGTCCTGATAGATTTTGAGCTCTGGGAAATGTGGGGCTCTCCTGGCACGGTGCTGGAGAGGGACAAGAAGGGTCCCACAGCAGGGGACAGTTGAGAATAATCCATTTTCCAATATTTGTGTGGCACCATCAAAGGTGACCTGAAAAACTTTTATGAGCTATGCATTAAAACACGTCCCAAACTTAAAAATGCCAAAGTTTGGGTGCAAGAACTTTGTTTGCAAAGTAAATTTTGCTTGTCCTGATAGATTTTGAGCTCTGGGAAATGTGGGGCTCTCCTGGCACGGTGCTGGAGAGGGACAAGAAGGGTCCCACAGCAGGGGACAGTTGAGAATAATCCATTTTCCAATATTTGTGGGGCACCATCTGATAATCTGCTGGCTTCCCTCTGCCAGAGGGCAGGGCTGGGTGGGAAATTGGGAATAAATTCCTGGCTGGGAGGGTGGGGAGAGCCTGGCACGGGGTGCCCAGAGAAGCTGGGGATCCCTGGCAGTGTCCAAGATCTCCAGAGAGCTTTGGGAGCTCCAGCTCTCCACATCAAAGGAGTGTCCGTGGGGCTTGGAGAA
>VZTZ01005362.1:53274-69937 GCA_013400955.1 Drymodes brunneopygia | reverse complement strand
AAGGAAGGAAGGAAAGGAAGGAAGGAGGGGAGGAAGGAAGGAATTCTGGAAGGGAGGAAGGAAGGCGCGGAAGGAAGGAATGAATTCTGGAAGGAATTCTGGAAGGAATTCTGGAAGGAAGGAAGGGAAGGAAGGAAGGAAAGGAAGGAAAGGAAGGAAGGAAAGGAGCAAGGGAGGAAGGCAGGGAGGGTTGTGGCTTGTTCTGGTTTCTGCAAACATTCTGTAGCCGTGTTTGGGTGGAACTGCTCCAGGACCCGCAGGGTTTTTCAACATCCCTTCTCCTGCCAGCAGAGATGAGCTGCAACCACGATGTGTTTCCTTCTCTGTATCCCAGAGCTGTGGGCACTCGGGAGGTGTTTTGCCAGCTGAAGTGGAAGGGGGATGATGGAAGCAGCCTTTATAAGCAGCTCCAGCCTCCAGGGAGCAGCCCTGACTCCCTGCCGGGAGCTGGGGCTGGGGAGAGGCTGCGAGGATGGAGCACATTAGGCTGGGGAGAGGGAGGTTGGGATGAAGGCAGGGTGTGGATGGTCCTTTTTGTTCTAAAACAAAGGAAAACGCCACTGCTGGCCAAGGATAACCCTGGAGCCTCGGGGCTTCTCTTAACAAAAGGTATTTTATTTTCTTTTCATTTTCTATCTGTTTGTCTGCTGAGATCAGGCAGTTGTTTGCAGCAGGAGCGTGGCTGGGAGAGGATTTGAGCCAGGGGAAGAGAGATGGATGGAGAATTGGTGGGAATTGCTGGGCTCGAGGCTGGACTTGGTGGGTGGAACTCGTGGTGTGTCACCGAGCAGCTCGGGCTGGGTGGCTCTCAGTGATCCTCTTGGACTTGGCACTTAGGGAACCATGGAGTTAATGATTTTATTGAATTTTTTTGTGGGAAATGATCATGTGAATGTCAACTGAGAGCTGTCAGTTACCAGGTGTTGTAGAGGAAGAATTTTGTGAGAAAGCTGAGAATGCCTGGAAGTGGGCTCGGAGCTGATGGAGCAGGGAGCTGCTGACCCCATCTCATCCTTCTTAGATTTGCAATCTCCCTTCTCCAGGTGCTCTCATCTGATTCCTCCTTTAGTGTCCTCCCTCACTCCCCAACAGCCCAAAATCTCAAACCTGTGGGAGCTCCCAGGCTCAATCCCATGTCACAATTCCCAGAGTGGTTTGGGAGGGAAGGGACCTTAAAGCCCATCTCATTCCCCCTTCTGCTCTCCCAGGTTGCTCAATCCCAGTTTGGAGAGGTGCAGAAGGAATATTTTTGTGTCTCTCTTGCAGGATGCCCCCAGGCCATGCAGAACTCAGCTCTGAAGTGTGGTTTTGTCTGTGTTTTTCTGTTCAACAGGAGGAAAACCCTTGAGATCAGCGCTGGGGGAAAGAAGAGAGGTGGTGAAGGAGTCGAAGTGGGATGTGGGACAGCTCTGAGGAGCCCAGGGACAGCAGGTAAAGCACAGAGCAGCACTGCAGGGCCAGGCTGCAACCATGCCTGGGGTTCAGTTCCTTCCTCCCTGGCTGGATTTTAACAAAATTCACCAAAACATCTCACAACCCTTCTGCCAACCCTCTCCTCCTCCCCACAGTCCAGCTGAAATAATGGTGAGATGAGGAAAGCAGGACCAGCACAGCGTCACCCCCAGAGCTTGAATCGAGCCCCTTACATATTATTTTTGGCCATCAGCTCTTTCATTTAATCATCCACTAATTGCTGAAAGTTTTAGCCAAATTCATTTGGCAGAACTGCGGGTGAAAGAAGCAGCATTTCACAACATTCTGCTTTCAGCAGTTTGAAAAGCTGATTTTAAAAGCAGTGTGGAATGTCCCTGATGCTCTGGGGTGCCTCGGGATCCAAATCCCTGCTCACAGCTCAGGGAGGGAGTTGGGCTCTGAACATTTTTCCTCTTCAGCATCATTCCCTGGGCAGATCCTTGTCCCCAAACTCTTTGTGATGGAGGTGTGAGGATTAATCCAAGGGTGCTGATCACAGCTCTGGTGTGGCTGTGTGGCTGCCTGGGAGCTTTCCAATCTCCCTGCAGAGACTGCAATGCTGCCAGCAACACTTTTCTCCTTCTCCAGCTTTCCTCTCACTCCTGTGAGCAAACCAGAGGATGAGATTGGTGTGCCCTGTGCTGAGCTCCTCCAGGCAAACTGGAGTGTTGGAAAATCACTGATGAGGAGAGGTGTTGAGAGTGATGCAAAGGGGCTGGAGCAGGGAGTCAGCCCTGCCTGTCCCAGGGAATGGCATTTTCTGGCACAGGGACACCAGGGCACCACGAGGCATCAGGACCCTGCACAAAGCAGGGAGTCACCCCTGCCTTTTCCAGAAAATGACATTTTCTGGGACAGGGACACCAGGGCACCACGAGGCATCAGGACCCTGCACAAAGCAGGGAGTCACCCCTGCCTTTTCCAGAAAATGACATTTTCTGGGACAGGGACACCAGGGCACCACGAGGCAGCACAAATCTTCTCTGAGAGCCCTGTGTGCATGCTGGAGCAGGGAGTCACTCTTTCTTTTTCCAGAAAATGGCATTTCCTGGCTCAGGGACACCAGGACACCATGAGGCAGCATAAATCTCCTCTGAGAGCCCTCTGTGCATCCGGGAGCAGGGAATCACCCCTGCCTGTTCCAGAAAATGGCATTTCCTGGCTCAGGGACACCAGGACACCATGAGGCAGCATAAATCTCCTCTGAGAGCCCTCTGTGCATCCGGGAGCAGGGAATCACCCCTGCCTGTTCCAGAAAATGGCATTTTCTGGCACCAGGGCACCACAAGGCAGCAGCACCCTGCACAAATCTGCTCTGAGAGCCCTCTGTGCATCCTGGAGCAGGGAATCACCCCTGCCTTTTCCAGAAAATGGCATTTCCTGGCATGGGGACACCAGGGCACCATGAGGCAGCAGCAAGCTCCTCTTTCAGCCCTCTGTGCATCCTGGAGCAGGGAGTCACCCCTGCTTTTTCCAGAAAATGACATTTTCTGGCANGCATTTTCTGGCACAGGGACACCAGGACACCATGAGGCAGCATAAATCTCCTCTGAGAGCCCTGTGTGCATCCTGGAGCAGGGAGTCACTCCTGGCTTTTCCAGAAAATGGCATTTCCTGGCACCAGGACACCACGAGGCATCAGGACCCTGCACAAAGCAGGGAGTCACCCCTGCCTGTCCCAGGGAATGGCATTTTCTGGCACAGGGACACCAAGGTACCACAAGGCAGCACCAAGCTCCTCTTTCAGCCCTCTGTGCATCCTGGAGTGTTGGGGAAGATGAAACTGGAGCAGGGAGTCACCCCTGCCTTTTCCAGAAAATGGCATTTTCTGGCACCAGGGCACCACAAGGCAGCAGCACCCTGCACAAATCTGCTCTGAGAGCCCTCTGTGCATCCTGGAGCAGGGAATCACCCCTGCCTGTTCCAGAAAATGGCATTTCCTGGCACAGGGACACCAGGACACCACGAGGCAGCACAAATCTCCTCTGAGAGCCCAGGTTTTGGAGTGGAAGCAGCACATGGGTTGTGCCTGGGAGCCACCAGGGTTACCCCAGTTGGAATCTGGCTGCTAAATCTGCCTCGTGCTCTCAGGAAAGCCTGGATGGAGTGTGATGGGCACATCAGGTGCTCTCAGGAAAACCTGGATGGAGTGTGATGGGCACATCAGGTGCTCTCAGGAAAACCTGGATGGAGTGTGATGGGCACTTCAGGTGCTGTCAAGGTCCATTTTTGACCATGAACTCTGTGGAGAAATCACAGCTGCATCTCTGATGGTTCAAGGCCCTGCTTTGACTCCTGGTCAGAGGATTTCTCCAGGAGCTCCGTGTCCTTGTGAGTCGTTTTTGGAGCATCTGCTCCCTGTGTTCCTGGGCTTCCAGCAGGCTTAGGAACTGTGCTGTGATTTCCTGCAGGAAATCCAGCCATGCAGGATGGTGTTTAACTTGTGGGACTGTGACTATCAAACCATCATGGCCTTCTTAAGTTGCCTTTTTGTATTATTACTTTTTTAAACCTGTTTGCTGTCTCCCCACCCCCAATCTGTGCCTAGATGGAGTTTTTTTTTTTTCTCTGCCTTGTTCAAGTAAAAGAGCAAATCCTTTTTGATTTATTCCAGAGCAGCCCTCGAGCTCAGCTCCTGTGAGAGCCTGCTGACTCGCAGTTCAAAAGATCTCCAGCCTTTGAGGCCAGGCTGTGCTCTTCCATCTCGCCTCAAAGTTAAACTGAAAGAAAAAATTCCTTTTCTTCTTAAAAAGGGAGAAAGTCACCATGCTGTGGAAGGGAATCAGACTTACCTGGAGCAGAGCAGAGAATGCCAAGCTGCAGAATTCCAGGTTAAAACCTGGTTGTTTAGCAGGTCTTTATTTTCAAGCGCCGAGCAGGTTGTTTGGGAAGTGGTTTTTTAGGTAGAAAAAAAAAAAAAGCTTTTTCCTTGAAAAGCTGTGGCTGGGAGCCAGCCTGTGATCCTACATTAAAGCTTTTTTTTTTGGGGGGTGTTTAAACTAGAAATGGTACTTCTCATCCTCACTTTTCCTGCAGATCTGCAGGGTTTGATGAGCTATTAGGAGGAAATTCTTTACTATAAGAGGCCCTGGCATAGAATTCCCAGAGAAGCTGTGGCTGCCCCATCCCTGGAAATGTCCAGGTCACTTTGGACAGAGTTT
Organism: Drymodes brunneopygia; assembly: GCA_013400955.1. Lineage (NCBI taxonomy): Eukaryota > Metazoa > Chordata > Aves > Passeriformes > Petroicidae > Drymodes > Drymodes brunneopygia. Next base: position 65,303 of record VZTZ01005362.1, on the reverse strand, counting down.
GGAGCAACCTGGGATAGTAGAAGATGTCCCTGCTCATGGCAGGGGTGGAATGAGATGGTTTTTAAAATCCTTTCCAGCCCAAACCATTGCATGATTCAATGAGGTGCAGACATATCTGACATTTTTATATATATATATATATGTGTGTATGATTTATATCCATGACCAGAGCAAAATAAACCTGTAAGAACTATTTATACCCCATTTCACTTCCACAGGGCCCTGCTTAGTCCAGATTTATGCACTTGTGGCTGCAGCTGGGAGCTCGGGAGGGCAGAGGTGATGGATGGAGGGCTTTTAATAGATAGGGGAACCTTCCTTTTTAAAACCCAGCTCCTCTGAGCAAGGTGACCTTGGCTCTGCTTCTGACTTGGGAATCCTGCAGGGGGAAGGAGATGCTGATCCATGGAGAATCCAAGGGGACACCTTGGTGTTTTTCCCCTCTTCCAGGAAAAAAATGTGTAGCAAGCTGTTTGAAACTGCAATAATTCTCTGGCAGGTGTGGGTGCAGTAAAACCACACAGCTCAGGTGTAACTCCTCTTCTGTCCCCACTCTTCTTGCTCTTTTTTCAGCAGTGAAAACCCCCATCCCATCCTTCTCTGGTGTTCTGAGCCAGCCATAAAGGAGGAAAACGTTTTTTTTCCCCCAAATCTAATTTGAAACACGATGACTGGACCGTTCCTAAACAGCTTCCAACTTAACAATAAAGAAACTTCACAGAGTGCTTGGCAGGAGCCTCTGTACATAATTTAGATCATAATCAGATGCATTAGCACATTTTATATGGATCTCATGGGGGCTGGGAAGACGAGGTGTGCTGGGTAATTTCTTTCCAGATTCCTTTACCTGATTGTTCATTACTCTCGGGGACTTCATTTGTGGCCCAAATGTCACCAGCAGAACCCTGCTGCTTCATGTGCCTGCATTCAGAGCAGCTGCCAGCCAGCCTTCAAACTCCTTAATTGCTGAGTTCTCTCCTCGGTGTGGCTGGGAAAGGGAGGATGGGGAGGGGAACAAAAGCAAGGACCCAAATCCTGCGGATTTCCGAGCTTCCCCTGTGCCTGGAGCTCGGTGGGAGGGAAGGTGCTGAGAGTGCTCCGTGTTTCCCACTGAGAACAATCAGGAGCTGCTGCTGGAGAGCTGCATGGGGGAGGCACTTCCTCTGCCCCCCTTTCCCTTTGAGATGCTCAACATCTCTGATTTTATCAATCCCCTGAAAGCTTTTTGGCACTGGGAGGAGAGAAACGGTCCCGTGTCTCTCGCGCTGCTTGATTGTTTTGTTGTGAATCCACCCGTGCCCAAAGACATCCTTGTGACATCTCTGCTTTGGCAGAAAAATCTGTCACTGCTTTGAAAAGCTCTGCTTTGGGTGCCTTTCTGCTCTGCTGGGTTGTTTTATCCCCACAAAAATTGGGAAGGGAAGTTCCCCGTCACTTCAACGTCTCCTTTGGACGTGCTGGAGTCACACACAATCCTCACCATATGGGGTTTATTTATTCCTGAATGCCATGGAAAGGTGGGAAAATGGGATTCCCAATCCTTCCCCAGCCAGGGGCCAGGCTCTGCTCCCAGATGGATGCACAGCTCAGGTTTGGGACATCAGAGGCTGCTCCTGGTTGCAGGGTGACCTCAGCCAGCTGCCACTGATCCAGGAGCTGCCACAACCAGGAATCAAACCTCCAAGGCAAGTCAGGTGTGGCCTGGGTGTTTGGGAAGGGGAGAAAGTTCAAAGAGCATGGAAGTGGCTGGGTTACACCCCTGGATTTGGGCCAGGGCAGCCCATAGCAAAACCACAGTGATAATGGTACTGAAAATCCACCTTTTTCACTGATAATGGTGCTGAAAACCACCCCAGGCCCGTGTTTTTGGTACTGAATGGTACCAAAATAATGGTACAGAAAAAGCACCTTTTTCACTGATAATGATGCTGAAACAACCCCAGGCCCATACCAAAATCACAGTGATGATGATACTGAAAAACCACCTTTTTCACTGATAATGGTGCTGAAAATCCACCTTTTTTACTGATAATGGTGCTGAAAACCACCCCAGGCCCATACCAAAACCACAGTTTTGGTACTGAATAGTACCAAAATAATGGTACTGAAAAAGCACCTTTTTCACTGATTCTGGTGCTGAAAACCACCCCAGGCCCATAGCNCCACCTTTTTCACTGATAATGGTGCTGAAAGCAACCCCAGGCCCATAGCAAAACCATATTAATAATGGTACTGAAAAAGCACCTTTTTCACTGATAATGATGCTGAAACAACCCCAGGCCAATACCAAAATCACAGTGATGATGATACTGAAAAACCACCTTTTTCACTGATAATGGTGCTGAAAATCCACCTTTTTCACTGATAATGGTGCTGAAAATCCACCTTTTTCACTGATAATGGTGCTGAAAGCAACCCCAGGCCCATAGCAAAACCACAGTGATAATGGTGCTGAAAACCCACCTTTTTTACTGATAATGGTGCTGAAAACCACCCCAGGCCCATACCAAAACCACAGTTTTGGTACTGAATGGTACCAAAATAATGGTACTGAAAAAATACCTTTTTCACTGATAATGGTACTGAAAATCCACCTCTTTCACTGATAATGGTGCTGAAAACCACCCCAGGCCAGAGGAGAAGCATGGATTTGTTTGTTTATTTGCCTCTTTTTTCTTTTCCTTTTCTTTAATAATTGTTTATCAACATCAGGTGATGATGCAACATCATCCCAGACTGGCTGAGCTCTTCAAGTGGCTTTTACCACAGAGCATAATGAAGGTGGAGAAATGAGCATCCTTAAAAACTGGAGTTGATGGGGTTGCTGAATTTCCATTTTGTGTTTTGAGTGAATCCCTGTGTCTCACCCTGTAATTTCAGTGCCTTGAGCTGTTGAAAAGTCCTCAGGGAGAGAGGAGAGGGTGAAGATCTGAGTCACTCCCACAAACTCCTGCCTTTCCCTGGGTTTTCCAGCTAACAACTGAGGAATGGCATTGCTTGCAGGGTATTCTGCCTCAAGATATAAAAGTTAAAGTAGTTTTGCTCTCCTGGACCAAACCTTTCACCTCCAGCTCACGATTCAAAATTGGCAAGAGAGCATCAGAGCAGCCTGATCCAAGCTCCAAAGGGTTTGTGTAAAAGAGTAAAAGGGGGAAAAAATATCCCCCAGAAAAAAAATCCCTTTGCTATTTATGGCCATGTCCCAAGCAGTCTCCTTGCTCCCAGTGCCCAAATTTCCAGCTGGGACTGATGAATTCTCCTCAGGGCAGTGGCACACACAGTTTGGAGAAGCTTGATGGGTTCTAGGTCTGGCTGCTGGAACTGCTGCTGAGCAGGAGGAATGAGGAATTCAAGTTCTATTTAGCAGAGGAATATACTCTGCTGCTTTAAACTGACAGAGGGTATGGTGAGGTTGGAGTTTAGGAAGAAATTCTTTGCTCAAAAGGTGGTAAAAGGTTGCCCAGAGAAGCTGTGGCTGCTCCTGGATTCCTGGAAGTGTCCCAGGCCAGGTTAGATGAGGCTTGGAGCAACCTGGGATAGTGGAAGGTGTCCCTGCCCATGGCTGGATAGATCTGGGTGATCTTTAAGGTCCCTTCCAACCCAAACCATTCCATGACTCTTTAAATATCACAAGGAAGGGAATAGACATAAATAACAGAGAATGGGAAAAAAAACCCAACTCTTTTGGTGGTTGGGAATGGGAATAAAGTTGATTTTTGTGTACCAGGCAGAAGGATGCTCCCTGTTGTGAATGTGTGTGGTTGCCCTCGTCTGGCTGAAAACAGAACAACCTCCCCAGACTGGAGACTTTTTGGGGGGCCAGGATTGCTGTGTTTCTTCAGGGTGACTTTGAAAAGAGTCAGGATGATTTTAGACGCTGGGAATTGATCAGTGGAACTTCTCACCCTTCATCTGCAAAGCCACCCTGGGCTGGGGACAACTTCTGAGCTGCTGGAGGAGGGCGACTTGAACAGAGCCGAGCCAAGAAGCTGTCACTGAACAGGGACAGACTCTGCAGAGGTGGGTGCAGGGCTTGGAGAGGCTGCACAGCACAGCTTTGCTGCCAGATGTGGCTCTGAGGAATCTGTCCCCAAGGCCCTGTGACCCCACAGAGCCCTGTGACACCTCAGAGCAGGCAGCTGACCCCTCGCCTGCTGCTCTGCTCGGCTTGGCTTGAGTTATGCAGCAGGCTGAGAGTTATGTGACAGATTTAATTAGCAAATCACTCGCTGACCTTCAGCTTGATGAAACTAGTCCGAAAATGAGTTTATCAGCACTTCCAGCAGAGAAGCTGAGGCTTAGAGGGTTTAAGGGAGCTGCATCCAGCACTGGTGATTTCCACTCGGGTGTGTTGGACCATGTCCTTGAAGGCTGCTGATCTAACTCAGGTAATCCTGGTCAGCAAAAACGCTGCCTTGTGCTCTGGGGTTGGTTTTTTTTTCCATCTGGATCAGGAGCAGCAAAGGCAGGGAGAGAGCTGTGTGCCTTGCAGGAGTGTGTTAAAGGTGAAACCTTTGCTCTGCGTCTGGAGCCGTTTCAAAATGCGAATCCCAGGAACTGAAGATTTTGTCTTCTGTCGATTTTGGCAAGACAGCTGTTGGAGGGAAAGGAACCTGAGAGCAGCTTTTGACTTTGGTGAAACTCAATAGTTGCTTTCCAGTAACAGGCATGAAAAAAATACCAAACCTGGTGACATCTGCAATTCAGACAGAACCCAATCCACTTTTTTTTTCTCCCACTACAGCAACCAGGCAGGATCCAGGGTGTGGTGTGCACTCCTTGTGTCTCTCTCTGCATGTTGGATATGTGGAAGGATTTGGGGAAATGATTGTGTAGTGGTCAAGCAGAGATCCCTAAAAGGCTGTCCCTGAAAATGTCTTTTAATGTCAGCCCAACCCATTTAATCTCACAGCGTTGCTCTCATGAATGTTTTATCGACTCCTGCAAGTAATAAGTCCTGCAATGCCACTGAAAGGGTGAAAGTGGTGCAAGTGCCTTAACTGAAGAGATGGATTCCTGTGTCCAGGAATCCTCACTCAAAAGTAAAGAGAGAGGGAGGGAAATTTGGAGAGAGGGAAGCACAGTGTGCTGGAGGCTCCTTGCTGCCACCATACATTTAATTAAAAACTTACAAAGAGTTGTTTTTATTAGACATTAGAGCTTTTATCTCACTCAGATATTTCCAGGAAAGGCTTCCCCCTTCTCTTTGGCATTTCTTTTAATTGTAGAACAAGGTTGGAAGGGATCTGTGGAGGTCTCTAATTCAATGTCCAGCTTGTGGCAAAGGTGGATGAGATTGCTCGAGGCTTTGTCCTGTTGAGGTTTGACTGTGCTGGGCTGGAGGGTCCAGCAGCTCTCCAGGCTCCTGTTCCAGTCATTGTTTTTCCCACAGAATATCCACACAGGATATTCAGGAACCACATCAGAAACCTTGCTGCTGTCAAGGTAATCAGCACCTGCCAAGGAGGTCACTGGGTTTCAGAAGACAAATCCATGAGGTTCAGTTTGCCCAGAGCAAACTTCATGGCTATGGGAATGAATTCCAGGAGGATTTGCTCCATCCATCCCTCCATCCATCCATCATCCATCCATCCCTCCATCCCTCCATNCATCCATCCATCCATCCATCCATCCATCCACATCCATCCATCCATCCATCCATCCTTCCATCCATCCATCCATCCATCCATCCCTCCATCCATCCATCCATCCATCCATCCATCCATCCATCCACATCCATCCATCCATCCCTCCATCCATCCATCCATCCATCCATCCATCCATCCCTCCATCCATCCATCCATCCATCCATCCATCCATCCATCCATCCATCCATCCCTCCATCCATCCACCCATCCATCGATTCATCCATCCATCCCTCCATCCCTGCCCACAGACCTCAGCTGGCAGCAAGGTGTTGCTGTGCTCTTTATTCCAGATCCAAACCCTCTGCAGTTTGTGCTGTCATTATTAATACTCAGAAAGTGAGTGCAGGTAACCTTGGCTCCCTCTTGACTTGGCTGCTCACTGCCTTCTCTAATAAAAGCTTTACAATTGCTTAGAGACACTTAAAGTTGTTAATGTTTAAATAAAGGGATTAATTTCAGGCCTCCTGCTGCTCAACTTGTGCGTTTGAATTTTGAGGAAGTGCCTTTTCCCTTCGAGGTGTGAATGGGCTCCCTTTGATCGGCTAAATGCACTGGAACTGGTCCTGAGGAGCCACTGAACTCCTCAGCATCGATCTGCACTTGCCAGGCAATGGAAACAATTACAGTGGAGACAATTACAATGGAGACAATTACAATGGAGACAATTACGATAGAAACAATCACAGTGGTTTCATGAAGAGTAAATACAGAGGGATTTTACGGTGTGGATATAGGCAGGTGCCTCAGGAACGCCTGCCCTTTAAAGCTGTTCCTGCTGCTGATTTTATTGATGATGGAACTGGTGTTTTAACATTTCCATGCCTCTGTTTCCTGACCTATAAATTACTCGTGTCTTCCTTTTGGGTTGTTGAGCTTGGCTGACACGGACGAAAAATTGTCAAGGTAGGGTGCCAAGCGCACACAGACTGTTTTATTTTTAGTGTCTTTTGAAATCTTGGACTTTTTGTTCTCCCTTTTATCTGTCTCTTTCTTTTTAATCACACCAAATGGAAATAAATTCAATCCCAGCTGGTGCTGGAGGAGAATCATTAGGCCCATCCAGCTGGCTGTCTCGGGGCCAGAGCTGGGATTGTTCCCTGCTCTGCATTTCCCAAGTATTTCATCTCCTTCAGTCCTGTGTGTTTGTGGAGTGATGAGCTCCTTTCACTCCTGTCATCGATCCAGGAAGGGCTATTTTTAGGTGGCTGTGAGTAAATGGACATCAGGCACCGTGGAAAGGGGACTGGGTTATTTTTGGAAAGCCATCAGCAGCCGCGCTGGCAGGTCCCGCGGTGGGATTTGTCTCAGGTTGTGGTATCAATTCCCAAGGTTGTGATCCCAGGTTCTTGGATGTGAGCTGTGCTCCAAATGTGGAATTAGCAGCTGCTGGAGATGGTGGTGGTGGCATCAGTTTCTGGGATTTAATTCCCCCTAAGCCAGGCTGGATGGGGCTCTGAGCAACCTGATCCAGTGAGTGGCATCCCTGCATGCCTGGAATGAGATGAGCCTCGAGGTCTTTCCCAACCCAAAGCAGCCTGGGATTCTGGAATTCTGACCCAGCCTGGCTGGGAGGGAAGCAGGGTGCTGGTTGAGCTGGAGATTTTGGGGCAGAAGCTGAGGTTGGCTTAGGGGCAATGTGGGGAATGCACCTGGAGTGGAGCCAAGGCATGGAGATGATCTCAGCGTTGGAGATCTGCAAACTTGGCATCTGGCAGCAGCCACACTGCAGGTTTTGGGGTGCTCTTGGGAGTTTGGGGTTGTTCTGTTTCAGTGGATGTTTTCTTGGTTTTGCTGAGTCCTTTTCCATGAGGAATTTTGTCATTTTGGGGACATGGTTTAGTGCTGAATTGCCAGTTGGGCTCGGTGATCTCAGAAGGCTTTTCCAACCTTAATGACTCAGTGATTCCACGATTCCCTCAGCATTTTGGGACAGCTGTGCTGTGGTTTTTGTGTGGAGCTGGTGCTGCTGGGAGCTACTGGGCTCTCCAGTTACCTGGCTGTGGATGTGCAGGTTGGAATCTGGGGGGCAGTGACCAAACCAGCACCGTCCCTGCGGAGAGCCCGAGCAGAAACCCTCCTGTGGGGGACTGAGCTGCACCTTATCTTATCTTCTCTCTGTGCCTCAGCAAGGACCCAAATCTCATTTCAAAGGTCACAACCTGCTCTCACCTGGCCGTTCCCAGCCTTTTATGGAGTGGTTGAAGGCCATTTCCTAAAATTAGCTGCTGCAGGGGAAAGCTGATACTGGCTCCGTATCAGCCCCTTCCCAAAGCTCTGGATGATCATTTACTTGATGGGCTCCTAATGAAACTCACGGGTAAAAGGTAGAAAATGGAATAAAACCAGCACCTGCTGCTGCTTCCTGACTGAGAAATAAAATCACGTGGCTTTTTGGGACAGAATTCCTCTTCTTGGTTGTTTTTGGAGGGTGGTTTTTTTTTTGTTTCGTTTTCTTGAAGCTTTCCCAGGCAGGCCAGTCATCAATTTAGATTTCGAATCAGACTTATTTTTGTTTTCCTCAAACTTCCTGGTGATCCAAAGATTCTGGGGAGGGGGAACATGTGATTGTGAAGGAGGCTGCAACAGTAAAGCAACAGTCAGATCTGCTAAGCAACAGCATTGACACGTTTAAATAAATCTGCTGTTGACTAATATAGAGTGACATATTGAGAGCAATTAAAAAAAAAATAAACTGGGCACAGATTTGGGAAATGAGTGGAATGGGAACAGAACAAAGATGTTGGAGAGGACGCTGGATAAAAGAGAGGGAGGGCTGCTCCACAAAGGGAGTGTGCTGGAGAGCCAGGGTGTCCATCAGGAAAGGGGGGACAATAGCAGAAGTGCAGATTTGTGCTGAAATTATCCCTTGGCAGTGGGATCCTTGTGGTTCTGCTTCCCTGCCAACTCTGCTGGCTGCCAGCATGGAAAAGATTTCACTGCCTGGTGCAGAGAGGAGCATGTGGTGGGGTGTCAGGCAGCTTGGGGAAGGTAAGGTGGCACTTCTTGTTCCACTGGTGGCTTTGGGGCTCTTGTTCCTTTGGCTCTGCTGTGAGTTCTGTCATTGCCATCCCCAGGGATCAGTGCAATGCTGGGATTGAATCAGGAGGGGTTGGGTTTAGAGCTGGTGAAAGGAAATCCCTTCAANTTTCCCAGCCTCGGGATGGGAATGGCTCCCCTTTTCCTGGCTGCCCATCAGGTGTTTGCTCTGGCCACAAGCAGTGAGAGGCAACCAAAACCTCAAACTGCCACTCTGTGCAGCCTGGCAAGGTGTGAGGCTGGAAGGGAGGCACCTCTGCTGTCCCTCAGGGGAATTTTGTGTGCTCAGAAGTATTCCTGGCTCCAGCCACTGAGGTGGCACAGCTGGAGGAGCTGGGGCTGGCTATTCTGTCCATGATAATTGATGGGAATGGCCTGAAGGGGCTTTTGTGGCTTCCTCTCCCATTAGCACCTTTCAGCATCTATTTTGCAAACAGTCCCTGAAGTGAGCTGGAACCAGTTCTGGGATTTGGAACCGGTCTGATCTTTGGGATGATGGTTAGGACACAGCAGCTCCTGTTGGAAGCACTTCCTTCATCTGCACGAGCCTCGTGCTGGCACCAGGGCCCATTTTTCGAGCTGCTCTGAGCACATTTGGCCCCTGCTGTGCGTGGGAGATTCCTGCCTGGGGGATTTGGGAGCCAGAGGAGCTCCAGCCTTCCCAGAGCTGACATTTGGGATCCCCTCCACGCTGTGCTGTGGGCAGCCAGGTGGGATTGAGGGTGAGNGTTTGTGTGGGAAGGAACTCATCCCATTGCAATCCCCCTGCCATGGGCAGGGGCACCTCCCACTACGCCAGGCTGCTCCAATTCCATCCAACCTGGCCTTGGACACTGCCAGGGATCCAGGGGCAGCCACAGCTTCTCTGGGCAGCTTGCAGAGCTCATCTGTGAAGTTTCTGCTGCAAAAAGCTGTGAAACCAAGTGCTTGGTGNCTGGCTCCAGCCACTGAGGTGGCACTGCTGGAGGAGCTGGGGCTGGCTCTTCTGTCCATGATAATTGATGGGAATGGCCTGAAGGGGCTTTTGTGGCTTCCTCTCCCATTAGCACCTTTCAGCATCTATTTTGCAAACAGTCCCTGAAGTGAGCTGGAACCAGTTCTGGGATTTGGAACCGGTCTGATCTTTGGGATGATGGTTAGGACACAGCAGCTCCTGTTGGAAGCACTTCCTTCATCTGCACGAGCCTCGTGCTGGCACCAGGGCCCATTTTTCGAGCTGCTCTGAGCACATTTGGCCCCTGCTGTGCGTGGGAGATTCCTGCCTGGGGGATTTGGGAGCCAGAGGAGCTCCAGCCTTCCCAGAGCTGACATTTGGGATCCCCTCCACGCTGTGCTGTGGGCAGCCAGGTGGGATTGAGGGTGAGGGTTATTTGGGGAGTGCAGCTACCCAAAATATCCATGGATTCCATGGGAATTCTCCCTCCTGGCCGTGGAATTTCGTTGGGATGTGAACTGTTTGACCACCCTCTGTCCTGCACACCCTGCTGCCAGCCCAGGGAAGCTGCTGAACCATTAACTCTGCACAAACTTGGCTGCTCTGAGGTGCTCATTGACAGCACCGCTCGTGGCTGAGGGAATTTGGAATTTGAAGCATTTGGAATTTCTGAGATTGCAGCACACAGATTGTCTCAAAGCCACCAGGTATTAATTGGCTTTCATGTTCGACATGAAAGTTATAAAATTAATAAAAATGTCCTTAAAAAGACACATTGCTTAGCATTAGATGCTCTTTAATTGTTGTCAGAGGGTTCTAATAAAACAGGGCTCTGGCATCTGCTCTTACCCATCAGTTTTCCAATAACTGTTGAATCCATCAGCTGTTTGCGCTCAGATCTGAGGGATGGAGCTCACCAAAGCATTAGCTCTGCATAAATTGTCTGAAAATGGGGAACTGAGGCTCTTTATGGGGTACTGGAGAACCCCATGCAAAACTGAAGGCATCAAGCAGTGAGAATTCAGCTTCATTTGTCCCCAAAACTCGTGGGGGGCGCGTTGGCACCACAAATATTTTTCTCAAAATTCGGTGCAGGGCTGTTACAAGCACCCAACTAAATTAATTATCATTCCAGCTCTTTCTCCAGCTAAGAGGTTGGATTCAGGAGAGCCAGCTGGGAAGTGCCTTTGGACCAGGCTTTAAGCTCGACAGGTTTTGGGTTTCAAAGGCATTTAAAAAACACTCCCCCAGCTCACACAAGGAGTCACGCCTTGCTGCCTTGGCCTGGGACGCAGCGTGGAAGCTAAAAAATCTATTTAGCAGAGTTTCAATTTCCTCAGGATGAATCCTTCCCCGAGGATTGCTCTTGTTCTCTGGAATTACAGGGTTCGGCACGATGACGTTTTTTCTCCTTAATTCGTCCCTTTTTGGTGCGAGAAGGGAAAGCAGCAGCAAAACTCCAGCAGGAGAGAGGCCGAGGGTTCTTTTTGGAGCAGGAGGGTGCAGGAGGATCAGCGAGGCAGCAGAGCTGTGGGAGAGGGAGGACAGGAGAGCCCCAGATGGGTGAAGGTGGGATTTGGGCAGCAGGGAGAAGCTGGTGAGAGAGAAGGGGGGCAAAGAGAACCATGTCAGCAGCTGCGTTCGGTGCGGCCACTCCAGCATCCTGCAGCTGTTCATTAGCTGTTCATTCTGTTTATGCCACAGGGAGGTTTGGAGTCTCTGAAGCTGACACAGTTTTAGTAGACAAAGACATTTTGAGTGCAGCACATCTGCTCTGGGATGCCAAGGAAGGGGCTCCATGCAGGAGCGCCATTGGTTGAAGCATTTCGTCGTGCTTTTTTTTTTTTTTAATATTTTAAGGCCTCTCTTTTATCCTAAAAAGTGATTTTTGAGGTCAAAAGAAGTGCTGGGTTGGCTCATTAAGTTTGCAGCCCTTCAACTGAGAGTCCTGCTGTATTTTTCCTGCTATCCCTGAGTGCCCAGCCCTGGGAGCAGGTGGAATCACCTCTGACATTTCCCAAAGTGGCCATCACAGAGGTGTGAAGCACAAGCACAGGCCTGGGCCAGGAAGGTGATGCTCCAGAGCAGAGACTTCCTTTGGTCCATGCTGCATTATTAAATATTTGGTGAGTAGGTCTTAAATTGATCCATTTCTGGGCAGGCTCAGTCTAACCCTCAGCTTAACTTTTGTAACCCGTGGCTTTCCAAAACCCATTTCATCTCGCTCAGTGATTGAATCCACCTTGTGCAGCTGGAAAGTGAATTCCTCCCTTCACCTCCAGCTCTGGTTGTGTTCCTTGGACCCCTCTTTGCCTGACCCCTCTCCAGTAAAAAGAACACTGTCACTTTGCCCTTCCTAACTGCTCTGTCATTGCTACATCTGCCCCGCAGCATTTTTGGGATATTTTCTA
>VZTZ01005362.1:38664-52600 GCA_013400955.1 Drymodes brunneopygia | reverse complement strand
GGGACAGGTTGCCCAGAGAAGCTGTGGCTGCCCCTGGATCCCTGGGAGTGTCCAAGGCGAGGTTGGACAGGGCTTGGAGCAACCTGGGATAGTGGGAGGTGTCCCTGCCCATGGCAGGGGGTTGGAATGGGATGAGCTTTAGGGTCCCTTCCAACCCAAACCACTCAGAGATTTGAATTTCCAGCTTGCTTTGCAATGAACTGTGTGGGATAAGAACCCACCTGCTGTATAAATACAGATGATCCAACACAGCAGGTAATTAATTTTTTTGCTGTGATTGATCAGGCTGTCTGCAACAGAACAGCTCCCGTTTAGGTGGTGATGAAACATCTCCAAAAAGTGCAGGAGGCCCTCAGCTTGCTGATGAGGCTGTGGGAGGGTTCTCCCTGAGAGCAGGGAGGGGCTGGATTTGGACACAACAGCAGGGATAACACAGGAGGGGGTGAAGGAGCTGCTACAGGGAGGGGAGGGACATTTGGAGTGGTGAATTTGGCCACGTGGCACTGGTGAATGTCACTGAACCTTGCTCAGATGTGGCAGCCAGGGCTCCCAGGTTTCTCTTGGTTTTCCCTGGGTGTGAACTTCCTGGTGTTCCCGTTCTGCACAGCTGGCAACAGAAGGAACACACAGGTTTCAGGGCAGCAGTTGAATCTCCAGGCAGGACCAACCAAAAGGGCTGCCCTTCTTCATTCTCTTATTTATATCTGTTTCTAAAGACAATCAGGGATTGGTGAGAGGGGTTAACACCTCTGAAATCTTACAGGACAAAGACATGGTCAATCATCTTTCTCCACCCCAGGGGAAAGGAATGAAAAACAATCTACAAGTGCAAAACAATCCTGGCCAGTTAGGAAGAACAAGGACCATGTTTATAGAAAATGCATGGGAAACTTGTACTACAAAGTTACAACCATGGAACCCTGCAAAAAGCAGGGCGGCATCCCCAGGCTGTGAGGACTCAGAGCTGCCTCCTTGCCCTCTGTGGTGCACAGGAAACCATCAGTGTCATTTCATGTTTGATGGACCTCTCACTGGATATACTCAGCCTCCAGATCTGGTTTATTCCCTTTGTGCAGGAAAGGAGCAAACTTTCCATGAACCCCCCTCAGATGGATTGTTTTCCATGGAGACCCCCCCTGCTGATGAGATGCTGTTATTCTGTTTCTGTGCTTTTCAGGCAGTGTTTCCTTTTCCTTGTAACTCACCCAGGACAATCCAACTTTTAAATTTGTGCTTAATTACAACCTGAATCTTCTGTCAGAGCACAGCAGTCTGAGCCTGCCCCGTGGTTATTTCCTGCTGTGACAGCAGCAACCAGGGTGTTTCAGGGAGGTGAGAGAGGCTTGTGGTTTTGCCTTGGGGAAAATAACATTCCTGAGCTATCCAGGGGCTGGAAACCACAAAGAACACCAAGGATTTGAGCTGTCTCCTGGAGTCTGGGAAACCAGCCCTCTCTTCCTGATTGGAGTTGACCTCTTGGTGCTTCTCTCGTGTGACGTGGAGCTCCTGGCTGTGGTTTAACCTCAGGAGAGTTCTTGTTCATTAATCACTTCAAGGTAAAAGCAAGGAGAGGCTTTGCTTCCTCCCACACCTAATTTATCCCTTTTTAGAAGCGAGTAAAATCTTAGGCCACTTCATCCTGGAGCATCCTCGTTTGCTTCCCACATCCCAAAATATCTTCAGCGCTTCGTCACCAGGAATGTGGCAAGTGCTACAACATCAGCCACTCTGCTTGGAGGGATTTCCCATTTTTCTTGGAAAGCTCTGCCCTGTGGTCCCTTGCTCTGAGCTTTGGAGAGGAGAGGGGTGAGCTCTGCATCCAGGATTTTCTGCCACTCCATCCCACAGGACACAGAAGGATTTGCCCCTGATCTGGATGTTCCTCTGAGCAGAAAAGTGCTTGTGTACAGGCTGGAAGAATAAATAAAGCACTGACTGGTTTATTACCAGAGAACAACACTAAATAATGACTTCAAGAGCTAAAAGCTCTATATGTAAAGGAGATCTCACAATGCATTATGCACAAAGCAGAAAGGCTCTGGAGAAGGAAACCTCTGGAAGAAGGCAGGCCGGGAAGATGGATGATCCTGCGGACAGGATGAGGAGATGTGGAGTGAATCCCAAGCTGGCACAGCTTCTCAGTGACCTTGGAGTTGTTTCTCCACTCCTCCATTACCTGCTCTCTGCAAACAGGATGTGGTTTCCTGTCTCCAGGATTCCATCAGAATGAAAGTTTGTGAAGTGCTCGGCCGAGCAGCAGGGACAGCCCGTGAGCCTTTCCAGAGGGCAGAGCTCAGCTACCTGCAGGCACCTGGGGGAGAATTTCTGGATTTCCTCAACAGTGAGCATCTCCTGGAGCACAATCTTGTCCCCAAGCCCAGATGGGAACACAAAGCTGAGAGCCAGACTCAAGTTTTTCAATTCTCTGCCTTCAAGCACTTTGCAGGTCACTTTTGCTTTGTGGAGAGAGGGATGGAGGCCTGGGGGGTGCCTGGTTCCCCCTGGGTGCTGGGGGGAGGCAGTGTCAGAGCTGGGGGCAGGCCCAGGACATCTGAACTCCAGGTTTTTCCTCACATTTCCCAACTGCTGCCACCTGGGAGCCTGGACACAGAGTCACACAATCATTTAGGTGGGAAGGGACCTCTGGAGGTCTCTGAACTGGGCATTGTCCAGCAGGTTTTGGACATTTTTTGGCCTCTTCTATCCTCCTTCAAATCCCACTTAAAGCTCTTTTCCTGAGCCCTCCTGACTGCTGCAGGATGATCCTTTTCCCCCTTTGAAACAGCTGAACCCTGTCTGTTGCCACCACACCTGGTGAGGTGTAAACCAATCCATGATCCAAAACCCAGAATTCTGCTGGTGACACCAGCCTTGGAGCCAGGTATTGATCTGTTGGCTCTTCCTGCTTTTCCCCTCATCATTCCCTGCAGCTGCAAGGACAGAGGAGAACATCACTCGTGTGCTCGTGGTGACAGGAGTGAGCAGCCTTCTTCCCCAAGAACTTGGGGTGGAAAACAGCTCTCAAAAGATTTCTGAGGCCCTTTGTGAACTTCAAGTGCCACTTTTAACACCACTGCCTTCTTCAGCACGTGTGGTTCCCTCCTTTTCCAGAGTGAGCACATGGAGGGGCTCCTGGAGCATTTTTCCAGGATCCCTTTACCCCACACATTCCCACATGGATGAGGAACAGGGTTGGGAGCAGGTTTGGCTTTGCATGGAGCTGCAAACGAGTCGAATGTTCCTCGGTTTGGATAAAACTCCCTAAGGCCGGGGGTGCAGTTTATCCCTGGAATTTCCAGATCACAGGACCTTTGTAACAGCACTGATCTCAGCCTGGGATATTTCTCTGTGCCTCTGAGCTCTGGAGATGGTACAAATCCCTCAGGATGATCCCTGAGGCTGCTGCATTCAAAACATTTCAGAGTGAATTTTCCATCTGCTCCTTTGAAGGATCTGCTCCCAACCAACTCTGCCTTAAAGCACTCACCTGATAGATTTATTCTTCTTGTTCAAGTGCTCCTGTTCCCAAAGTGATTGGAGATTTGGGATGTAATCCTTCCCTTTGAGAGCGTTAGGAAATAGAAAGTTATCATTGCTGAAGGGTTGTTTGGAGATTGTTTCCTTCCAAGAAGAAAGAGGGGAGGATACGCTGTATTTTTATTTTCTCTCTTTGATTTCATTCTGACATTTGGCAATAGAAGCTGTCTCTCCAAGCCTGCACAGATAAAGCACAGGAGCCACTTCCACACTCCCTGAGGTCCTTCCCCATTTTCCAGGAGAGACCTGGCATGGCAGGGTGGGTTTGTTCTCCATGGAGAGCAGAACTTTGTGGATAACAGCACTGCAGACCCCTCATTTCTTAAGGAAAGAGAGTAAGGATGGGCATGGATGCACACAGACAAAATCTGGGAATTCTGATTGAGCAGGTTCAGAATCCCTGTGGATTTTCCTCCCCACAGTGCATGGTTATGTTAAACCATAAGTTCAAAATTTTCAGGCTCTGTTCACAAATATGCTGAGAAAGCAGCAGCATTTCCCTAATTTTATAGGGAGATGGATAACAGAGGTTTAAGCAGGGAGGAGTAGGTGTGCTCAACTCTTGGAACATTTGCAGAGCAATGACTGCACAAACACTCACAGATCAGAGCAGCCGGGTTATTTCTAGAAATGCAAAGTGAGGGAGAACCTCAGGTATCACCATAACTTTGCTGTCACAGGGAGCTGAGGAAATCTGGGAGTGCAGCCTGAGCTTTGCCAACGTGCTCTGAGCTGAGTTTTTAGTGTGGAGCTGGATAAGTTTAAAGGACTAAATATTACTTGGGAGTGAGAGGGATGGAATGCCCAGCAATTAAATGCTTCTCCTCCTCCCAAATTTCCTTTTGGGAAATCAGCAGCCTTTTCCCTCAGGGCTGATAAACTCAACCCTGAAGTCTCTCTTGGTAAAACCACGGATTGGGTTTTTACTTTGTCTTTTTTTTTTATAAATAATGGCAACGTGTGACAACCTCAGGCTCTATTGAGCTGATGAGGAATAAAGCCTTAAATAGTGAAGAAGAGTCCAGGAGTGTGGCTAAAGTGCTCATTTTATCACCAGCACATATTTCACACTGACAGTCCATACTTTTAACTAATCCCAAGCCACGTGTGGTGCATTTTAAATCCCTCCTCAGCCTGCCCTGGCCTTTCCCACGTGGTGTTTTCCAGGAGAGCGATGGAGTCACATTGGCAACCCCAGGCTTCTGAGCACACGGGTATTTTAAACTCCCAAACCTGCATTTTTGAGGTGAGGAGGNAGAAAAAGAAAGAAAATAAAATATTTTTAATTAATATTATTATTATTATTATTTTTGCCTTCCGTTGCATGTTGGTGCCTGCTAAAATCAGTCCCAGAGGCTGGAGCCTCCTATCTGCCCACAGCCATGAGCTGCCAAGATCCAAGAAAGCTGATTTAGCCTTTTGCTGACTTTTTAGCCCCTTTATCCTCCTGGCTTTCCAAGATTTACGCCGCTGCTGTTTGCCAGTGTCATGAATTTCAAACCTGCCTTAGTTTTAAGTGTACAACTGGGTTGTGGAGGGGTGGAAATCCCATTTAATCGTGGGGTGTTCAGTTGGTGACAACAAATGGCTGTGTAACAACAGGCCTGGGGATTGTCCTTTATTACCCCAGGTATTTGTCCTCTTTGTGATGATTTTTCCGAGTTAAAATCAAATTTCCCCTTCATTTTCGTGACGTGCACTGAAAATTCCTCCTGACTTCTCTCTGCTGCTTTAAGGTGAACATTTTTTGCTTTGGCCCGTTTCCAGATCTCTCTTTTCAGCTGAGATTTGCTTCCTCACCTTCTTTCTGGGAATTCTTGATGAGTAGATGAGAGGGGCATTAAATAGATTTAGTGAAAAATGACGGTCACGGGCACGAATGACTTTCCTCTAATTAAAAATTGAAACGGAAATGAATGAGCTTCTCTTGAGGCCGTGCAGGAGCTGGTGCTAAGCCCAGCTCTGTATTCATCAGTGATGTGGGAAGTCCAGTGTATGAAAGAACATCCCAGAAACTTCAGTACCCTGGAGGATGCCAATAAAAGGGGAGATTTTCTCGTGGCAGCAGATTGATGTGGCCTAGATTTAAATTTGTTGGCCTAGAGCTGAGAGTCAGAGCTGAATTTCATAGAATCACAGAATGGTTTGGGTGGGAAGGGACCTTAAAACTCATCCAGTTTCACCTTCCATGGGCAGGGACACCTTCCACTATCCCAGGTTGCTCCAAGCCCCATCCAACCTGGCCTTGGACACTGCCAGGGATCCAGGGGCAGCCACAGCTTCTCTGGGCACCCTGTGCCGGGGCCTCCCCACCCTCACAGGGAAGAATTTCTCCCAGCAGATCCCAACTTCAGCATCTTTGCTTTGATGCATGGTGTGGACTTTTCCTGTGTTGACCAGAAATTCCTGCGTACGCAGCCATCCAGTTACTCGTGACCAACACGAGTGCGTTCCCTTTAAACTTTCTCACGCAGCGAATCAAAATTTTCCAGCAGGAAATGAAAACAAAACACTTCTCATCTAAAAATTCCTCATCAGCTCCAGTCACCAGAGCAGAACAATAGTGATTACACTTGGTTATGCAGTACAAATCCCAGCGCTGCCGTGTCCCGGGATCGCAGCGGGGCGGGCGGGGAGAGCAGGTGTGTGGCAACACCTCTGGTTTGGGTGTGAGGAGAGGGCGCCTTGCAGGTGGGAAAAACCAGGGATCCAGGGCTGAGGAGGTTGTGTGGTCAACCCTACACAGCCCTAAAGAAGAGCAGAGTGCCCGGAGAAAGCTGTGTGTCCGCATCTCATGGATCCCATCACCTTCTCAGGTGACGCCTCTGGTTCTTTGGAGAGAGGACAATTGCTTTTCAACCTAACGATGTCTTAGGTGAGTAATGGGTCGTTCCAGTTGCGTTGCCTGACACTGTGATTGTTCTCTTGCAGGGATGGCAGAGCTTCACCCTCACGGCAGCGATGAGAGAGCCTGACAGTTCTACGAGTCCCTTCTGGCTCCTTCTGCACAAGGGCTGCTGCCTCTGCGTATTCCTTGGATGGTAATGCAGCATGTCGGCAGCAGCGGCGGAGTTTGGCTCGGTCCCACTGCGTTCATCTTGTGCCGGTTGCCACTTTGAGTCACCATGACAACGCTGTGACACTTCCAGCAAAGGTTGCCCGCGGACCAAGGGTGGGCTGGGGGTGGGCGAGGAGGTCAATGATCGACCCTAACGGGATCAGGAGTTGCACCTGCAGCAAAACGACCGTGGAGGAGCCGCCGGCACGGCGAGAAGATGAAATTCCCCTTCCACTGGCTTCTCGTTGAGCAGGCACAATAACATTTCCCTTGGAGAGACTCGCTGTAAAAACTCTTTTGGTTATGGCTACTGATCCAACGTGATTGCGCGCGCGGCGGCTTCGGAACTCATGACTGGCTATACGATGTTGCGCAATGGGGGAGTGGGGAACGGAGGCCAGCCCTGGGTGTTGAGGTGGTCCAGTCGGATCCGGCTCACCTGGCTCAGCTTCACCCTCTTCATCATCCTCGTTTTCTTCCCCCTCATCGCCCACTACTACCTGACCACCATCGACGACGCGGACGATGCCGGCAAGCGCATCTTCGGCCCCCGCACGGGCAACGAGCTGTGCGAGGTGAAGCACGTGCAGGACCTGTGCCGCATCCGCGAGTCGGTCAGCGAGGAGCTGCTCCAGCTCGAGGCCAAGCGGCAGGAGCTCAACAGCGAGATCGCCAAGCTCAACCTGAAGATCGAGGCCTGCAAGAAGAGCATTGAAAATGCCAAGCAGGACCTGCTGCAGCTGAAGAATGTCATCAGTCAGACTGAGCATTCCTACAAGGAGCTGATGGCTCAGAACCAGCCCAAGCTCTCCTTGCCCATCCGGCTGCTGCCGGACAAGGACGACGCGACCTTCCCGCTGCCAAAATCCAACAGGAACTGCAGGCTGCACAACTGCTTCGACTACTCCCGCTGCCCGCTGACGTCCGGCTTCCCAGTCTACGTCTACAACAGTGACGATTACCCTTTTGGTAGTTCCTTAGACCCTTTAATTAAACAGGCCTTTGAGGCCACTGTCAGAACTAATGTTTATGTTACTGAAAACGCAAATATTGCTTGTGTGTATATAATTTTAGTGGGGGAAATGCAAGAGCCCGTAATGCCAAAACCTACTGAACTAGAGCAACAGTTGCACTCTTTGCCATATTGGAGGACTGATGGGCACAACCATCTCATCATCAACCTGTCGAGGAAGTCGGAAACCCAGAACTTCATTTACAACATCAGCACGGGGCGTGCCATGATCGCCCAGTCCACCTTCTACGACGCCCAGTATCGACCGGGCTTCGACATCGTGGTGTCGCCCCTGGTCCATGCCATGTCCGAGCCCAACTTCCTAGAAATCCCTCCCCAGGTGCCGGTCAAGCGTAAGTACCTGTTCAGTTTCCAGGGGGAGAAGATCGAGTCTCTCCGCTCCAGCTTGCAGGAAGTTCGCTCTTTCGAAGAGGAGATCGAAGGCAACGCCCCGGCCGACTACGACGACCGGATCATCACCACCCTGAAGGCTGTTCAGGACAGCAAGCTGGACTTTGTTCTGGTGGAGTTCACATGTAAGAACCAGCCCAAGGCGAGTCTGCCCACTGAGTGGGCTCTGTGTGGAGAAAGGGACGACAGACTAGAGCTACTGAAGCTTTCTACTTTTGCACTGATCATCACCCCCGGGGACACCCGTTTAGTGATCTCCGCCGGGTGCACCATGAGACTGTTTGAGGCTCTGGAAGTCGGGGCCATCCCGGTGGTTCTCGGAGAGCAGGTTCAGCTACCCTACAACGATGTGATCCGGTGGAACGAGGCAGCCTTAATTATACCAAAGCCACGTATCACAGAAGTGCACTTTCTTCTGCGAAGCATTTCTGACAACGACCTCCTCGCCATGAGGAGGCAGGGCCGCTTCTTGTGGGAGACCTACTTCTCCACCTCCGACAACGTCTTCAGCACAGTCTTAGCTATCATAAGGACTCGAATCCAAATCCCGGCCGCTCCCATCCGGGAAGAACCCGCCGTGGAGATCCCCCACCGCTCTGGCAAAGCTGCTGGGACAGACCCCAACATGGCAGACAACGGTGACCTGGACTTGGGGCCTGTGGAAACGGAACCGCCCTACGCCTCTCCCAAATATCTCCGCAACTTCACCCTCACCGCCATGGATATCTACAGGAGTTGGAATTCTGCCCCGGGGCCTTTCCACCTCTTCCCCTACACTCCTTTTGACCCCGTTTTACCATCAGAAGCGAAATTTTTGGGGTCTGGGACTGGATTTCGACCAATTGGCGGAGGAGCGGGTGGCTCTGGGAAGGAGTTCCAGGCTGCTTTGGGCGGCAACGTCCCGCGGGAGCAGTTCACGGTGGTGATGTTGACTTACGAGCGGGAGGAGGTGTTGATGAACTCCCTAGAAAGGCTCAATGGTCTCCCCTACTTAAACAAAGTCGTGGTGGTGTGGAACTCTCCCAAGCTTCCCTCCGAGGATCTCCTGTGGCCAGACATCGGCGTCCCAATCATGGTAAGGCAGATGGGGATACAATGATCTTGTTCGTGGTGGGGTTTGTGTGTTGGAGTTGCCTTTGTCAGTTCTGGGGGAGGGTTGGAGGTGTCTGTGCCTCATCTGGGTGCTTTTATCGGTGGAGAAAAACAAGAGGTGCCAGATGTCGAGCACTCGTGGAATACGAATGGCTTTTGTGGAGCCTCATGTGAATTTTGATGCTTCAAGCTAAAGATTGTTGCTCATTGGAAATCTTTGCTCAGGCTCGTTAAGTGCCTCCCTGTGAGGACAGCTGACACCTCATAAATACCTAAGTAGTAACTGTTTCTGCACTTTGCTGGATGAATTTTTTATTAAAACAAAAGAGGGACCCGCCGGATTCGTGTGGACTGCAAAGACCTCAAAACTCATCTCTCACTTTATATCACAAGGGATGGCAGAGGAGGAATTACATGGCAAGGCTGACGTGACCATGAGAGCTTCCACACTCCTAAAGTTGTAGCTGAATTTTGCATATATTTGGGTTGATTTTTCTTTTCCCCAAAAAAAAGGTGTCATTGAAGGAGTGACACCTTCAAAAGCCAAATTTTCACATCCGTGAAAATGTACTCCTTCGGATTTGACTTGTAAGGAGTGTATTCTCCCCAAATTTTTATTTATTTTAGGACTTCCCTGTCACCCCAGCATAACTTCCTTCACTGGCCATGGTTAACAATCAATATAAAATATAAACCTCCCCTCATGAAGAGAGCAAGGGCTCGGAGTTAGTAACAAGAACTAGCACTGCGTGGTCTGAATGTGGTTGTGTTCAGAGGACAAATGGAAGGATAATGCCTTACAAATTAGGGGAAGGAGAAAAATAAAAAGAGGGAGATGGTGCTTAAATACACAAACTGCATGTGGTTTATGTGACAGGACTCCACTGAGCTTAATGGCAACGCGAGCTTTATGCCGCGCGCAGATTCATCGATCTAATATTTCGTTTTATTATTATTGTGATGAATAAATCCTTCTGCTCGCCTTTTAAAAACCCCTTACGGTCCCGGGAACAATGAGGAGAGAAAATTGCTCGGATAATTGCGAAATAATCTCGCACATTAGTCCTTTTGAACCTGCGAATTCTACAAAATCTTTGCATTGTGCCTGCTGAAAAAAAACCCCCGGAGTGGGGATTGTTCTCCTTGGAGCTGCTAATGGGTGTTATTTGGGAAAGAGAAATACGTGGCTGTTGATGGAAGATAATGGCTTTTGGTACCTGGCTCTCCTCTGCACATCTGTGGTGTGGTTTTTTGGGGGACTTGACGCAATTGAGTTGTTTCTCGTCGCCTTCGAGCCGCGTGCCGGGGGGGATGTGATGTGGGGAATGTTGGGAACTGTGTGGTTCCAGATGGGGGAATTGTCCTGTGCCTGCTTTGGGATGGTGGGTGGTGACACCAGGCTTGTGGCCGGGTCACCAAGAGCTTCTGCTGGGTCCTTTCTGGTCTGGTGATAACTCTGCTTTCTCCCCGTTCTTCTAAATCCCAGTTTTTCAAAGAGCCCACATTTGGGGTTTCTCACAGGAGGGTGAACCCTGAGCAGCCTCCAGGCATCCACGTGCCTGTTGCTGAGTCCAGACTGGGTGTTTAATCCTGTTGTGAGTCTGTACCATTCACCCACATGGATGGTTTGGTGTGGAAACGATGGAAAACTTCCCTGGGCTTCACCAGACAGTGGCAAACCCTCTGGAAAAGGGTGACAAGGACGTTGGGAGCAGAGGTGAGGCTCTGTCTGAGCCTTGCTGGCTGAGGTGTGGGATGTGCTGTGCCAGAGGAAGAGGCAGATGGGGATGTGGGATTGGCAGGGGACACAAACCAGTGTGTGCCAGTGTCAAAAGGAACTGAGGAGCTGATTCTGATTTCCTTATGAGGGCAAAAAAAAGCTCTTTTGATGGGGAATATCCAATTCTCTCAGATCTGAAAGTGGTGCTGGAGCTCTGTGTAACAAATGCATTCCCAGTAACTTGGGGATGCAAGGAATTGCTCTGTGTTCAGATCCCCAAAGCCCGGAGCTGTGCGGGGGAGCTTGAGGGGAGGAGAGGAGGGGATGAGGGTGGGTTTGGGTTGTGATTGAAGCAGCTCCAGGCACCACCTGACCCTGAGGAGCAGCCCAGCAGCAGCAGCACATGAGTGCCAGCAGGATCCAGGATCAAAGCACCTGAAGCCAGGAGGTTACTGAGGAAAATCCAGCAGCAGAAAGGGGTGGAGCAGTTGCAGAGAGTCCAGAGGAGGCCACGGAGCTGCTCCCAGGGCTGGAGCCCCTCTGGAGCCAGGCTGGGAGAGCTGGGGGTGCTCACCTGGAGAAGTGAAGGCTCCAGGGAGAGCTCAGAGCCCCTTGCAGAGCCTAAAGGGGCTCCAGGAGAGCTGGAGAGGAACTGGGGACAAGGGATGGAGGGACAGGACACAGAGAATGGCTTCCCAGTGCCAGAGGGTAGGGATGGATGGGATATGGGGCAGGAATTGTTCCCTGTGAGGGTGGGGAGGCCCTGGCACAGAGTGCCCAGAGAAGCTGTGGCTGCCCCTGGATCCCTGGCAGTGCCCAAGGCCAGGTTGGACATTGGGGCTTGGAGCAGCCTGGGATAGTGTCAAGTGGAGCAACCTGGAAGGTGTCAAGGTTGGAATGGGATGATCTTTCAGGCTTAAAGAGCCTTTGGAAGCAAAATAGAGCCCTAAAGGCCACCAGGACCTGCTGGTGGCAAGAACTGTGGGGCTCTGTGCTAGCAGAATTCCCCCAAGGAGAGCTGGACTTGGTGTGTTGACCTTATTTATTGATGAGTTCCTTGGAATGTCATTTGCAAACTGCTGCTTGGCTGGGATCTGGGGGTTGTCCTCCCTCCCAAGCAGATTTCTCTTCCCTGGTGGGCTGGGAATTAATCAAGAGCCCAGCTCAAAGCTGCACTGGATCTTTCATGGATAACGAGATAAACAGGGCTACAGAATATATTTGATTTTTTAAAAAAAACCCAACTTTGACTTAAATATAGATGGCATAATTTACTAAAACATCAGTGAGGTTCCTGAGCTGCACAGGAGTCTGATCAGATATTCTGTCCCTGTCCCCAGCCTGGAGTGAGTAGGTGGAAATCCAGCGTAATGTGAAGTTGTTTGCAGTCACTCAGGGCTGCCCCTGGAACAGATGCAGGCTCTTTACCCTCGCATTTAAAGCTGTAAAAACTCTTCCCATCTCACGTTCATCAGCGTTGCAGCAAACCCCAAAGGCTGTGAATGAGAAATCGTGTCTGTGCAAGCTCCAAGCCTCGCTTTCCCCAAGAGTTTGTGTCTCTGGCACTGCCTTAGGAGAACTTCCCAGGGTGAGAGGAGTGTGACTGCTCCAGCTCCAGCAGCCACATCACAGCCACTGCTCAGCTTCTCCCTTTGTTGCTGTGGCTGCCCCTGGATCCCTGGAAATGTTCCAGCCCAGGTTGGACAGGGTTTGGAGCAGCCTGGGATCGTGGGAGGTGTCCCTGCCCTGCAGGAAGTGGCACTGTTCCCTTTAAGGTCCCTTCCAGCCCAAACCATTCTGGGATTCTGTGATCTGGGGCTAAGCCTTATTCAGCCCAAAGCAATATTTTCACAAGCTCTGCTCACATTTTACGAGATGACAGCCAGAACTTGCAGCTCCTCTCCCTCTGCTGGGTTTGTGAGTGGCTGCAAAAGCCCTGCAGCAGTTTGGTTTTCTCTCCTGCCCGGGGCTGAGCTGGGCTGTGAGCTCTGGAGGCGTCTCTGAGCACTTAGGCCGGGTTCAGTGCCAGCTCCCGTGGCTGCCGGCAGTGACTAATCCCTTCCTCCAGCTTTGTTCCTCAACCCCTCGCTGCCTTTGATCCCTGCAGCCACTTCCAGTGGTGTAATGTCCTTTGCTGCTGGCCTGGTGGCTGGGGCTGCCCGGGAGGGAGGGAGGGAGGGCTCATTCCATGAAAAAGGAATACTCAGTGGAAAACGCCTAATCCGGAAGCGCTGCCGCCTCTGCAGACCTGTCTGTGTCCCTTGCCATGGCATTCATTAATCAGGAGCAGGCTGGGAATGCTGTCCTGACTTCCCCTTCTGGTTCAATGTGCTGTGCTGGGCTGGCTCTGAAGCTCACATGCCTGAGGTTTGCACGTCCTTTCCACCAGAGAGGGTTTTTGGAGCACAGCAGGATCTGTGTGTGATGCTTCTGGCTAAGAGGAGGAAGAGGAGGAGGACAGAACCTGGCCATGGTGGTGGCCAAGGTGGTGGCCATGAGCTTCTCTGCTTCTCCTTAGATCTTCAAGCTTGGTTTTCTGATAAGAGCAGCACCAACCTCCCAAACTAACCAAACTTGAGATAAGCTGCAGTGGTGTGAGTGAGTTAAAAAAGAGAATAAAACCTCCTGATCAACATCACCATTTTAATTAATCCTTTTCCTTCCTGGGAGCTTTCCATAAATACCAACTCAGGGTCTGTTCAGCTTGGTAATTCAGGATTTACCAAACCCTTCCTTGATGATGTGGCTTGTGCTTTTCTGGGCCAACTCACCTGCAGAAACTCCACGGTGAGTCCCAGCTTTATCCTGCTTTTTCCTGCTGTGCTGTCACTCACAGCTCTCGTGTTCCAAATTTGGAGAAACCCAACTTTGCTTTGGGATCCTGGATTGCCCGTGGGAGTGGGGGAGCTCCAGGTTTACTTCCAGAAGGATCAATTCACACAAAACCAGCTGAGAAAATCCCTGTGTTCCTTAGCACTGAGCCACTTCCCACGGGAAGATTTACCCCATCCCTGGGTTGAACGGAGTGACTTTGGATCAGGCAGGGGAGGGATTGAATGGGGTGGGAAATGTGGGATGGGTGGAATGATTTTGGATCAGGCAGGGG
>VZTZ01005362.1:27188-38116 GCA_013400955.1 Drymodes brunneopygia | reverse complement strand
GGGAGATGTCCCACAGGAGAGCCTGGGCAGGGAGATGTCCCACAGAGGTTCTTGGGCAGGGAGATGTCCCACAGAGGTTCTTGGGCAGGGAGATGTCCCACAGGAGAGCCTGGGCAGGGAGATGTCCCACAGGAGAGCCTGGGCAGGGAGATGTCCCACAGAAGCTCTTGGGCAGGGAGATGTCCCACAGGAGAGCCTGGGAGATGTCCCACAGGAGAGCCTGGGCAGGGAGATGTCCCACACGAGTTCCTGGGCGCTGCTCTCAGGTTTGCAGCACCACCTGCTGCCCGCGGAGCTGGTGCTGATTTCTCCGATCCCTGCGAGCTTTGCCGTCTCCATTTGTATTTTTTTCTGCTGTGTAGCAGCAGAGGAAGGAACAAATTTGCTGCTTAGTTTACCTGTGAATCCCAAAATCCAGGTGCTTGTCACTGCGGGGCCCGAGCGGAGGTGCAGCGGCGCGTGAAGGCGGGATGATGGTGATGATGATGATGATGGTGATGATGATGGTGATGATGATGATGATGGAACAGGCAGTGCTGGCTCCTCGGGATTTGCACTCAGAACATCAACTCCAACACCCTCACAAACCCTCACTGCTGCTGCTGCTGCCCAGAGCCAGCCCTTCCTTCTCCCCCGTGCCACGTGCTGGTTTGTGGTGGATAAAACCTTCCTGTAGCCGCAGCTCCCTGAATGCCCTTGGCTCAGGGTGTGGCTGATGGGGTCAGTGACCAGAAGAGTGAGCAGAAGGATTCGTGTTTGGGGTGTTGGGAAGGAAAATTGGGAGGAAAGATTCCTTGCACGCTGCTGGGGACATCCTTGGGTGGGTTTTGTCACGTGTGAAAGGCTGAAGGTGTCACAGGGGCCATCCCCCCGTGCTGAAGGCATTAAACATCCCCACGAGAGCTGCCTGTGCTTCTCCCTGCTTGAGAGGGTCACAGCTGCCCTGGCTCTGTCACAGCTGCTGGGGGACAATGTCGCCCTGGTTTTACAGGGCCCCATAAGTTGTAACACTGTAGCTGTAGTTTCCCATGCTTGTTCTGTAAACATGGTCCTTGTTTTTCTAAACCAGCCGGGATTGTTTTGCACTTGTGGAATTATTTTTCATTCCTTTCCCTGGGGTGGAGAAAGATGATTGACCATGTCTTTGTCCTGTAAACCTTCAGGGGTGTTGACCCCTTTCACCAATCTTTAACTGTCCTTAGAAACATATAAAAATAGGTAAATAAAAAAGGGCAGAGTTTTTTGGTCAGTCCTGCCTGGTGAAACCACTGCTGCTCTGTGACCCGCGTGTTTCTTCTGTTGCTAACCAACCAACAGGACAAAAGCAGCATNCTGCTGCTGCTGCCCAGAGCCAGCCCTTCCTTCTCCCCCGTGCCACGTGCTGGTTTGTGGTGGATAAAACCTTCCTGTGGCCCCAGCTCTTTGAATGCCCTTGGCTCAGGGTGTGGCTGATGGGGTCAGTGACCAGAAGAGTGAGCAGAAGGATTCGTGTTTGGGGTGTTGGGAAGGAAAATTGGGAGGAAAGATTCCTTGCACGCTGCTGGGGACAACATTGGGTGGGTTTTGTCACATGTGAAAGGCTGAAGGTGTCACAGGGGCCATCCCCCCGTGCTGAAGGCATTAAACATCCCCACGAGAGCTGCCTGTGCTTCTCCCTGCTTGAGAGGGTCACAGCTGCCCTGGCTCTGTCACAGCTGCTGGGGGACAATGTCGCCCTGGTTTTACAGGGCCCCATAAGTTGTAACACTGTAGCTGTAGTTTCCCATGCTTGTTCTGTAAACATGGTCCTTGTTTTTCTAAACCAGCCGGGATTGTTTTGCACTTGTGGAATTATTTTTCATTCCTTTCCCTGGGGTGGAGAAAGATGATTGACCATGTCTTTGTCCTGTAAACCTTCAGGGGTGTTGACCCCTTTCACCAATCTTTAACTGTC
Source organism: Drymodes brunneopygia (assembly GCA_013400955.1). NCBI lineage: Eukaryota > Metazoa > Chordata > Aves > Passeriformes > Petroicidae > Drymodes > Drymodes brunneopygia. The sequence continues at coordinate 36,183 of VZTZ01005362.1, read as the reverse complement.
CTTAGAAACATATAAAAATAGGTAAATAAAAAAGGGCAGAGTTTTTTGGTCAGTCCTGCCTGGTGAAACCACTGCTGCTCTGTGACCCACGTGTTTCTTCTGTTGCTAACTAACCAACAGGACAAAAGCAGCACGGCCGGACCTGGCAGCAGGGGCAGTGCAGCAGCAAAACCCACACTGGTTTTGCATTCCTGCTACTTTTAGGGTTTCTATTGAGACCTGTTGAAATACCAACAGAATACCAAGTAATTCCATGCACTGGAATAAGCATGGAGTGGGGCTGCACTTCCTCTCATTTTTCCTTTCATTTTCCCCTACTTTTCACCCTCTGTGACTTGGTTATGATGGAACTGAGCATCCACATCCACCTCACTGCGAGCTACGCCCTTCTCCCCATCAAGAATATCTGGATATCTGCATTTCCTTTCTTGCCAGGTTTTTATGTGTCCTGGTGGAGAATTGTGCTGTGCAAAGCCATTGGATTGTGCATTCTGCACAGGCTGCCTAATTTGTGGAGACAGCCTTGCCTCCCAGAGTGGCCATGAGTCGATGCTGTGCCACCAGGATGGATCCCCCAGCACGGCAGGGAAGGAGCTCAGGAATTTGGGTATTAAACAGATGAGGCAAAACCAAAAATCTGTGTTTGCTGGAGCAGGAGGGACCTCGTGGGGCACGGGGACGTGGAGGAGGTTACAAAGAGGGTAACTCAGGGAGAGGTGAGGAGCAGCAGAGAGGTTTTAATCCCTGCTCGTGGCTGCGTGTCTCAAAGACATTGCAGCTCTCCAGGAGAAGGTGATGATTCACCCCCGAGTTTTGGGGTGGGCTGGCAGCAGCAGCCACCCCCTGGCCAGTCTCCTACCCCTTCTCCCCACAGTCCCTTCCCCTTTCCTCACTTTTGTCTGGTGAGGAAGTGGGTGATGCTCTCCCTTATCAAACTCATGGGTGCTTTTTTTTCCCGTTTTCTTAAAATCAAACTGTGGTTGGTGATAAAGCCTGATGGGTCTCCCAGAGTGCTCCTCTCTCCTAAAAGCAGCACCTGGATCCTTCCTGGGCTTCTGGGAAAGGTTCATCTCCTGTGAAAAGCCATTGGCAGCAGGTGATGGAGTGGCTGGATTCAGAACCAAGGGCTGCAGTTTGTTTTCCCCTTGTCCTGGCTCCAGAATCCCTGGAATCAGTTCTTTCACTGCAAGAACTCAGGAAGGATGGAGCTTTTTCTGCTGATGACAGTGAGGGGATGGCAATTTAGAGACTATGAGGAAGTCAGTGGGTTCCAGACACTCCCATTTATTTAAATCCTTTGGTTAATTCATGAAAATCTGTGTTAGCCCTGTTAAAAAGGTGAGGGATTTTTTCCTTCTCCTGAAATTGGCCAAAGGACCATCAGCAAGGAGGGGAAACTGAGGCACAGAGAAAGCCACACCTGGACCTGGACCATCCACTTGAATGTCTCCATTTCAGTTCACAGAAATGCTGTTTTCACCCATTCCCAGATTTTCTAACAGCAGAAAGATGGGAAATCTGGTGAAGCTTCTGTCGTCCCAGGTAACATTTTCAGATCCAAATAACTCAGCAAAATCTTTCTGAATGCTCACTTGAACTGAACTGTGAGGGGTTTGAGCTTTGTGGAGGGAGGAGAAATGGGTTTTGTTCCTGACATTGAAAGCATTTGGAGCAGGGAAGTTTCCAGCCTGGACGTGGAAGGGCTGATGATGGCTTTGAGCCCGGCTTATGGGAGCCTGGCTTATCTCTGTGACAAGGGACAGGCGGGAGCTGAGAGGGAACCAGAAAAGCTTCAGAACAGCCATGAACTGGAGAATTCTTTCCCACAGATCTCATTTTCCTCTTGCTCTGAATGCAGGTGACAAAGCAAATCGGTTTCAGAACGCTGGTATTAATCAGGCTGATTTTTTTGGAAGTTTAGAAAACGAATTGTTTTGAACTGTGACTCATTCATGTGAGCATTTATGTAATTTCTAACACATGCTGGTCCTTCATTCCCAGCCCCTACTGTGGCTTGTGGGAGGTGGTTCTGGGAGTCTGGATTCATCCCAGCCACGTGCTTGGCAGTAATTATTGACTGCCTCTTGATGGAAGCATTTTTTAACTCCTGGATTTTGTTGGACTGAGCATGAAAAGCCTTGGGATAAATGAAGATTTGAAGGCCATGACACTGCCCATGGCTTGGGCTCTCTGGGTGGGTGTAAAATAGGATTTAGCCAAGGATTCCAGCAATGAGGATCCAGAAATGGAGGGGAATTCCTCAGAAACCCATCCAGGTTTGTCACTGGCTGCCTCTGCCACCTGCAGGGAGAATGGTGTGTTTGGGGAAGATGCCTCTGCCTTTATTTGGCCACGTTCAGGAGGACACCCCAACCCTGGGAATTGCACTTCCCACTGAGCTGTGCTCCTGGAACAACAGGGAGGGATAAAATGCCAATTTGGGGATCGTGGTGTAGGGACTGGGACAGTTCTTTCCTTCTGATACTCCACAAAGGATCTCTCATGATGGATTTGAGGGCTGGCAGCAAACTGTCATCATTCCACCCAGAACTTCCCCGCTGAGATCTCAGAATTCCCCGAAAAGTTCCCGTCTGGAATCAACCTGGAAGGCAGCAGTGAGTTTTATGTGCCTGAGTGCTTTATGGCTGCTGCTCCCAGCCACATAAACATTAATAAATCCACTGTCCTCTTCCCATCAAAACAATAACCTGCCTGCAAACCTGATGGGCTTCTTGGCTCTGCTCTATCCCAGTTTATATTCTGGGGTTTTTTATTTTTTAGTAGCTGCTCAGTGAGTTACGACTGACTCCAATCCCCTCCTCCCTTTTTTGGGCTGTGATGTTCATTTGGATGCCCTCAGACAGAAATGTTTGCACTGAAGCTCTCGTGGGGTGGCTCAGAGCAGCTTTTGGATGCTGGAAAAATGCCTGAGCGATTTTTTGGGTGTTCCAAAGAGTCAGAGCAGCTTTTAGATGCTGGAAACATCTCTGAGCGATGTTCTGGGTGTTCCAAAGAGTCAGAGCAGCTTTTTAGATGCTGAAAACATCCCTGAGCGATGTTTTGGGTGTTCCAAAGAGTCAGAGCAGCTTTTTAGATGCTGGAAACATCTCTGAGCGATTTTTTGGGTGTTCCAAAGAGTGAGAGCAGCTTTTAGATGCTGGAAACATCTCTGAGTGATTTTTTGGGTGTTCCAAAGAGTCAGAGCAGCTTTTAGATGCTGGAAACATCTCTGAGTGATTTTTTGGGTGTTCCAAAGAGTGAGAGGCACCAAGGTGAGCAAAGTTCCAAACGATGGCACCTGCTGTGCCAGGTGTTTTGTTTTGGTGGAAATCCTGGCTGGAGAAGCAATTGCACAACAATACAGAGGCTTTTCACTGACTGAAAGGCTCCGGTAATTAAAGCAGCCGGGCCATCAGCCAAAGAGCAGAGTGTGGAAAGATAAGCCCTGCCTCCCTCAGTGAGCGGGAAGGAGGCGTTTCCAATCATCCCCCGGGATTTCCAGCCCTTTCCTCTCCCCTGCCTCTCTGCTGAGCATCTCTGTGTCTCCAGGATGGAATTTGCTGTGTTCCCTGCACGGTTCTGCTGCCTGGGCAAGGGGAGGAGACGTCGGGGCTGCTCCTGAGCCTCCTCCTGGCTTTGCCATCTCCTGTCTCAGCGATGAGATGTGACAGCCCCTTCCCAGATCCACCCTGAGCTCCTGCCAGGCTTCCCAGCTCGGATCAGGGCACGGGCAGCGTGCCTTTCCCAGGGAAATCAGGAGTGCAGGAACGAGCTGCTGATGGGGCTGAGGGAAATCTGGGCTTTCACACTGCAAAGTTTTGGGGTTTTGCTCGTTTATTGAAAAGGGCTCAGGGAGTCGCGGTCTGTGAGTGGTGCCTGGGGTCTTTGTGGCCGTTCTGGGCTCTCGTTTGGATCTTCCAAGGATAAGGAGGAGCTCGGACCTGGCCTGCCACAGCTCTGGGAGCACGGCAGGGAAGGTGAGGCAGGCAGGGGAAATCAGCATTTCTGCCAAAATTAGGCCGGGCTTTCCCAGCCTCATCCAAGAGCAGCTCTGCCCTGCCTGGTGCAGTGCCAGCCTCCCTGGCATTCCCAGAACAGATCCAGGAGGTGGCAGCCAGTGCAGGGCAGGGGTCACTCTGTCCTGGCTGCAGTGGTCACTCTGGCCTGGCTGCAATGGTCACTCTGGCCTGGCTGCAGTGGTCACTCTGACCTGGCTGCAGTGGTCACTCTGGCCTGGCTGCAATGGTCACTCTGGCCTGGCTGCAGTGGTCACTCTGGCCTGGCTGCAGTGGTCACTCTGGCCTGGCTGCAGTGGTCACTGTGGCCTGGCTGCAGTGGTCACTGTGGCCTGACTGCAGTGGAATTGTTTGTTCCACTCCTCAATGGTGCAGCTCCCCTGTGGGATTAGGGAGGGGTGGATGGCACTGGTTTGTTCGAATGTCCCCACGTTGGTTTGGGACATGCCAGGGGTGTCACTATCCCGAGCTTTAGGAGGAAAGCTGATTTATCCAGCAGCTTTTTTTGCTGTTAAAATCACCCCTAAAGCAGCCCAGGGGTGTTTGGAGAGGAAGAAGAGGCACAGAGGATGAAGTTCAGAGTTGATAAATAACGATGTATGGATGCCCTGCTTGTGCTGAGTCCATCCATCGTCTCCCTGGGGTGTTCCAGCTCTGGGATCTGGGATTCTTTCTAGGCTGGGCAGAATTCCTTTGGAATTTTCAGTCCTTGAATACCAAGACTGGATTTGCCAGGTGGAAATGGGATCATCCAGTGGCAACTTGAGAGAGCACTAATAAAGAACTGTGACACCTCTGGGACAGGGAGGACATGGAGGGGCTGGAGTGTGTCCAGGGAAGAGAACGGAGCTGGGGAAGGAGCTGGAGCAGCAGGAGAGGCTGAGGGAGCTGGGAAAGGGGCTCAGCCTGGAGAAAAGGAGGCTCAGGGGGGACCTTGTGGCTCTGCACAACTCCCTGACAGGAGGGTCAGGCTCTGCTCCCAGGGAACAGGGACAGGAGGAGAGGGAACAGCCTCAAGCTGTTTTAGGGCAGGTTCAGGTTGGATATTGGGAATAATTTCTTCCCTGAAAGGATGGTCAGGCATTGGAGCTGCCCAGATTAGTGCTGGAATCCCCCTCCCTGGAGGTGATTTTAAAACACGTGGATGTGCTGGGTTGGATTCGATCACCTGAGATCTCTCCAGCCTTAAGGAATCCGGGATTCTGCAGTCACACCTTTGGGAATTGCCTGTTCCACTGCAAAAAAAAAAAAAACAACCCACTAAACTAAAAATTTGGAGTATCACTACCAAAACCCCCAGAAGAGTGAGCTCTTTCTTCTTGAACTGACTTTTTTGGCTTCAGAGCAGACAGCAGCTCACAAATCTGGCTCGTGCTCCCAGACCTGCCAGGGGAAGTTGGATCGTGAGCTTTGCACTCCGCAGTCGTTCCCCCGGGAGCTTCCATGGAAAGCACACCCAGGAATTCCGGGAAGCTGGGAAGGGAACGAGCTGCAGCAGTGGAGCTGGTGGAACACGACAGCGTGTTATCCCAGGGACCTTCTTGCAGCCAAATAATTACAGCTAATTGTGAAATAAATCTGACTGGACAGCCAGCTCCGTGTGCATCTCTAATTGCGCCGAGAATAAAAATAAATATCCGCGTCCCTTTCATGTTCAAACGAGCATCCTTCTCCTCTGCTTTCTCTGCGACAGCTGCTCCTGGATGAAAATGAATAAATAATCTGTTTTATTTGGATCTCAAGCTGTTTTTCTCCTCTGGGAGACGAGCGAGCCACTGCTCTCAGCCGAGGGGTTGAAAGGGGGACCAAGTGTTTGCACGTTTTCTGTGCGTGGACACGGCAGCAGTTTTTAAAAAAGCCTCCCCATGGAATCTCCCTGGGTGGTTTTGTGCTCAGAAGGGGATAATTTATGCCAGGTTTTATGTTGCATTATTTAATTACGGGTGTTTTAAAAACGCGTCTGTTTTGCCCATTGATATTCAGCGTGTGCCGCCTTCGGGTGGCTTCGGAGCCAAATGCCCTTCTCGTGCCTCTGGAGATGAGTCTTAAAATAGTCAGTAAATCCTTTTAATTCAGATTTTGAAGTCGGAGGTAGCAAAGCTGGAGGTTCGGGGTGTAAAGGAGGGGCTGTGGCTGTTCCAAGGTGAAGAGGAAGGAGCAGGGGATAATTAATACACGAGAAAAGGGGATAATGACAACTTCCCCATGCAGCTTTACAAGGGGAGATGAAAGGGGGAACAAGAAGGTGAAGAATTGCCAGGGGAAAGCCCTGTGAAAACCAGGGGCAGCTCCTCAGGCTGAGGAAACATCCTGATGGAATTGATAAATGGATGTTTTTGGGGCCATCAAATCCATCAAAGGAGCAGATTGCAGGGGATTTCTGTGGGATGGTGTCCCCCTTGCCCACCCACAGCTCTATCCACACCAAGAATGTCCTGGGGATTCATCCAGTCCTGGAATCAAGCTGGGAGCCAGCTGAGAACCAGTCACCAGAGGAACAAATTCCCTTCTGGCTTTGCCTGGGATGAGGAGGATGCAGGAATCCTGGCTCTGGCTGTTCCTGGGGTGCAGGAGGATGCAGGAATCCTGGCTCTGGCTGTGCCTGGGATGAGGAGGATGCAGGAATCCTGGCTCTGGCTGTGCCTGGGATGAGGAGGATGCAGGAATCCTGGCTCTGGGTGTGCCTGGGATGCAGGAGGATGCAGGAATCCTGGCTCTGGGTGTGCCTGGGATGCAGGAGGATGCAGGAATCCTGGCTCTGGCTGTGCCTGGGATGCAGGAGGATGCAGGAATCCTGGCTCTGGCTGTTCCTGGGATGAGGAGGATGCAGGAATCCTGGCTCTGGCTGTTCCTGGGATGAGGAGGATGCAGGAATCCTGGCTCTGGCTGTTCCTGGGATGAGGAGGATGCAGGAATCCTGGCTCTGGCTGTTCCTGGGATGAGGAGGATGCAGGAATCCTGGCTCTGGCTGTTCCTGGGATGAGGAGGATGCAGGAATCCTGGCTCTGGCTGTTCCTGGGATGAGGAGGATGCAGGAATCCTGGCTCTGGCTGTTCCTGGGATGAGGAGGATGCAGGAATCCTGGCTCTGGCTGTTCCTGGGATGAGGAGGATGCAGGAATCCTGGCTCTGGCTGTTCCTGGGATGAGGAGGATGCAGGAATCCTGGCTCTGGCTGTTCCTGGGATGAGGAGGATGCAGGAATCCTGGCTCTGGCTGTTCCTGGGATGAGGAGGATGCAGGAATCCTGGCTCTGGCTGTTCCTGGGATGAGGAGGATGCAGGAATCCTGGCTCTGGCTGTTCCTGGGATGAGGAGGATGCAGGAATCCTGGCTCTGGCTGTTCCTGGGATGAGGAGGATGCAGGAATCCTGGCTCTGGGCATGCCTGGGATGAGGAGGATGCAGGAATCCTGGCTCTGGCTGTTCCTGGGATGAGGAGGATGCAGGAATCCTGGCTCTGGCTGTGGTAATGGGGTTCCTTTGGGAGCTGAGCTCACAGCCATTCCCATTTATTGATGCATCAGGGTCTGATTGTGTTCACCCCAGGATAAACCCCAAATATCATCATCCTGACCAACACCTCAGAGCTGCTTTTTGTGCACCTGTGGTTTTGTCTGAGTTTTTAAAATATTCATTATCACAAACACGGCCAAAAGAACATCTATTTTTTTTTTTTCACAAGATGCCAGCCTGCTCAGATCTGGCAGCGTGTCTGGAAGCATCTTTGGCACCCTGCTCACCCAGTGCCAAAGTGCAGGGATGCAATTCCCACTGGATTTGCAGCTCATCGGGAGCTGCCACACACACCCTGGGGTCCCGTGCTGTGCTGGACTCATTTCCTCCAGTTTTTAGGTCTGTGTGGAGAAAAAGAGCCTGGTTTTGGGGAGGAAGGGCATCATCCCAGGGGCTTGGCTCTGGTGGAAATGCCAGGCTGGCATCCCAGCTCCCCCCTGCCCACGCAGCTCTGGCAGTGCACCCAGAGGAGCCTGGTTTTGTATCAAGTGAGACCAGATTTATTTTATTCCTCACGAAATCAAGAGCTGCTGGCTGAGCCAAAGGCCTGGATCTGTGCTTTTTTGGCTCTGGAAAGCAGGATGCTGGCCAGTAGGAGCTGGATATGAATTCTTTCCTCCGAGGGTTTTCTCGTGGTGGGAGTTGAGGTTGGCAGGAGGGAGAAGGTTCTGCGTGGGCAGGGCAGGGCTCGGGCGCCGCTGGGTGTGAAATGTTCACCAGGCACCACCTGGCTGTCCTTGGGAGGGGCAGCCAGGCAGAGCTGAGGTCTGGGCTGAGAGCCACCCAGATCCTGCCAGGTTTTGGGGAGCAGCTCAGCTTGCCCAGAACAGGGAGTGATAAAAGGCTGAGAAAATCGAGTTTAAAATGTGGCCTTGGTCAGACTCGCGGGATTTGGCTGCTCCTTGGCACCTGTCCTTGGCTGATTGTCACAGAGCCAGCGTGCCCGGGCTCGGCCTCTTCTCTCCTTCCATGGGATGAGACAGAGCCCAGAGACAGGGTCAAAGTCATCTCCAGCCTCAGGTGGGTCGGTTCCATATGGAGCCTCCCCCAGTGCCAGAATTCCTGCTGCAGCCAGGATGCTGAGAGAATCCCAGAATGACTGAGATTGGAAAAGCCCTTCAGAGCCATCGAGTCCAAGCTGTGACCGATCCCCACCCTGTCACCAGCCCAGAGCTCTGAGTGCCACATCCAGGCCTTCCTTGGACACCTCCAAACCTCCCTGGCCAGCCCATTCCAGTGCCTGACCCCCCTTTCCATGAAGAAATTCCTCCTGTTCACCCAGCCTGAGGCCGTGTGTCCCTGTCTGACATCCCACATTTGTTGCCCGGCTCAGCGCAAACTCGTTCCAACAGCTTCACTTCCAAAAAACTGACCCAGCTTCCATCAGGATGCTGTTTGGTGGGACCAGAGTTTTTCCTTTCCTTCCTTCCTTCCTTCCTTCCTTCCTTCCTTCCTTCCTGAATTCCT
>VZTZ01005362.1:0-23230 GCA_013400955.1 Drymodes brunneopygia | reverse complement strand
TGAGTGGGTTTAAGGCCATGGTCCCTGAGTGGGTTTAAGGCCAAGGTCCCTGAGTGGGTTTAAGGCAGAGGTCCCTGAGTGGGTTTAAGGCAAAGATCCCTGACTGGGTTCAAGGCCATGGTCCCTGAGTGGGTTTAAGGCCATGGTCCCTGAGTGGGTTTAAGGCCATGGACCATGAGTGGGTTTAAGGCCAAGGTCCCTGGGTGGGTTTAAGGCAAAAGTCCCTGAGTGGTTTCAAGGCCTGTGGCTTCCTAGGCTGGACAGAGGCTGGAAAACAAATCCCAGATGTTTTCCAGAGGCCATTGCACTCCATCCATGAGCTGTAGGCAAAGCCAGGGTGTTCGTGGCTGCCCCAGCACCCGCTGCTCACGTGCTGATGGTGGCTGCCACCCTCTGCTCTGTGTCACCCCGGGGTGTGACAGTTCTCAGGGCATTCCATCCTGCAGGCAGCAGGAAAGGCAGATGTGACCCAGCCAAGGCAGGGGCTGGCTGCTCTCACTCCCACCCCCAAAGTTCTGCTCCAGCTTTCCCTTGACTCTTCCCTGGCAAAAACTTCCTGATCACAGCAATGAGGGGGCTCCTGATTTGTGCCAAACCTCCCTCCCTCCCTACCTGCCAGGAGCTGCTGGGGGGTGAGGGTGGCACCAGGAGCTGCTGGGGGCTGAGGGTGGCACCAGGAGCTGCTGGGGAGTGACGGTGGCACCAGGAGCAGATTCCCAGCCAGAGAACACCCAGCAGCTGCCCGGGGGTGGGAGACAGGGAGAAAAACCAGCTTGGGAGGAGGATTAAAAAGGCCCAGAATGCCTGGAAACCCAGCAGGCTCCCTCGGAGAGATGAGAAACGAGGTGTGAGAGGGATGAAAGTGCAGGAGGAGGCGTCAGGATTCCTGGCTTCCCTTCCCTGCCCCACTCCAGGCTCTTTGTCTGTGCAGGGCCGTTCTCTCCTCTTTTTTGGGCTCTGTTTTCCTTCTCCTGGCCGAGGTTTTGCTGCTCAGCCCTGGAGAGCAGCAAATGCAGGCTGTGAGTGCCCTGTGTTATTCTCACTCGTGTCCCTGCTCACAGACACACAAAGTTCCCACAAAGCCTCCCTGTGTTAACACATCCCCAGGAACTGCCAGAGTCTTGGCTCTGGAGTGAACCTCTGCCCACAACAACCCTGCTCTGTCCAAGTTTTGCTCCAGGCTTTGATTCTTGGGGCCAAAAGCCTCGTTTTTCCCTGTTTGCCACTCAGCAGGCAGCTCCCTGAGCACCTCCAGAACGATTCTCCAGAGAAATCCTGATTTTTGTGGCCGAGCCAGGAAGGAAAAAGTGTCACGTTCGTAGGGAGGCAAAAATGTGGGAGAAGCGAAAAGGAATAAGTGGTTTCCACTTCCAGCTTTTCTAAACAATCACCCTGGATTGACAGGAACTGCAGCAAGCAAGTGCTGGGGGGAGGATGGAGCCAGGGAAGCTGCTGGTGGTGTTGATTCCTCGGGATTCGTTACCAGGTTATCCTGGAGTTTCCTTAATTGGAGTGGAGGATTGAACCACAAACACCTTTGTGCTCTGCAAGTGTAAGGAAAGCTCAGGGAAACTCACATCCAAATGAGGGAAAACTCCAAAAATGCCACTTTCTGCCCAGATTTGGGAAGAAGGGAAAACCCTTCCGTGTGCAGAGGGAATTCTCTCCTGCAGGGTGGAGTCCCAGCTCGGGCACTGAGAGCAGGGAGCGGGGATTGAACAATTCCCTGCCTGTGGAGGCTGGAGCTGTTTCCCAGCTCAGGCTTCAGGCACTGACTTTTTCCTTCATTATCCCTGCCAGTGCTGCAGCTCTCCTGGGGGGTTTCTCTGGAGCTGCAGAGGAGAGCAGAGCATTAAGCAATCCCGTGCAAACCTCACAATTTCATTCCCCAGGCTGGGCTGGGAGCACGTTTTGTGCTCAGGGAGGCACCTGGAGGCTGTTCCTGTATGGCCAGAGCCCAGGAAGCTGCAGTTTGGGATGGGGAAATGGCAGTTTGGCAATCCAGGAAGGCCCCAGGGCCTTCAGCATCTCAGCAGCTTTGCACAGGATTATGGAATGATGGAATCACAGAATCCTGGAATGGTTTGGGTGGGAAGGGGCCTCAAAGCTCATCCAGTGCCATGGGCAGGGACACCTTCCCCTATCCCAGGGTTGCTCCAAGCCCCATCCAGCCTGGTCTTGAAGCTTTCATGAAGGAAGATGGATGTTATCTTGGCTTTACTGAGCTGCTGGGAGATGGAAAGACCCAGGGATTTGGGGAAGAGGCCAGGAAGTGTTGGGCTCCTCCCAGACTGACCCGGCCTTAGTTTCCTTTTAAACCTCCAGAACAGCCCTTATGAGCCACAGAATCCCTGATTTATGGATAAGGAGCACTTTCCCTGTGCCCTCAGCTGTGCTCTGGGAGAGGAGAACATTTTAACACTTTTTTCCTTTTGTGCATTCCTTGGATCAGCAGTTGCCCTGCTCCTTCATGTACAGACCCCCCCATCCTCTGCAGGCCCTTGGGAGCCTCTGGGTGGGCTCCCAGGTGTGAGTGGGCTCCCAGGTCAGGTGTGGATGGGCTCCCAGGTCTGGGTGGGCTCCCAGGTGTGGTTGGGCTCCCAGGTTGGTGTCTCACAGCCAGTTCTGTGTTTGCAGGGTGTGGAGAGAGGCCCGGGATCGCATCGTGGGCTTCCCGGGGCGCTACCACGCCTGGGACATCCCCCACCAGTCCTGGCTCTACAACTCCAACTACTCCTGCGAGCTCTCCATGGTGCTCACTGGTGCTGCCTTCTTCCACAAGGTGAGAGCTCCCCAGAGCTGCCCCTTCCTGCTCACACTCACCCGAGGCTGCAGCTTTTGGGGGGGTTGTGGTTTTTTAAGGACAAATGTGGGAGCTCTGCTCCTTTCCCCTCGCTTCCTCCAAGCTGAGACACAGCCAGAAGCTGGTCCTGAGTGCCCTGGGAAGGGAATCCAGAGGCTCTTCCTGCCATGCTGACCCCACAGCAGCAGAGAGCAGGATCTGAAGGGGCTGGAACCCCCATTCCTCCATTCCCGAGGTTCCAGGAGAGGGTGGTGGCTGTGGCAGATTCGCTGTGGCCACAGCGGATCTTGCTGCAGGATTAACTGCATCTTGGGGACTCTCTCCACTGGGATCATTGAGTTTTGGGTCAGACACATCCCAAATGTGTTGCTGTCACCTGTGGAGCACCCTGGGAACGCTGTCCCTGTCCCTGTTGCAGTACTACGCCTACCTGTACTCCTACGTGATGCCCCAGGCCATCCGGGACATGGTGGACGAGTACATCAACTGCGAGGACATCGCCATGAACTTCCTGGTGTCCCACCTGACCAGGAAACCTCCCATCAAGGTAAAGCTCCAGCAGCCAGGGGCTTGGGGTTCGGGTTGTCCCAAGGTTGGTGTTGCTGGAGAAGCTGTGGTTGGGAAGTGAGAGGTGTCTGCTCCAGGAAAATCCAGCTCTGGTGGGAAAGCTCAGCTTTTGGATTCAGCCAAATCCCTGCCATGGAGCAGTGAATTGAGGTTTGATGTTGCAGGATTAAATCAAGAATCAATTCCCCGTCTGGTGGAAGGTTCCCTGCCCATGGCAGAGATGATTTCTGCTCTGGAGCCAGGCTGGGAGAGCTGGAGGTGCTCACCTGGAGAAGGGAAGGATCCAGGGAGAGCTCAGAGCCCCTTCCAGAGCCTAAAGGGGCTCCAGGAGAGCTGGAGAGGGACTTGGGACAAGGGATGGAGGGACAGGACACAGGGAATGGCTTCCCACTGGCAGAGGGCAGGGATGGATGGGATATTGGGAAGGAATTGTTCCCTGTGAGGGTGGGGAGGAGCTGGAATAGAATTCCCAGATTTGCTGTGGCTGCCCCTGGATCCCTGGCAGTGTCCAGGTCCAGGTTGGAGCACCCTGGGGTAGTGGCAGGTCCCTGCCCACGGCAGGGGGTGGGGCAGGATCAGATTTAACGTCCCTTTTAACTCAATCCACCCTGAGGTCCCATCCGTACCCGAGCCCCCTCGCAGTGCCCGGGCAGGGCCCTGTGGGCAGCGTGGCTGCTGTGACACCCATGTCCCTCCCCGCAGGTGACCTCGCGCTGGACGTTCCGCTGCCCCGGCTGCCCGCAGGCGCTGTCCCACGACGATTCGCACTTCCACGAGCGCCACAAGTGCATCAACTTCTTTGTGAAGGTGTACGGGTACATGCCCCTGCTCTACACCCAGTTCCGCGTCGACTCGGTCCTCTTCAAAACCCGCCTGCCCCACGACAAGACCAAATGCTTCAAGTTCATCTAGAGATGGGAGCAGCCGGACATTGCCAGCTCCAGACCGTGGCCGGAGAGGCCAGCACAGGGCTGGGAGTGCCAAGGGCCATCCGCTGGCCGTGGAGCCCGGCCGCGCTCCCGCCGCCGAACGGGACGGCCTGGATGGGGATGGGCACTGCCCTCCTGCCCACAGGGGCTCGCCAGGACAGGGGACAGGACCCAGGGCTCCTGTGGGGACACTCCCCCGGATCGTACACTGAGGAATGGCTCGCCGGCCCCTGGCTCTGCCCCTCCGCCAGCCAAGGGCAGCCGTTCTTTTTAATTATAATTATTGTTATTTAAAATGAAAGTGTTTTAGATTTGCCGCGTGAGGCGCTTTTTTTTGTTTTCTTTTATTTTCCCTCCCTTTTTCTCACCCCATTTCCCCCTGTGGACCCTTCAGCCAATCTGAGGGGGCCAGGTTGGAGGTGTTTGGGTGCAGCTGCTGTCACCACTGCTGTCCCCAGCCCTTCTCACACACCAGATCCTGGCTTCTCTTGCCCTGTGGCTCCTGCTGAGGTCTCTCAGGTGCCACCTGGTGAGGAGCCCTTTGCTCTGCTCTGCTCTGCTCCCGCCCCGAGCCCTCAACAGGGGTGAGGTGGGCCTGGATGGTCCTTCCTGGCTCTGGCTCTGGTCCTGCACCATTCCTGTGCCACAGCCCCGGGGGTTCAGTCACTGCTGTCTCATCCTCAGTCTCTTTTCTCACCTCGTCCTGCTGATCCTCTAAAGACAGGGAGTGTGTTTGGAGCTTAGGGAAGATCCACCTGCAGCACAGTCAGGGCTGGGGGTGCTCCAGGCTTCTGGGGGCTCTGATTCTTCTCTGTGCTCAGCCTGGCCTGGGGGTGCTCCAGGCTTCTGGGGGCTCTGATCCTTCTCTGTGCTCAGCCCTGGGTGTGCAATTCCTGCTGTGCCTCATCCCCATCCCAGAGCAGAACCTGCCCGTGCTGGGTTTTGTGGGTCTCAGCACAGCTGCCTTAACCCCAGGCCATCCTCACTCCCTGGCTCCGGGCTGTGTCCCAGGGTTAATCCCTGCAGGAGTTTTCCATCGTGTGATGCTGCTGGGATCACGTTCACAGCGAGGGTTTGGAGCTGGTTCCTCTCCCCCAGAGCAGAATGGTCACCTCAATGTCCCTGGCTTTGCTGGATGTCACCCCTGATTGTGTCTCTGGTGTGTGGGAGCAGGGATGGTCCAGCAGCAGCTCCTGGGCTCATTCCCAAGGTCAGCCCTGGTTCTGTCTCTGGTTTGTGGGAGCAGGGATGGTCCAGCAGCAGCTCCTGGGCTCGTTCCCAAGGTCAGCCCTGGTTGTGTCTCTGGTGTGTGGGAGCAGGGATGGTCCAGCAGCAGCTCCTGGGCTCGTTCCCAAGGTCAGCCCTGTCCCTGCTCCTCCTGCACCACATTTTGGGGCCTCTCCAAACTCCTCTGCCCAGGTTTTCCTCTCAGCACTGACACTTCCTCTGTGGGAAGGGGAGGAAGGAGCAGCCTGTTCCCAGCAGAGCCCGTGGCTCGTGCCTTCACCAGCACCACTGACCACAGCAAAACACGGAGCAAGGAATCTTCTCCTCTCTCTTTTCTTCCCCCTTTCCATTCCCTTTTCATTTTAACATCAGGTGCCCAAAGCACAGCACATGGAATCTCACAGTCTCCTTAAAAATGACTTTGGGGACTCCTGTGAGGCTCTGGAACACCTGGAAGGCTTCTCTGTCCCTGCCCAGAGTGGAAATGTGGCACTGATCAGGAACTGCACCAGCTCCAGCATTCCCAAAGGGCCTGAGCTCCTCTGCCACGGCTTTAATTCCGCCCTCATTAGCGGTGGTTCATTAGTGGTGATGCCGTGGCTCAGGTACAGCCCAGCCCCGGGGTCAGCTCAGCCTTCCCAGCCCTCCTGTGGGCACGGACTGCACTTTATCCAAACACAGGCACTGCTCTGCAGCCTCAGGCTTTCCAAAATCCGAAGGGTTGTTCAGTGAGAGCCTGGGGGATCACGGATG
Source organism: Drymodes brunneopygia (assembly GCA_013400955.1). Lineage (NCBI taxonomy): Eukaryota > Metazoa > Chordata > Aves > Passeriformes > Petroicidae > Drymodes > Drymodes brunneopygia. Next base: position 16,951 of record VZTZ01005362.1, on the reverse strand, counting down.
GGATGGGAAGAGTTGGCATTGCTGGGTGTGTCTCACGGTGTTGGAGCCCCAGGCTGGGAATTCTGCTTTCCTTTCTTGTGTTTTGATTCAAGGCCAGTTGAGATCAGGGATCAGCAGAGCAAATCCAGCTGTTCTTCCTCCCAGGCTCTTTGGCCTTTTCCCCAAGGTGTTTATTTTTGTTGGGAGGATCCCCCATGCTGTGCATGGTGCTGGAGCTGGGATGTGCAATGGGATCTCTGTGTGTTGGGGGATGGATTTGTCCTTGCTGAGCACCCCTGAAGGGGAAGGATTTGGGGCTGAAGGGGTAAAGAGGCTGCTCCAGGGGGACATCCAGGCAGCAGCAGCAGCGTTGGGAGGGATGGAATTCTGTGAGGAAATGCCAGCAGGAACATCTCCCTCCCTACCCACAGGGCTGGTGCTGTCCCTCCCAGTCCTGCTGCTGAGGCTCTTTCCCAAATCATCCCAAACAGCCACATCCCAAAAACCCTGGAGTACAGGACTGGGATTCACAGCCCAGCTTTCTGCTCCTGAGACATCCCAGCACCTGAGCTGTCCTGAGGCTTTCCCCACCACCAGGAGAGCGCTCCCACCCGGTGCCAGCATCCCAAACCTCCTCCCCTGCCAGCACCCGCTGTTCTCCCGGGATTTTCAGGGCATCCCAGGGGCACTCCGAAGCTCAGGTTTGGTTGTACGATCCATCCCAGCTCCTGGGGCACCACCCCAGCCCCGAGGAGATGGGAAGGGCTCTTGGCAGCTGCACCTTCTCCCCGTCCCAGAGTTTCTGCTGCTTCCCCCGGGCGGGCGCCGAGCGAGGCCTTTCCCGCTGTAAATAGCAACGACTGAGGGGACACGGCCCCGGCCCCGCCCGTGTCACACGGTCCCTGCCCTCCCCCCAGGATTTCACATCCAACAGGAGCTGGGAGACGAGGAGCACTCCTTCGACACGAGCACAATGTTGAGTTTTTTGTAAAAGGTTCCAATAAATGGAGAGTTTAACTTGGGAGCGTCTCGGTGCCTCTTTGCTGGGGCTGGGAGAGGAGCTGGGCTGGGCTAGGACGGGGTCGTTGCTGCTCCTGGCCCTGGGGCACCCCAAAACCAGGAATCTCCTGGGCTTCTATTCCCACAGGGAAGCTGAGCTGGTCTGGAATGGTGGAAACTCCTCAGGGGTGGCAGTGCCTGGAGCTAAACCTCTGCCACTGGCAACTGTGTCCTTTCTTTTCCCTTCTGCCTTGAGTAAGGCTTGGGTTGTGCTTGGGTTTGTTTCAGGGAAAACCCAAATTATTTTGGTCCTGGCAGAAAAAGGTGGATGCTGAGCCTTCCAAATGCCTGGGATCTGTCCCCAGAATATTGCAGGGAGGCAGGGCCATCACTGGCAGGAAGGGCACAGAATTCCTCACTCCAGGATCCCGGATGCTGGATTGGGATCTGGCTCCCAAACGAGCCCAGCAGCATCTTGGGCACGGACTCAGCTGGAGCTGATTTTCTCCTGAGGCTCTTCCTGAGACAAAAACCTCCTGATCAATAATGTTCACTGCTGTAACTGCAGTGCTTGGTGAGAGGAGCCACAGCGTCGGTTCAATTTCCCCATCTCCTGTACCTTGGGATGAGGAAACAGAAGTGATAAATGCCATGAATAATTTATCCCCTGCCCCCAGGAGGAGGCCAGGGTGAAGTGCTTTACACTCCACTCCTCTGCACTGCTAAGTGCCCTCGATTTTCCCTTTTGGATGATGTGCTCCTTGATAAAAAGCAATTCCACTGGAATGGCTCCAGTTCTGCCCAGCAGTGCCAGAAAAGCCACCAGAGAAAGGACCCGGCTGCCACCCCTTCCCAGGTGACAGGTCCCAGGGGATGGGACCTTCGTGGTCTTCAAGGGATGGGGTCACAGTTCGTGGATCCTCAAGGGATGGGGTCACAGTCCATGGATCCTTGAGGGATTGATCACAGTTCATGGATCCTTGAGGGATTGATCACAGTCCATGGATCTTCAAGGGACTGGGGACAGTTCCTGGATCCTTGAGGGATTGGATCACAATCCATGGATCCTTGATGGATTGGGTCACAGTTCATGGATCCTTGAGGGATTGGCTCACAGTCCATGGATCTTCAAGGGATTGGGGTCACAGTCCATGGATCCTTGAGGGATTGGATCACAGTTCATGGACCCTGAAGTGATGAGTTCATAGTTCATGGATCCTTGAGGTATGGGGTCCCAGTTCCTGGATCCTTTTAAGGGATGGGACCCAGTTCCTGGATCCTTTTAAGGGATGGGGTCCCAGTTCCTGGCTCCCAGGTGACAGCTCACCTGTCACAGGTGAACAGGACCTGTCACATCCCACCTTTCCCACAGGAGCCTGCCCAGGCCCTGATGTGCAGCCAATCCCAAATCCCTCTCCTCCCAAAGGCTGAGCTGCTGCTGGGGCACAGATCCAGCACCTCGCTCCAGCTTCCCTCTGCTCCTCGTGCCCACGGAGGTGACAGATCCCAGGGACAGTGACAGAGCCTGGGCAGGGCCCTGGCAGTAACTGACCTGGTCCAGTTGTTTCCATGGGGTCTCACATTAAAGGAGAGAAAACACAATAAACTCCTCTCCAACAGGGAACAGCTGTTCCATAAAAGCCATCCAAGTGCAGAAAGCTGATTTTAACCTTTCCTCCCCTTCATTCCTGTGGGAGCACAGGGTTGGGAAGTCACTAGGAATTAATCACTTGCCACACACCCCACTAATTGTGTTTAATGAGGGGAGCAGTGCAGAGAGGCCGGAGCAGCCCAGGACAGGATATGGGATCCTGGGAATGGGAATGTCCATGGCACCAGGAACCACAGGGGGGCCAAGGGGATTTCTTTTCCTTTCTGGAACAAGGACCATGAAACCAGGAACCTTTGCTGTTCTTTGGCCATGATATTGGGAATTTCTGGATCAAGCCTGGATTGCATCCATGGTATTCCTCCCCTGGCATTCCCAGTTCCCTCTGCAGGACTGACCCAGCCTGAAGAAACGCTGTTTGTTTTTCTTTCTCTGTGCAGAAGGAACAACCACTCCTTCTTCCACTTTAATTAGGGTTTCTCATTAAAGAATTCCCCTCTCAGCATGTTTGTTTTTCCAGCAGGCACAACCTGAATATAACAAAACAATACACTCTCAGTACTGAACTGATGGAACAACAAGAAGCTTTTCTGCTCAAAAAAAAAAGTAAAAGCTTTTAATTTTCACTTTCTCCCCCTGAGGAGGGTGGGAAAGCCTTGGGAATGTGAGAAGGAAGGTGCTGGAGCAGTGGGATCAGTGTTGGAGCTGAGGTAACCAGCAGAAAGATTTTATTACTGCTTCCATCTCCTCCCAGGGATGAAGTGCAGGAGCAGCTTTATTTCCCAAAGGTGTCGGGGCAAGGATGTGGAATGGGCACGGAGAGGCTTTTATAAACCACGGGATGTGCTCCCTCCTCGGCAGTCTCACTCTGCTTTTTTTATTTTTTAACGCCAAATAAATACAAAACAATCCAATAAAAAATGAACAGCAGTGAATCTGAGCAATGGGTCACCTTTCAAAGCAATGCTGTTGTCTAAGGTGAGGCCCCAAAGACGTGGCTGGGGGAGGGAAAAGCCTCCCCAGGTCTGCAGTACAGATGGCTTTGGATAAATGACTCAGAATTCCACCCAGGATTTGGGATGGGGGAGCTGCAAGGACAAGTTTTGGGAAGGTAGAAACAAGAGGCACTTAAATCTCGGAAGGATTTTTATGAGCACTGGGAATTTTCCTACTTTATGGAAGAGCCTAAGTGTCTTCCTGAGGAGGAACCCAGGAGGAACCAGCTGGAGGGAAGGGCCTGGAGCTCCATGGACAGAACAGGTGAGGCTGCAGCATCACTAAACACTGGAATTCCTACAGGATAAAGCTTTTCCCAAGTGCCTCTGCTTGTGCAGGGAATGGCCAGGCTCTTCCCACTGTTCTCCCTGCCCACCAGACCCCCTTTTTCTATTTTTATTTGCACCATCTTGGCCTCACCAGCTCTCTCCTCCTCCTCGTGCCAGTGAAGGACACGTGAGAAACACCCAGGGAGGACAGGCAGGGAATGGGATTTGGGCACTGGGAAGAAGCAGAGGGAGGAGAAAGGCCATTGTTTCAAAATTCCTACAGGGCTCTGTCAGGTGAAGGACTGGGGCAGGCACTGCTGAGGGACACAGGGGAGCAGCACTTCACCCTGATGCTGGAAATAAACACTCCAGTTATTTACTCTGCAGCTCCTGCAAGATTCCCAACTCCCAACTTTACACAACAGGAATCTCCTCCAGACTATTCCAAAACAGGTTCAAAATAAGATTTCAAAAAAAAATACATTGATCTTAAAAATACTCCCTTGCTCCTCCACGAAGGGGAAGGTGGTTTCTGGTCTCTCTCTCTGTCCTTGGAGAGCTCCAAGTTCTGCTGCTCCAGGCTCTCTCCTGATGTCCACGAGCTAAAACTTCTGCAGGAATTTGAGCACCAGGTCCCGCAGTTTGACCCTCAGGGGCTCGTCATTGTCACAGATGATGTGGGTGGAGTCCTCCTCCAGCTGGATCAGGGTCTCCGCCTCCTGCAGCAGCACAATGTGGCCCTTGGCCGTGTCCTCCACCTTCACGTCGCTGAATCCGTGCTGCATTTGGGGTGGGAGAGGGAGAGGGAGGGGAATCAGCACAGCTCAGGGAAACTGGGAGAGAGGAGAGAGCAGGGCACAGGGGAATTTCATGGAATCACAGAATGGTTTGGGTGGGAAGGGACCTTAAAGATCATCCAGTGCCACCCCTGCCATGGGCAGGGACACCTTCCACTGTCCCAGATTGCTCCAAATCCATCCAACCTGGCCTTGGACACTGCCAGGGATCCAGGGGCAGCCACAGCTTCTCTGGGAATTCTATTCCAGGGCCTTCCCACCCTCACAGGGAACAATTCCTTCCCAATATCCCATCCATCCCTGCCCTCTGACAGTGGGAAGCCATTCCCTGTGTCCTGTCCCTCCATCCCTTGTCCCCAGTCCCTCTCCAGCTCTCTTTAGTCCCTGGAATGCTGCAATCTTGCCCTTTTCCCTGCTAATTATCTCCAAGAAGTCCTGCAGGTGAGAACAGGACTCCACAACCAAATCTGTTCAGCTTCCCCAGGAGGCTCCTGCACCAGTGGAGACATTTCCAGGATCTGTTCTTTGCTCAGTCACCTTCTCACAAACCTTGTGGAAATTTAAATGCTTTTGAGACTCCCTCAGCTGCTGAATTCAAAAGTTAAGTGAGGCAAATCAGCCACCCAAAAGCTCTGCTTGCATGGGAAACAGGAGGAGATCACTGATGTGCAGCCCCCATATCAGGACATGGCTCCTCAGGGGACAATTCCCTCTATTCTGAAGTGCAGGGACACCCTGGAGCACTCTGGGAACTCACTGGCCTTTCTCCATGTCAAGCTACACTAAAATGATTTCCCCTCTCTCTGCTACCAAAGCAGCACATCTGAGATGTGCAGGAACCTGCTGGAATCCCACCTGTCCCTGAAAACTCCTCACCTTTTCCAGGGTCTGCACAAACTGGTCCACGGGGATGGAGCCACTCAGCAACGGCTTCAAAGATTTGCACTCGGGCACATCATCACTCACCCTCTTCCTCTTCTTGCTGACAGGAGGTTGGGGAGGCTTTGGAGGGAGCTGATGGATGAGAAGGAAAACAAAATCCCACTCTAAAGGATGCAGCAGGTTGGGAAATGGGCAAATTCAGAGCGAGCAGCTACTCAGGGAATAAGAACGTGGCTCAGCTCCAACCATTGATGAGGATTCTGGCGTTTTAAGCCCAGGTCTAAGTTTGTTTGGCGGCAGGAATGAGTGGAGAGGAGAGTAAATGAACAACAGCAGCCTCAGAGCAATTCCACTGCAGCACTCTGATGTTTCCAGTGATGCTGAGGGTTTCCAGGGAAGCAGCTTGGAAAGAGGAGGGCAGCCTGTCTGCTGTGCTCTGCCAGAAATCCTCACCCCACCTTCACGGCCCTGGCATTCCCACACTGGGCTCTCTTCCATGGGAAGGGCTCTTCAGTGAGGACCTGCAGGCTCACGGATTTGAAAAGGGGATCAGGGCAGTGCTGAGCAGGTCCCTGCTCATCACATCCTCCTGCAGAGGCAGGAATTGCAGTGCCAGCCTGAAGGGAGCACACAGGGATGTACAACCTCCAGGGAAACTGAAAGCAGATCCAAGTCTGACATCCCAGGTCATGTCTCTCCTCTAACCCTCGCTCCTGAGAGGTTGACTGATGCTGTTCCTGACTGTGGGAGACAGCAGGATGATTTGCAGCCTCTCTTCAGGAATTATCTCACTTCCCTTTTTATCTCAGCCAGGCACACGGCCAAGGAAAAGAGGGCAGGGAGATTTACTGGCTGGGCACTCCCTGCTCTGGGTGCCAGGGTGAAGCCTCTGCCCAGGGAGCTGCAGGAGGGGTTGCTGGGGTCCTGCATGGCAGGAAAAGCCAGAACAAGGAAATTTTTCTCCCTCTCCCATCAGACTGTACCTGCAGCACGTGCTTGTTGTCCTTAGTATGCAGCACAGCAGAAACTGTTGCCAAGGAAATACCAGGCTTGATCTCCAAGGGCACGAGGGAATCTGCAAGCTGAGGCAAAAGGAGATTTTGTTCAGCCAGTGATGGGCTCAAAACGTGCACGGATCCAGCTGTGGGATAAATTGGCACCGTGGTATTTTTAACCATGGGCTCATGAACTTTAAACACAAAGCCACTGATGGACTCAGAGCTCCTCAGACCTGCCCAGCCTCCTCCCAGCTCCCAAATGTTGGATTTCACACCATGAGCAGAGCAGCAACCAGGGCTGGTCTCAAAAAACCATAATAAGCACAGAGATCACTTGTGTAAAAAGACAAAAATTAAGTTACTAAAATTCATGGTCTAATCCAGCATTATTATGTTTATTATGCTGATGGACAATGAAAAATCAAAGTGAGTTTCCTGACTGCAGAATATCTGGAATAAAAAGGATTTGCCCTTAAAACCCCCATGTTTTCAATCAACCCACTGTTGATTAGTTTGAAATTATTCCAACAATGCTGCACAAAAGCCTTTCCACTGCCTTTCATATCATTCTTCCCTGAAAGACATAAAATTTAGTCTTGGCTTGGAGTTTGGATCCAACACTGGAGTGGGCAGCACTGCAGCTGCTGGGACCAGTAGCAGGTGGGAAGCACCTCTTCCAGCCACTTTTCCAAAGGAATCCTGCAGCAAGCAGTGCTCACAAATGGAGAAAATGATCCCCTTTTTCCCTCCAAGGGAATGCAAGGATGCCCAATCCTTTTGCATTGAGAGAGTTTTCCTGTTGGTTTGGATGGTGGCCAAATTCAGCTCCTTTTAATAACTCCTGCAAATCTCACCTGCCCACTGTTAAAGCTGCAGGAACATTTGGAGAGCATCTCTTTGGAATAAAGCAACTGTTGTGCTGGAAAAACACAGGCTGCACAAAAAAATCCCTAAATTTTGTCCGTGTTCAGACTCGGTGAATCCTCGAAATCCAAATGTGATGGAGCAACTCAGCTCACTGCTACTCTGGGACTCTGCTCAGGAAATTTCAAGCAGGCAATTTGAATACAGCCTTTGTGGTTTGTTGTTGAAGGCAAAGAGAATGAAAATATGACAATCATTGCTTCAGATTCCTCCTGGCACCTAAAACCAGCAGCACTTGCAGCAGTGAGTTCTGCTGCCTTCCCAGTGGTCGAAGGCATTTCCACTCCCACCACCTTCCCGAGGAGGATCGATACCAAACAGGCTCTGATGAAGAGCAAAATGCCAAATCCTGGGAAGAGAAAGCTCCCTAAAGAACTCCAGGGAGCTGCCTGGAACCAGAGTCTTCCCCTGGCACTGAAGGGTTTTGCTGTTCACATTTCTGCAGGTTTGAAATAGGCTAACTAGCAACACTTGGGGTTATTTACAGTCAGAAAGACAGCAGGACAGACATTCATTTTTATTTCCTGCCCTCTCCGTGTGGCAGCCAATCCTTTTATTGCAGCAACTCAGTGACTCAAACCAAAAAAGGTCATTTAATCACATCCAGTCATTCACCCACCAGGGCCAGCCAGCTCTGCTCCACTCCTTTCAACTGACCCCCTGCACACACAAATCACAGAACTCCTCCAAATCTCAGCATCAAAGAAACCCCTTTGCACACAGGCAGCAAAGTCTTGTCTGCTCCCTGCTCTGGGTGCCATCCAATGTTTTTCCCTCACAAGTGACTTCAAACTTTAATTCTCCTGGCAGCCAGGAAGCCCTGTCTCATTTCAAGGTTGAGTTTGTGCAGCCTGCAGTGGCTGCCTCTTGTTGTGCCTTTTGTGAGTGAGATTGAAAAGTCCCCCACCATGCAGGAATAAATGAGTCCTCCTTGCAGTCATTATCTGGAGCCTGATGTCACAGGCTGGCACCAGCAAAGCCACCAAGGTAGGGACACTGAGATCCAACAGCACAGGAATCAGTCCCCTGTCCATGGGTGAGCACTTGGAGTGCCTCAGGATAAATTTGGGGAGGATGAATGTGTGCACTGTGTATTTCAGATTTTAGCTTGGCATGTTCTCCCCCTGTGATCAGAGCTGTCTACCCACGCTGAAGCAGAGGGAGATATTTTTACCATGAAGTCTCTCCTGTAGGATTGCATTTTCCACCCCAAAAGGGGATTGGCCACACACCCTGTGAGCACAAACACTGTCCATGGCCAAACTACAGCTGTGGAGGGAGAAAAATCTGGCTTAAGTCACTCTGCTAAAGCCTTCAATGGGGATAACTCTCCCCAGGCTGAATTGCCTTCAGTCCCCAGCCAAAAATCCTCTTGTTCGCTGAAAAACCACTGAGGATGGGACCTGAAACCCCACAGGAAGAATAAAATGAGGCTGAAAAATCAGTGAATAAAATCAGGGCAGGACCAAGCTTTCAGCACCCGTGGTCTTGGTCCTGTGGAGGATTCTCCCAGGGACAGATGTGCTGGATGTAGAACAGTATTTGAACATCCCAGCTGTAGAAATTCCTTCTCAGATTTTTGGGACACCTCCCCAGACTCCTCCCTTTTCCCTCTGGCTTGCACTGGAGAGGCTGCAGGAAGGCTGCCCCAGCAGGGAGAGGCCAAGTTTGGGCTGAGTGAGGTGAGCTGGATATGGAGAACAAGCAGGAGCACAAGCAAACTGACCAGCAATTAAAATCCCCTCAACTTTTAGGATCTGAAACCACTGCTGTATAAATTAGATTCCAGCGTGTGTGTTTAGAAAGGGACCCAGCTGGGTTTTTTACATCATTAAATGTGTTTTCCAGCTTTTCAAACTGCACAAATGTGGGATCAAACCAGAGAAACACATGGGAAACCCCAAACTGTGGATTTCTCTGGCAGTCTTGAGGTGGGGAAAGTGCTGCTTCAAGGAAAGAGATTCCCAGGCAACTCCTGAAGGGTCATTCTTGAGCCTACTCCCAGTTTTTATCCATAAGGACCAGGCAGTGAGAGAGGAAAAAGACCTCAAGAATTGGAGTGAGAAAACCAAGATGAAATTCAACAGCACAGAATGAAGGCCAGGGATGGGGCTAATGCAGAGAATTTCTGCTCTGGGCTGGCAGCTGCTGCAAAGGACAGAGGTGAAGGGTTCAGCTTTATTAGGAGAGCCACAAATGTGACATGGCCATGGAAAAGCTAAATGCAAGCTCAGGAAATACCAGGTAATTCTCTCTGAGATGAGCTATCACCCTTACATTGGGCCTGGAAAGATTTCACCTGAACTACTCGTAAATTGTGGGTAATTTCAGTTCAAGTAAGAGATTCTGAAGGGTAGGTTAGGGCAGGAGGAGCTGTCTCTTATGAGGAGAAATGAAACATTTTGGCTTGTTTAGCCTGGCAAAAAGGAAAGCCAAAGGGAGAATTTGATTATTCTACATAAACACCACAGGGAAAATACCAACAAAAGGGAAAAGATGTATTTATGCTCCAACATGATGTTAAGAATGAATGTGTGCAGGCCAGCAGTGAATATGTGTGGGCTGGAAATGAGGAGGTTTCTGGCATCAGAGCCAGTGGGGGTTTGAACAGCATCTACTGGGAACAGCAGGGGGAAAAGTCTCTGCAATTTGAAATCTTACTATTTATTTCTTTTTTTTTTTGAGGCACATTATAAACACTGCTGGTAACTGCAGCTGGGTTCTGGCCACCTAAGCCCTGAGGGCACCTCCATTCCTAGGTGGAAATGATGGAATAAAGCCTTGGAGCTTGCTGGGAATGAAGCAATTCCCACCCAGATCCCAGCCCCTGGATAGGATGGAATTTGGATGGGACAGAAAAATATCCCCTGCTAATTATGAGAGAAGCCCAAAGATTTTTGTTTGGATGGGACAGAAGAATATCACCTGCCCATTATGAGAGAAGCTCAAGGATTTTTGTTTGTATGGGACAGAAAAATATCCCCTGCCCATTATGAAAGAAGCCCAAAGGNTTGTATGGGACAGAGAAATATCCCCTGCTAATTATGAGAGAAGCCCAAAGATTTTGATTTATATGGGACAGAAAAATGTCACCTGTTCATTATGAGAGAGGCCCAACAATTTTTATTTGTATGGGACAGAAAAATATCACCTACTAATTATGAGAGAAGCCCAAAGATTTTTGTTTGTTTGGGACAGAAAAATGTCCCCTGTTCATTATGAGAGAAGCCCAAAGATTTTCATTTGGATGGGACAGAAAAATATCCCCTATTAATTATGAAAAAAGCCCAAAGATTTTGATTTGTATGGGACAGAAAAATGTCACCTGTTCATTATGAGAGAAGCCCAAAGATTTTGATTTGGATGGGACAGAAAAATATCACCTGCTAATTATGAGAGAAGCCCAAAGATTTTTAAGATCTGCTTGACTTCAGAGAAAAAGTCAGTTCTGTACCCAGAACTCAAACCATGTCACTTCAATTTGGATGGTGCTGTCAGGAGAGAAGGGTGATTTCCCTCCCCTCCTACATCCCTGCCTCCTCTTACCCCTTCATTTTGAAAGTAATTTAGTTATTAATGAATTAATTCTTGAAGTAGCAGGAGCTCTGATGGCCAGGCCCTTGTAACCAGACACGGGAGGAGTCTCCAACAGGTCCAGCCTGGGTTTTACACCCCCTGCTAAACCAGGGGCCAAGTGCTGGAATTCTGCAGCTCTCAGATCCTTCAGAGGGACCAAAAATGTGTGGTAAAACACAGAGGGAATTGAAATGTGCCTGTGGATTGATGACCAGCAGGCACCTGCTGCAGGCAGGATGGAAATTGGGGAATTTTGCTAATGAGACCTAAAGGAACAAAAAGCTTTCCCAGCAGAGAACATCCCAGAACGAAGGGCACCTGCAGAATCCTCAGTGGGTGATCTGAGCCATGTCTTGTCCTCACATCTGACACAATCCAAGGGGTTTAATTCAGCTGCTGAGTTAAGCCCAGCTTAACAGAGCTGTCCCTTGCTGGGAGTCTCCCACAGCTCTGTCTGGAGCAGGTTATTTTAATGGAGTTTATCCATTAACTCCAGTGGATAAAGAATCATGCCATAAATACCTGAAGTTTTTGCTATTATCACTTGCAAATGCTCAGATCTTGGCTTTGGGCTTCCACAGAGCCAACAAACAGGGAAGGAATCAAAGAAGCACGAGGAATAATCTGCAGTTTTGAGCAATGAATGAAAGCTCTTCCTTCCCATGTGCAGCCACTGGACCAGGGCTGCAGATCATCCAGATTGTCCCCAAAACTGTCCCCAAAGCAGAAAGACACCAGGGAATAATCCTGGGTGTGATTCCAAGCAGCAGGACTAACTCTAACCACTCAGTACTAACTCCAACCCCTGGCTTTTTGCCAGCCCTGTGCCAAAAAAGCAGTTGAAGGAGTATTTAAGGAGGGTAATGAAGGAGATTGATGGCTGTTTAATGAAGCTCTTCCCCAGCAGCCTGGGAGCAGGCAGGGAACAGTTGTTTGAGGAGCTTACAAAAGGATGGTGGAAAACAGAACCAGCAAGAAGCAGAAATTAGGCTTGGATTGGAATGAAAAATGACAGGTAGGGGAAGCAAGGACATGAAATATCTTCAAAGCAAAGGCAGTAAAGCTTGCAGATGCAGGAGATGAGTCATTTGAAAGACATAAAAATGGCATAAATCAAAATATTCAAAATATAGCAACCATTTTATGGGTCAGGATGTCAAGTCAGGATGGGATGTTGTTGTTGAAGCTGACTGGGAAGAGAGAGCTGAGTGCCTGGCTGGAAAAGTGTTACCTTACAAAAATGAAAGGCAAAACAAACCCAGACATTAATGTAGGCAGGCAAAGGCAGGCTGGGAGCAGAAAAGCAGATTCTGAATTCCACCTGACTAAATAGGACAAACCTGTGGGTAAGACCAACCACAGAAAAGGCACAGCAGCAAAAAAAGGCAAAGGAAAGGAAGGATAACACATTCCAAGGCCACAAAAGAGGGGAGGGGGGAGGAGAACTCTCTCAGGCTGAGTGGCCAGGAGAGAAGAGACACCAGAGGGAGGTAAGAGATATTTTTGAGGAGGAAATAAAAGCTGCACTGAGCTCTGCTGATGTAAATCAGGAGGATTTCTCAGCGCTGGTTTGGCTTTGTGTGAGGAAAGTTGGTTAAAGCTGGGAAAGAGAAAAGTTTAATAATCATGTCAAAAGGTGAGGTCCAGCTCGGAGAGAGAGCCCAGGCAATTCTGCAGTGAGCAGAAGCAAACAGGTTGTGTTTCATTTTAACAGCTTGTATTCCATTGGAAAAGGGTGTATTTAACTTTAAAAAGGTTGTATTTCATTTAAAGAGGTTGTATTTCATTGAAAAAGGGTGTATTTCATTTAAACAGGTTGTATTTCATTTAAACAGGTTGTATTTCATTTAAAAAGGTTGTATTCATTGAAAAAGGGTGTATTTAACTCAAAAAAGGTTGTGTTTCATTTAAAGAGGTTGTATTTCATTGGAAAAGGGTGTATTTAACTTAAAAAGGTTGTATTCCATTTAAAGAGGTTGTATTTAATTTACTTTTTGTGAGGCTATGGCACATTGAACCCAGGGGGAACAGCCAGGGAAAAAGGAACACAGAGGTCAGAATTTGGATCATGTGGGGTCACCAAAATGAGCTGAGGGTGGGAAGAAGGACAGAATTCAGAACTCCCTGAAACACAGAAGAAAGTTGGAAAGGTAAGGGAAAAGGAAGAAAAAGAAGTCATTCTTTCTCCTGCGAGCAGACAATGCTTAACCAATTTCCAGGAAGCAGTATTTTTAAATTATTGTTATTATTTTTTTTTTAAGCAGAAGGCAGATGCTGAGAAGAAGAAATTCTTGCAAGTGTAAAGGTTTGCACAATCCCTGGGAGAGCCATTCCAGCCTGATGCCCTGGGACTGTTCAGAACCTCTCTCCAAACAAAGGCTGCTGTGAGTGTAAATCTCATTATCACACAACAGGCCTGCCTGACCTGCCTCTGCTCCTCGCTGAAGTGATTGAAATACAGACAAGGTCCAGCAGAAAAAGGGAATTTCCATCAGTCTGACGGGCCAGGATCTGAATCACTGCCAGTTTGGGGAAGGAAATTTCACTCTGCCACAGCATCAGCCTGCACTGACTGGAGCCACGCTGAGCCAGCTCTTTGGTATGGAAAAGCTGGAAGAATTCAGGCAGAACTTTGAGCAGGAGAGGGCCCTGATCAGCACTTCACTGCAGCAGCCATTCTGTTATGAGACTTTCAGCTTTACTTCACACACAAATCCCTGCCCTGCAGCAGATCCAGCAGTTACAGGTTTTTCCAGGCTGGATTTCATCGTTCCATTTCGGGCTAACAAGGTTTTGACAAATAACGAGCCACTGCAAGGTTTCCAGGAGCTATAAAATGCCCTTTCCTTGCACTGTAGAAATTCCTGTCTATTCAGGAACCCCAAATTACTGCAAAGGGAACATTGAGCAGCAAACACTCCCACAGCAGGGAGCCCCATCCATCATGTCTGAAATCTGTCTTGCACACAACCCACTCAGCAGAAGGGGAAGCTGCATCCAGTTTTCACCAGGACCATGTAGTTCCTTTAAAAAGAAGGAGCAAGATCCTTTTTTTTTTTTTGGAGGATGATTTGAATATCTTGGAGCTGGGGAATGGCATGCCATGAACAGCCCTGAAGCACAGCCTTGCTCTCAGGAGCATCACTACAGCCCGAGCAGCTTTTGCAATGAGGTGTGAATGAGTTGGAGCCAGGGAAATCCCAGAATGGTTTGGGTTGGGAGGAACCTTAAATCTCATCCTGTCCCACCTCCTGCCAGGGGCAGGGACACCTTCCACTGTCCCAGGTGGCTCCAAACCCTGTCCAACCTGGCCTTGGACACTGCCAGGGATCCAGGGGCAGCCTCAGCTTCTCCGGGAATTCTATTCCAGGGCCTCCCCACCCTCACAGGGAACAATTCCATCCCAATATCCCATCTCAATCTACCCACTTTCAGCTTAGAGCCATTCCCTGTGTCCTGTCCCTCCAAGTCCTTATCCCAAGTCTCTCTCCAGCTCTCCTGGAGTCCCCCTTCAAGTCCTGAAATGCCACAGTAAGGTCACTCCAAAGCTTTCTCTTCTCAGCCTGAAGAATCCCTGGATATGGAAAATCATAAGATGTTTCTCCTCTCCCAGCATGGATAGCTCTGAAATTGGGACTCCTGTGTGAATATAATTGGATGTTACTTGTTAGGGGAGGGGGAAAAAAGGCCATTTCTGTCAATATTCCAGGTTTCTGCTGGAACTCTCCAAGTTAAAGGGAATGCAATAGGAACCAGCTCTCTTTTCCCAGGCTGGTGAATGCCACGTTCCCTACAGAGCATCCTCTGTCCCTGCAGTTTTGGGAAGTGCAGGGAGAGCTGGAATCCAGCTCCTCCAGAGGCTGACACAAGGGACAGGCTCATCCAAAGGCTCAGTTCCACCCTCAGGGTTTAGGGGGAAACCCAAAGCTTCAGCACAATTTGAATAATCAATGAGCCCCAGACTGGCTCCCTGCACTCTGAACTCAGGATTGGTTTCATGCTGGTGAATGGAAGCCACCTTTTACCAGTCTCAGGTTTAATGGGATCCAATAAAGATGCAAATTTCCCAAACAATTCAATTTACAGGCCAAGATGGAGCTGCAGCCAAGCCTGTTCTACAGTTAAAGCCCTCTCCAAGCAGAGGGCTGGGCAGGCTCCTCACAGAGCTGGTGAGACATGGTGGAAATTTGGTGCTCTGGGCTGGCTCAGGGATTTGTAAACTTCATATTTGGCTCAACTAAAAGATGCTTCCTCCTCCTACACTCCAATGAAAAGTCACTCAGTGTTCCAGTTTCCAAAGGGCAGCAATGCCAGCTTGCAAAAAGCCACTGTCACCTTTGATCCAAGGACACTTTCGTGCTGATTGGATTGTCCAAAAAATATTTTAAGCTCGTGTCTGTTAGGATATGGGTCACCCTTGGTAATATGGGCCCGTTTGAATTTGATTTATGGGGTTAAATAAATCATTAATAGATGTTGTGGGGATAAGTAATCCACATTTTAGATGGCTACAAGCAATCCATTAACCTGCTGGGCTCCTGCTGCCTGTAGGGATTAACCATTTCTGCAAATTGTTGGAATACAAACGGAATACAAAATTTTCACTGCTTCTTCACCACGACTGAAAACTGATCCTTCATGGGAAGGGTATTTCTAACAGCAGGTGAATTTGGAGAAGGAAAAAGGCAACTCCTGGCTCCTAATTCCCAGAGTTTCTGGATCCTTTCCATGGTCCTGGGGCACTAATTCAAACTGCTGTGCCTAAAACTTCCTCATTTTTAAAATTGGAGGTGACTGGTTGCCTCACTCATGGCAGAGATAATTTTTTATATCACGGGATGGAGTTTTCTTGCAAAGGACAACTCACCTGAACACAGTTTTTTCTTGCTCACAATCACAGAATCATGGCATGATTTGGGTTGGAAGGGACCTTAAAGCTCATCCCACTCCAACCCCCACACCTTCCACTATCCCAGGCTGTTCCAGCCTGGCCTTGGACACTGCCAGGGATCCAGGGGCAGCCAAAGCTTCTCTGGGAATTCCAGCCCGGCCCATACCCCCACTCCCAGCCAAGAATTCCTTCCCAATTTCCCACCCCAATCTCCCCTTTCCCAGAGGGAAGCCATCCCCTGTGTCCTGTCCCTCCATCCCTCGTCCCCAGTCCCTCCCCAGCTCTCCTGGAGCCCCTTTAGGCACTGGAAGGGGCTCTGAGGTCTCTCTTCCAGGCTGAACAGCTCTCTCAGCCAGCCAATGTTTTTGTTTCAGTTATAGAGTGAAATTATCTCTCAAAAATGCTTCTTTCCTAGCTCTATGTGCTTTCATGATGAGAGCCAACCGTGAATCCCAGTCACAAGACATCTTTAGGACAAATATCTTTAGTTCTGAGGCTGCACCTCCAGTCTTGGGGACAGCTCTGGGTCCTTCATGACAAGAGAGATACTGAGGGGCTGGAGCATGTCCAGGGAAGGGAAAAGAGCTGGGGAAGGGGCTGGAGCAGCAGGAGAGGCTGAGGGAGCTGGGAAAGGGGCTCAGCCTGGAGAAAAGGAGGCTCAGGGGGGACCTTGTGGCTCTGCACAACTCCCTGATGGAGCGGGCAACTGAGGGAGAACAAGGGACAGGACAAGAGGAAACAGCCTCAAGCTGTACTAGGCAAGATTTAGGTTGGATATCAGGGAAAATTCCTTCCTGGAAAGGGTGCTCAAGCATCGGGAGGTGGAGGAGTCCCCACACCTGGAAGCAACACTCGAGGCCAACCACAGAAGCAGCGCCGACTGACAGCTCAACGCCACGACCTTAAACACCCTTCCCAACCCCAACAACTCGGTGACCCCATGACTCCCCAGGGGCTGCTGAGCTGGAATTTGGCTGTGTGCTCAGAAACCCCCCCGTGGCCGTGCCCTGCAGGTGTTATAAATGCATGTT
>VZTZ01005356.1:0-45354 GCA_013400955.1 Drymodes brunneopygia | reverse complement strand
GGATGGTGGCTGCAGGCTGTGGCTACAGGCCGTGGATGGTGGCCATGGGCAGTGACTGCGGATGGTGGCTGCAGGCTGTGGCACAGGCTGTGGATGGTGGCCATGGGCTGTGGCTGCGGGCTCAGCTGGGTGCAGATTGCGGTGGCTGAGGCCACAGCACGGGAAATGCAATGGTGGTGGCAGATGTGGAGCACAAGGTCTTCGTGGTGATGAGCTGGTTCACGGAAACAGTGAAGCAAGGCCCTTGACAGAAACTTTGTCTTTGGAACTACAATGTCATAACCAGAAGTGAATTGCAGTTATATATTAGAACTCCCCAGAGAAACACTGTTTCATTGATCATTTCGCCCAACCCAAACACAAGGACAATGCCTCTCATGGATAGGTAGCCTTATGTCACTGCTGTCCTTGCTATCTATATTCTCCATTTCCTTTCCCACTTTTGTTTATTTTTCTCCATTATATTTCACTTGATTTCTAATCTCACTCATTATTTAAGGTTGTTGAGCACAAGAGAGCCCTTAACAGCAACGTTTCACTGTAGGAGAGCTCAGAGACCTTGGAAAGCAAGTGCGCAGGGGCAAAGAGGTACACATGGATCAGAAAAGGGGCCAGAGGTAAGACTGCCTCTGCAGGCTCCTAAATTCTACCCCTCAAACAGAACAGGGTTCTCAGATACTGAAATACTGCACAGTCTATCTGGTAGAAGATCTCCCATTAGTCTCATACTCACTGCAGGCACCAATTGCAAGCCTTGTGGAAGTGATAAGAAAGATGCTATAACTGCTTAGCTATAACTGCTTAGTTTGTCTTCAGTTGTCTGTGCAGGATGAGACTTAAAAAATTTCTGCTTATTAACAGAATTCAAATTGAAGAAACTGTTCCTCTTTTGACATAGACCAAAGACCAATTAAAATAAAATAACAGCTATGATTTCGTCATCACAGAGAGTTTTTTATCCTCTCTTCAGAAAAAAATCCTTTTAAATTCTCATGGCAACAATGAATTTCATTCTGATGTCTGCACTACCTTTTTCAATAGCAGCTGATTCTTTTTTCTTTACAAAGTGATGGAAAGAAACATCATGCACCCCACCATAGTAAGTCCACAGAGCTATCTTCCTACACACACTTCGTCATTAATTTAACCATAATTGTTCTATTGAAGGTATAATACTAATGGATTTGAAATGACAGTGGATAGTGGATATTCCTAAAAATCATAGGATGAATATTACATTTGCACTGAATAGAAAAAAACTATACATTTTTATCCATTTTCTCGCATTTGCACTATTATTGTATGTGATATGCAAGCTGGACTATATATTACTATGTACTATCTATTTGTTATGAAAATAGTGAAAAATTCTTTGAACAGCACTAGAAGTGTAGCATGTCCTTGTTTCTGCATGATAAGAATATATTTTTGAGAGTGCAACACACTATTGGTTTTGAAAGTTGAGTCTTGCTATCATTCTCTGAAAGTATTCATGTTGAGCTGTCAGGAAAGATTGCTGTCCAGAGCTGAGCAGCTGTGTGATTTATTCTCTGCAGATATAGCATAATATTTGGCAATTAAAAAAAGGCAGAGATTCTGGAGATGGAGCATTAACTTTACTTTAAACATGTTTTGGCATTCCTTTTTCTTCTTCAAGCTTGTTTTTCTTGGAAAAAAAAGAAACAGATCTGAACATCCTTAGATTTTTTTCACTCAGAATAAACACTAGTATAAAAATAAAAGAATATTAGTAATTTCATCAAGGCCTGATATAAAGCAAATAAATTGGTTTAATCATTTTAGACAAAAATATATTTCAGTTCATATGGTATGCCATGGAAGTTATTGTAGTGTATTATCATGCAAGAATAGTTCATCTCTTGTATCAAATGAAATTGCACCTTTTATGGCAATGAAGTTCAGATTTAAATATTTTAATATATTCACTATGTGGCTTGAAATCACTCATAAAATCTAAATTATTTTAAAAGCTCCTAAATATGAATAGTCAGGTTTTTTTCCATTAGGCTTGTTTACATTTTTCTTTTAAGATAGTAACAAAAAAATGAATCATCCAGCAATGTATCAGCCATGTTATATTACAGCCATATTACTGGAAAATATGATTTATAGAAAGTTGGAACACTTCTAATTAAAACAAATTTTAATTTAAAAGATCATATAGCATACCTAATACCCTTTCTAAACAATCTAGACTACTTATTAAATGGAAAACTGTGAGAAGAGATTTGAGATTAAATTCCAGTGATAATTTTCAATACAATTTCTAAATTTCCACACTTGGTAAAGTGTTCTCTAGACATGGATGCAGAGTTTCCCGGGCTCCTCACAGGTTCTAGGAGCCAGAGAGAAGATGAAATACTGAACACTGAACACTTGAAGAGCTGCGGAAAGAATTAATGGCTTTTTGGAAAAAGTGGGGTGAAAATCCTCATGATCCCAGTTAAATCTAACTCAACCGAAAAGCTGGCAGCAGAATGGAAAATGAACAAATGAGGTGTTTTCTCAAAGTCCCACAGTAAGTCAAAAGAGGAGTCACTAGAACTCCATAATCCTGCACTAAATCTAGGTGCTTAATTTGTAACAAAGTTTGATCTTTATTCCTAAAGATATCTTCCTCCTTTGCACTAAAACCAACTTGAATAAAAGGCTAGGAAATATATGTATAAATTACTGAGACTCTTTCTCAGGTAAACGAAGCATGTAATTTGGAAAGTCAATATTTACTAGAAGTTTTCACCATGCAGTCACACCTAAAATGACACAGCTCTTTGAGTTTCATTTTCTACCTACAATAAAACATAGCTGTCATCATAAAATTCAATTAGTTTGCAGAGGAAATACCTTTACACCACGTTCAGCCATAACCTGAATATTATAAGCTGGTGACTGCTGATAACCTGTAATGGTATCCAGAGTACTCTAAGTTCACTTTATTGCTCTGCATATGTTAGTATTCAAGTGCAAATCTGTCTACTGTTTTAAACCTCATTAATCTTTTCTATTCTACCAGTTTTCAAAAAAACAAAACTAAACAAAACCTCCATGATTATTTCTAGTTTATTATGTTCAGAAAACATGAGAAGTAGTGGAAAAATTTTTTACCATCTATTCAGCAAGATCTTACATTTAAGAATTTAGATAATCTGGACAGCTATCCAAAATCTTCAGTGCTCATTATACCTATCTTCAGAGGTCTTCATCATTATTGAAATCTTTTCTATTTTCTCTAATTTTTTCAAAATCTCATTAGGATCTTATCTATACAATCCTTGTTAATTCTTTGCTTATAAAATTTTAAATTTGACCATTATTTCAGCTGTAAATATTCAAGAAATTTAATTAGTGAAGGTTTTGAAGGACAGTAACAAGTAAAATATAATGTGTTTATAAAAAGAAAACAAAAAATGTGCCGACCGCAAAGTCATCTGTCTTATATCTGGCATTATTTCTATTATTATCCACACTGTGTCTAATACCTCTGTTCTTGGCTATATCAAGAAATATGATTCCTGTCTCTGTTTGTTCTCCATCCTCATTTTCCTTTGAAAAGACATAAATAAAGCATCAGTTCAGCAAATCTGGTGTTCTTTTATCCTTTCTCTCCCTTTCCAGCTACAATTTCAGTGCAGCAATTTTCATTTTATCTTCAGTCTCCTGTAAATATATTTGCAGAACAATTTACTATTAGCTGAAAAAAACTCTGCAATTCAATGATGAGTGTATTTTTGAGTCCCTGATTCTCCTCTTAGTATTTTTCTGATCAGTTTTATGTCTACTTAGCAGACAGCTTTTAGTTTGAAAATCTTACATTAATATTTTACTCTGAGGTCAAAAAGCTCTGCTACTCTGGATTCAGGATTTGAACCCAACTCTTTCAATCTATAACTCTCAGGGGGAAGAACAGCAGTGTTATTGTTAAATAGAAAAAAAAAAGTCATTTTTAAATTTTTAAAGTATCACATGTTTCTATGTGTAAGCATTCATGTAGCTGTTATCATCTCAGTATTTATCTGCTTCCCAACTATTTAAACTGAGTAACACATCTAGCTGAATTTCTCTTCTTATCTCTCCTCTGAAGGAGACACAGCTGGATGGCCATGACAGGTATTACAAAGTGAAAATAAGCAAAAGAAATAAATGTTGGCTTTATTATAGTACATGTTAAAATTTAAGTGATTTTTTTCTGCTGCATCAGTGGGCATCAATTCTTGTCCAAAATGAAAGCTCGGTTCTCAGAAAATCATGAGCCTCCCAGGACTGGCTGACCTCTCCAGGTGTGCCAGAAAATGGAGCTGAATGGAAAGAGAAGTGATCTCTGAAGTTGTGAGGGACTGGTCCATGAAGAACTCAATCTTTGAACTGCATTTTACAGATATACACTTTTCCTTGTTACATTCATTCCATTTTTGGAAGCGGTGCTATTTTTTGATCCGGCAATTCAAGAATATCTCTGAAGTATCATCCTATGTAGTTCAAGAATTCACATTTTCAGGAAAAAAAAATCAACCCCCCAAGCCAAAACTCAAACCCAACATCAAAACCCAACCCCAAAATAGAACACCGGATATGCCAAAGATACCACAGTGTCAACTTTTTAATTGATCCAATGTACCAGTTAAAGATATCTTAGGAAAGACTTCTTGTGCTATAAACTTTGAATGTGGAGTTTTGAGAAGTTAAAAATTAAGGCACAAATACCTGAAATACAAAAGGTAGTCTCTATTTATCATGTTGAACTTTCCTCAGATGACACAATCACAACAATTTTAACAGTTTTTGCCTAAAGGTTTGGGATATTGAAGTTTCTTTCTCTATGTTTAAATCAGATTGGCCAAATGCAGGATGAACTAATTCACTTATATTATGCAAAAGAAATATCCTACTGTTGTATGCTAGTTCATATTAGCTGCTATTTATGACTAGTTATTTATTCATGAAAATATTAATAAATCCTTAAAGCATTACAAAGTTAAACATAAGTAAGGATATGTCAAAAATATTCTCTAGCTATGTTTTGTTATCCTTCACTATTTGCCATTTATTATTCTCTATTTTTTAAAGCATTTCTGTCATCTAACTAAAGAAACAATATACAATTTGATTTATGAGACATATCCCACTCACTGAGTTGTCAATATAAATAGATTGTAAAGAATAAATAGCTGGAAAATTTTTGAGAAGTCATTCATTTTGTCTGTCTGAATAATGAATACATCAGTCAAAAAGAGAGCGTAGTTTTGCATAATCTTTATAAACAGGAACAAAAAAGCAGACTTAAATACAGCCAGGAACTGGTTTTCAAACAATAATTTAACCTGGAGCACCAATGATACTTGAAGGATTGCAGCACATGGTAATTCAGTGGTGTTCCCCTCAGTATTAACATTTGTCTGCTCAAACACTATCAAAACTCTTAAGCATGTATATATGCACAGATATGTATGGATATATAAATTCAGAATATATTCATGGAATATGTCTTCAGCTTTTATTAGCTATTTTCATTTAATTTGCAATTTTTCTTTTTGCCTTTTTACATCTTCAGAGAATTTCTACCCAAGAGTCTACAAAGCACTGGTTACAAACTATTCTTAATGAAGAACTCCAGTAATAAAGTTCTTGAATATATGTGAGCATATTTTTATACCTCTGTATTACAGACAGTGTAAGTCAGCAGTAAGGGCAGACAGAAAGCCATAAATTATTGGTGATGGAGATGATGATGAGCAGGAGCTGAGGCTCTTGTAAGCTAAGCTGAGTTACCTTCAGGGTTTCTGTTTGTCTTCTGATGGGCATTACAATGAAAAACATTAATTATCTACATATAGCAGAGCATGTTCAATTTATTTCATCTTTATGCCTCCCACACAGCCAGTTTCAAGAGCTGTTGCATACAGTAAGGTATATGTTCCTTTATCTGGCCCCACCATTCATTTTTCCTCCACTCTTCTTGGTTATTATTCTTTATGAATGTTTCTAAAATAGCCGCTTCCTATGAAAACCGTTAAAGAAACTGTAAAAAAACAAACTACTGTAACCTATGTAAAAACCCAAATTTGTCTATTTAAAGGCAATCTAAATTTCTGATTCCTTTGACAGGTTTTCTTCAATTACTTTGAATTATTATCACTGTTCCAATTATTCTGGGAGTATATATATTTCTAGAAATACAACTAAATAATATAAATTACTTTAAAGTCCTTCAGGAGGCCTTTCTATTTTTTTAATTACTAATTTCTACTTAGATTTGCCTATTATTTCAACCTAAATGGTGGTGTATCAGCAACTCACAACTCTACTGCATCCAATTTGCCATTTCCTGTTTTATTTTCCTCATCCCTTCAGTAAATTCTGAAATATAATATTTCAAATCCCCAATGAATTTCCAATCCAATGTCCCTGTCATTCTAATATTAATCTCATACAGTGTTTATCTTTGAAAACATGAAAAAAAGATGAAAGAGAAAAAGACATTAGAATTCTTTGTAATATATTATGCTATGCCATGCCAGCATAAGGCATACAGTTTTACTGCTGTCCTTAGTGATGAAACAGAATCATGTCTTATACTCTTCTTGTTTCCACAGTTATCTGCCTTAGGGATTTTGTTCAATCTTATTTTTAAAAATGTTAAGCTTTCACTAATGATTTTTCAATTTCTAACCTGTTTCTGTCAGCTGCAACTGCAAATCAACTCTTAAAGCGTTTCTAGTTAAGACCTGCCAAAGGTTGAGCTCTTATTGGTTTACTGTTATGCGACCTCAATTTAGCAAAACACTGGAAAACAATTATCAATGTCCTGTATACACACAGATATATTGACTGACTGAGACAACATTCATGTCTAGAGTCAGAAACCAACATAAATCCAGCGTGAAATTAGGTGTATTTGAAGAAATCTTCTAGAAAGAGCACTCCTTTTTCAAAGGAAAATGAAGATTTCAAGAATTCCACTCTCCTTTTTATTTCCTTCAGAAAATTTTCACAGCAAAGGTACAAACTTTGCATGTTGCTATGTAAAACTTTTTGATAGGATCAGAGTTTGCAACTGCTTATGTTTTTATAGATATTCTGTTCTTGAAACACACAGGACATTTTTTTACTTGAATCATTACAGAAAATTATACATTTGGCTTTTTCTGCATCAATGGAATGCAAGCTTTTCAGAAATTCACAAAGCCTTATATCTTTGGGCAATTTATGGCAAGTAAAGGTAGCTGGTATGCAGAAGTTGCTTTCCACTCATATGGAAACAACACCACTTGGTGTTCTTTAATGAATATGTGATAAGGCTTCACTGCTTGTTGCTTTCATTATTCATGTTGTGGTTGCACTGCGCAACTATTACCAGAAAAAAGACCCTCCTATACCAAGTGTATATTCTAGAGCCATGCTGCACTTTTGTCCCATAAAGAGCCAAAAAAAGAAAACACAGATATCCATCTCCTTGAGTTTGTAGACTGGAAAGCACTGACCTCTGCAGGCGGTTTGCACCTCCAGAGGATCAATTGCCTCTGGCATTACCACTAAGTTTACAGGTGAGAGAAGATTCCTGATGCTATATGATTATGATGCTGTTGCTTCAGTCACATAGATTCTCTGCTGAGCCAGTAAAAACAAATGATAAATGCATCATTCAAAAAGACATTCATTTTCAGTCTGGAAATAGGGTTGCTGCCATCGACAGAATGCTCAGATCACTCAACCTGTGAGTTTTACCATCTCTTCCACATTTTACATACAAAATGTTGTGATTAATTAGATTTCAATTCTTTGTGGCATTAGCATTGGATCAGGAAAGATCGTAAAAAATACATTTTGAATTTGTACATCAAAGGAATTTGTCTCAATGTGGATGAGCAATTTAGGAATACAAAATCACAAAATCGTGGAATGGTTGAGATTGGAAGGGGCCTCTAGAGGTCAGCTTGTCTAACTCTCCTGCTTGAGCAGGGCCACCTATAGCCAGTTCCACAGGACAATGACCAGATGGCTTTTGAATGTCTTCCAAGGAGGGAGACTGCACAATCTATCTGGGCAACCTGTGACAGTGCTAGATCACCCTCACAGTAGCAAAGAGTTTCCTGGTGTTCTGATGTTTCAACTTGTGCCCATTACTGGTGGTCGTGTCAGAAGGCACCACTGAAAACAGGCTGGCTCCATCCCCCCAGCTATTTATATACATTATGAGATTCCCCTGAGCCTTCTCTTCTCCAGGCTGAACAGCCCCAACACTCCCACCCTTTCCTCCCAGGACAGACGCTCACAGCCTTTCATCATCTCTGCAGCCCTTCAATGGACTCTCCCCAGCATGTTTCTCTCTTGTACTGGGGAGCCTGTAACTGGATACAGCACTCCAGAGGAGGCCTCACCAGTGCTGAATAAAGGAGAAAGATCAGTTCTTGTGATCTGGTCTCAATGTGTTGTCTAAGACAGCTCAGGATACCCTAAGCCTTCCTTGTGGCAAGGGCACATTGCGGGCTCCACCAGGATTCAGACTCTGGAACTTAGAAAACTTTTTTTTTCCCCATACTGTAAAAAAAGTCTTTGTTTTTAAATAATTTTTCAGGCTGATGTAATATATTCCCTAAACTAGGACACAGCTTCAAATTACATTTGACTTCTTAAGCAGTTAAAAATTATATGGTATGATTTCTGAATAAACAAATGCTAAGAAGAGAAAGGGAGAAAGGAACTACTTTAAAGAAAGTCAGAAAGACCTGTAACGTCACGTGACCCAATTTGTGACATGGTCTGATCTTATAAATTGAATGAATAAAAAGAAATTTAACATATAGTGCTCTCATCTTGTTCAGCCTTCAGGCTGTCTTCTAGTATTTGTTTTTTCATTAGATTAGGAACTGTTTCTCACTCAGAAGCAGCACTAGAGGAAATCCATTTTCATTAATAGATTTTGTGGCAAAGGTATGCAAACTTTCCTATGCTAGATTTCAATTTTTTTTTCCTTTCTCACATTTCAGCAAGCCAAAGTCCACTATTTAAATAAACAAGCATGTATTTTCTCTCAATGCAGTGAATATTGACCAGTTATGTTCACAATGGCCACATATGATTCTCCTACTGGGAAAAAAAAGGTGCTTTCCATCTGAAAATATGGTTTTATTTTTTGACCTTCAGCATAAGATTGCCTCTTGCCAGTTTATTAACTTCACTTATACTACCAAATTTAAGGGTTTTTCTCTAGGACAGAGCATCAAACCAGGGCAGGGATGGCAGCTCAAACAAAACACCTGAAGACCAAGTCAAACAGCACCAATGGAATATGCATTTCCCTTTGATGCTAATAACAATACTTACATATATAGCAACACTAGATATGAGAGTGATAAGTTTTGCATGTCAGGTTCTGCACAACTAATGGCTTCCTTATTTTCAATGTAAAGATGGCTCCACCTATTCTGCCAGTCATGGGCAGTAATTGGTTGCTACACAATTCTATACATGTTTAAGTAATACCCTGAAACCAATCCTATCCAGCCCCAAAGATTTGGGTTTTTTGAAATTATGAGTAATTGATCAGTTACAACTTACAGTTTTACCTTTAGGACCTCTCTCATACTTCCATGGCCATCCTGTCCTTAGACTTTCCCTTTTGTAGTCTCTAGTTTTCCTTACATAGTCTTGAAGGGGTGAATTGCTGCAGACATAACTAATCTTTGATGAGCCTATTGTTGCTCAATGGCCAGCGAATAGCTCACCTCATAGACACAGTGGACTGTTAGGAGATACAAATACAATACTTGGGTAAGTATCATGAGCTATGGGAATTTGTCTGGTGTTTTACTAAAATTGCTTTCCAATGGAAGCAAGTTGCTATGGTCTGAAGTCAAGGTTCAGATCAAAATGAGAAGCTGCTTGCCAGTGGCTGAGCATACGTCATGATACACTAAAATTTTCTTCTTAAGCAACCTGGAGTCAGAAACAAAGTCCTCTGATTATCTTCCATATATTGCAGGTTCTTTAGATGTACTAAGAATCAATATCTCATCAGCAGGTATCTTTAGTTGTCTCACAACAAGTGCACTTGATTTGTTCAATATTGCTCCACCAATTGCTCTTCATCATTGTACAAACTGCATTTTTCATCTAAAATTTTTAGTTGAATTTCTTTTACATATATGAAAATTTAACTTTCACTGGCTATTTTCCTCACAATGTTAATGGTGGAATATTCAATAAGGTGCATTTTCTCACAATTTCTTGGGCATTCATTAATGTACTTGATGTTTACTTGAATATTCAATACACTGGAATATTATGAATCTTATTTAGTAGTTACTTGATAAAAGAATTAGGATCATAATGCAAGATGTTTGATCCTGACAAAAGGTTTACTTCCATGTGTACACTTTGATAGCACATGACAATGTGTCAATGACATGACATACATAAGGAGACAAAGCACTTAACATCATAAAGGGGACAGCTCTTTAGGCTTCATCCATATGCTCCACAATCCAAAAAGTCTTAAACTGATCTTTTAGTGATTAAGCAGGGAATAATCGCTATTGTAGCACAGTTGTCAGACCACAGTTTCAGGCTTGTCCTCTTGTGTCATTGCACAAAATAAAATCCATTAGGTGATTGCAGTGATCCTGATCAGAAAACCATTGTATAAGGCTGATTTAGTGATCCACAAAGAGTAAGTCTGTAGCACCTTCATGTTGTCTTGAGCTGCACAAATCTCACGGCTGCATGACAGCCTCAGCTATCTCCTTATAACAGACGAACCTGGGAGCAGCTCCCACTTGGTACCAGCTATTATGCCACCTCCATAGTCTTGCATTTATCTAAAAGTGCAGCAGAAAGTTCTCCTGTGAACATCTTTTACGAATAGTTATCTCTTTTCTAACAAAATTATATGACCAAAAGGGAGGAACCTGCCCCCATGAACAGAGTCTGCAGTGTGACAAGGGAAAATCTACCTGGAGTCTGTCTGATGCTGCACAAACACAGATGCCCAGCATCTAAAGTAGCATAAGATTGACTTGCTTTTTGTATTCCTTTCCTTATTCTGTCTCAGTAAAGCAGCTAACTTTTGTTATTGGGCCTTTGTTACCAGGAATCATTAGGAACCCTGCACCAGCATGTTCTCTCTTCTCCTCCTCTTTCTCTCTCTCTCCCTCCCTCCCTCCCCCCACCTCCATCCCAGTACGGAACAGCGATATGATGTCTAATCAGTGCAAATCACATAGGCTCTAAAATTAGTAGGCAGCATTTGTTTGTTTCATCAAGTTCTTATATTAAGGCAGAACAAATAAAATATTGAAGTGCCACAATAATTTTCGAGTACTCAGAATGAGTGAATTTTAAGTACCTTTCCCTCTTCTCTCTGCTCCTAAAGAACATTTCCAAGATAGATTTCTTACCATTATGTGCAGCATCCAGGTACATTATGCAAGCATCTATCTAAAGGTTAGTGGAAGAATATACTTACAACCCAGTATCCAGGCTCTGCAAAAGTCTATATATGGTACTCCTTCGTTTAACATAGAAAGTTTATTCCATGGGATAATTAGACTGCTGATGTTACTCAGTTTGAAGTAGCACTTAAATAATTGTGATGACATCTGCTAAGTGCATCTTGAGACAGTCCTTTATAATTAATTACTCATTTTCATGAATCATGCATCCACCCAATGTATACCTGTTACCAGCAAGATAGTGACAATGGAAATTTAATATAATTTTTATATTTTTTTTATTGCATTGCAGGGTTAAGATTTTAGTCCATCTTTGGTGGACATTACATGTGAGTTATTTCAATTATATACCCTGACAGCCACGATTCCTGGGCGGTATCTATAACTGCTAAGTCATTGAATGTTCAGACACTGGCAGTAGGCTCAAGTTGACAGAGATGCACGGGCTGCAAAGCTGTAGCCCTTCTCTTCTGAGCAAAAGATGTCTTCTGTGCTAAACTATTACTGAGTATATGTGACAAAGGACAAGACTTATCCTACACTCTGCCTGTGGCTTCTAACATGGTTTCAAATGTCATATTATTTTCACAGCACAATGTGCGTATATACTTTTTCTTATTTATGTTTGTTTGGTTTCTTATTTTTAATAAGAATTTCTGCTAATCCATAGATGTAGAAAACTTTTATTATGAATATAATGTTTGTTTAATCATGTTATAAGGGTGGTTTTTTTCAGACAGGAGAATGTTTTGCCAACAATTATTAGGAATACACTCTAACTGAGCAATAGTATTTTACATACAAGGTTATATATAAACAAGGTCCTTTGATATATGATCTTCAAAAAGCATTATCAGAAATTTCCACCTAAGGGGTATCAATAGGAGAAATGCCTGCTGTGGCGGACTGACTAATGGCTGTTTGGTGAGGGGACATGGCTCTTTTTCATCATTAACTGGTATGTAGGTCTCTCATATTTCTTTCTTATCCTCCAGTCCACTTTTTTTTCTAAACCTAGCCTTCCAGAGTAGCCTACCTTTTCCCTTTTGTCATGTTGGATGCAAGTGGGCTAACCAGAAGAAGTACTATTCTGGGGTTTCTACCCCAGAATACTTAGTTATTGAGAAAGAATCTGAAATACTATTTTGCTTTCTTCATTTATAGGCAGAGTGATTTCTGAACTGCAAATTTCATAGTATCTCTGGCTGACAAAGGCCAAGAAGTTAAATTACAAATATAAAGTAAATAACTTTAAAGCAGTTGCAGCTACTGCAATGCAACTATAAATAAATATCTGTGCAATCAGTGGTATCTTACTTTGGTCTTCCTCTACCTAATGGGAAACAGCAAAACAGAATTAGCAAAACAGCCGAACAGGCAGGTATTTCTTTGAAGTTAGTAGCAATGTGATGGGGGCAATGCGCCTAAGCTGCAACAAGGAAAATTTTGACTAGACCTATTTCCACTCCCAGTTTGTTTAAGCATTGTCACAGATGGTCCAGAAGTCTCATAGGATCTCCAGCTTTGGGGACAACCAAAGCTGAGCAGGATGCAGCCCTGAGCAACCTGCTCTAACTGACCCCTTTTCAAGCAGGAGGTTTTATTAGACAATATCCAGAAGTCCCCTTGCAAACGAAATTATCCTATGATTTTGTTAACTACCCTGTCCTTTTTCTTCACCATGAATAAGTTTGGGCTATGATTCAGTCAGCTTTCCTAAAAGCTACATAGTCTGACAAATATTTAAATGATGACTCTGGAAAATATGTGAATGTTATGACAAGTCTTAAAATGTGTTATAGCTTTGCTATGGCCTTGCCTTGGTACTTAATGTGGTAAAGTTTTCA
This sequence comes from Drymodes brunneopygia, assembly GCA_013400955.1. NCBI lineage: Eukaryota > Metazoa > Chordata > Aves > Passeriformes > Petroicidae > Drymodes > Drymodes brunneopygia. The sequence goes on along the minus strand of VZTZ01005356.1, from coordinate 32,039 downwards.
GTAGTTTAAAAGTATAATAGAAGTTATTTCTATTATTTTAATCAATGTACCTTAATGAGCTCAATATAAATACTATTTTACTCTATAATGATTAGTGATATTTGTATAGATCTAGCACGGATTCTCTGCTCCTGAAATTCTATTTTAAATGAACTCTAATGATCTGTAAATCTTGATAATTTGCGGGGTATATCGCAGAACACAGAAGATTTAATGCCATGCCTAGACAAGTTATAATTGAACTGTCCAGAAATTTAACTTGGTTGCATGAAAAGGAATAGTGGCCAGATTTTGCATTCCCCCTTCCTATAATACAATTCATGTTCATTCTCTTACTGTCTTGCAAATATTGTCAGTAGCTAATACAAGATTATCAGGAAATCACCAGCAACTAAAGTTTTACACATATTTTTAAGGGGTACATGAATGCAAGTTTCATGGTGAATAAAATTTTAGTTAGCTGAGGAGGTTGCACTGCCAACTGTTGTGCAAATTAAAGTCACTGAAGCATTTTTTAGGCTCTTGTGTAAATGTATTAAGTGCTTCAATATTTATATTTCCTTCTTTTTAAATTAATTAATTAGGGCTGCTTTTTGTATGATTTGTTAAATATTTCTGATGCGCTCCAGATTCACAAATCCTGAGACAGCTGATGAGTGTAGGAAGATCTCCTCTGGGACACAGTAACACCTTGGATTGAATGCAAAATAATTGACACTTGAATGGCAATAATAATACCTTGACCAATTACACTGACTTAAATAACTGTACAAATGTTACAAATTCACAGGAATCAAGTGGGTAAATAATATTTATTTGAAATCAAACCAGATAAAAATAGAAGATAAACCACAACAGTTTAAAATATGAAAGCTATTGAGAGTTACCAATGAATTATTTTGGTTACTGATCAAGATAATCTCAAGTAGAAAACTTTTCTTCTGCAGAATGGAATAAAACTTTTGAAAGCAAGTACAAGTGTTTTTGGCATTGGCCAGAAATGACAGCTGGACTCCAACTCCCTGTCAGCCAAGTGACTGTATGAAGATGTAAGTACTCCATGGCAACTCACCTACATTCAGATGAATGGGCCTGGAAAGTACATATTTTTCAAGAACAAACTTTAGTTTTTCTACCTTTGCTTCTGTTTTGAGGCAGGTGGCCCATCAGCATTTTTTTTGAGTCACATATTTCACCCTTCTCATTTCTCCCTACTACAATTCTTGGATAATGTAGCAGGAGCTAGATCACAAAATAGAGTTAGAAGGGACCTCTTGTGAGGTCCCTTATCCAGTCCAACTCGAGGCCAAGGCATGGTCACCTGGACAAGGGAACATAGAAATGCATCCAGGTGTGTTTTGAATGTCTCTGGACAGGGACGTCCTTGGGCAGCTGTTCCAATGCCCTGACACCCTCAGTGTAAAAATATTCTTCCTCATGTTGATGTGGAACTTCTTGAGTTTTAGTTTACAGCCACTGTTCCTCATCCTGTTGCTGGGAACCACTGAAAAGAGCCTGGCACCTGCCTTTGAGATACAGGCATTAATGAGATCCCCTCTCAGTCTTCTCTTCTCCAGACTAAACAGGCCCACATCCCGCAGCCTCTCCTGATTAGAAAGATGCTCCTGACCCTTTCAGGTGTATCAGACACCCCCCAGTTCTATATCATCAACAGACTTTCTGAGGGTGCATTCTATCTCTTCATCCAAATTGCTGATAAACAAGTTGAATAAGGCTAGACCTAGTATTGATCCCTGAGGAATGCCTCTGAGTAAAGGCTTCCAACTGGATTCTACTCCATTGATCACCATCTTCTGAGCTCTGCCATTCAGCCAGTCCTTGATCCACCTCACTGTCTTTTCATCTAACCCTCAGCTCCTGAGCTCACCCATGAAGATATTATGGGAGAGAGAGTCAAAGCCTTGCTGAAGTCAAGATAGACTACATTCACTGCTCTCCCCTTGTCAACCCATCCTGCCATGCCATCACATGATTCAGATTCACCAAGGATGACTTCCTCTTTGTGAATTCATGCTGCCTACTTCTTATGACATTCTGCACTTCTACATGCTTGGTGATGACCTCCAAAAGGATCTGTTCCATCACCTTTTCAAGGGTGGAGGTTAGCCTGACTGGAGTTTCCCAGGTCTTTATTCTCCCCCTGTTTGAAGGTGGGGTAACATTGGTCTTCCTCCAGTCATTAAGCACCTCTTCTGTTATGCTTTTCCAAAGACGATGGACAGCAGCTTAGCAAAAACATTTGCGTCAGCACCCATGGGTGCATCCCATTAGGACCCATGGATTTATGGGTATTAAGTCTGTCCAGCCAATTTCTAGTCCAACCCTCTATAAAAAAGGGAAACTTCAACAGTCTATATTATACAACAGAAAATGCTTTAACTTCTAAAATCTGAAACTATTTCTATGATGAAAATGTTAGCAAGAGTGGTCAGTGCTACAGAGCAGCCTCAATAGGTGGAAAGACGATCTGTAAAATGTGGAAAGATCACCAGTGAAACAGACTTCTGCACCCAGAAAAAGGCCCTAAATCTGGAATACAATGAAAATACAGAAAAGATAAAAGATGAAAAGAATACTAATTTTTTTGTAGCACGAGAAGCACATGGCAGTTAAAGAAAAGGTCATGGAGTAAGTTTAAAATGTGAACAGGCATTAGGTTTTCTTATTTGTTTCTTTTTTCAAATAGTGCATGACTAAATTGCAGACCTCTTTCACACAGTCTCACTCAAAAGTACATAAGCTCTTTATGGGGATGGGACACTCAGAGAAGATGGAATTCAGTCATGTCTCTGAAGGCTAATGGACCAGAGAAACCTTTGGATTGCAAATTCACTAAAACATAACATGTTCAAATACAGGAAGTTTAACTGAGTTCTAGATATCACCTAGTTCTTATACTCGGTCCCTAAATATCTGCTGCTGACCAGATCTGAGGTAGGATAAAAATATTTTGTGTGGATATTTGACCTACGTGTACAGATCAAAGGCTGTAGCTAGAGAATATAGCTGGAGAATGTAGCCAGAAAAAGCCTGAACCACAGGAATTTTATTTCAGTGTTGCAGATGCTTACCCTAAATTTGTAGCTGCTGGAGCCAATAAAACCAGTTATTTCCCTCAATTTTTGTTATAATAGAAATATGTATTTCCACTAACAGTGAACCTAGTGATGTTTGATTTCCTTTAGAGTTGTACCTCCTGGTTAACTTTGAACTTAGAAAAGATATTGGCCATCATTGTGGCACTATGACACATCAGATCATTGATGTTGAACTGTTCTTCAGTTATGGCAGTAGTAGTTCTTTTCTTTATTCCATTATTAATTTGTTCTTTTTCGTTATTATTATGCTGTGGCAGTCCTTTTCACATCCCCTGACCTTGCATACTGTAATAATCTGCAGCAACTACTCAGTGACATATTCTAGCATTTTTTCTTTCCTTTGACTATTCGCAACCACTATGTGGATACCTAAGAAATTTCAAACATTCTGAAACTATTCTACCCAAATAAAACAGAGACTGTGATCCCATCATGCTTAAGACAAAATAATTCAATATTAAGTGATAGCCATTTAAAACAGATTTGTATGTTCAATTTCATTGACTTGAATTATGCTTTTAAATGATTCTCAGCATTTAGCAATTTTGCATTTTTTACTAAAGCAATATATACATAATATACCTATAAATATATAAATATAAATATAAACTATATACATAAGCAATAGTGGCAGTGAGTCTGTCACCATTTGTTTTCAGAATTAGCACACCATCGAGACAAATATAGGAGTACCCTAAATTTCAGCTATATGTTCGCTCACATCAAAGACTCAGAAACATTTAATTCTATATTATGAAAAGCTGAACAACATACAGGAAAAGAAAAGAAAAAATAATTAGTCCTACTTTCAATGCACTCCCAGGCATATTTGGCTCAGAGATTTTGGTTCTGCAGGGATGTGATTTCTGAAGTTTTTTTCCTGCCTGAACCAAGATGATTCTATCAATTTATGAGAAGTTATACTTTAAAAATGTAACTTCTTTTACTCTTACCTTGAATCACAAAAAGATAAGATTGCCAGATTGTTAAATGTCTTGCTGAAATAACTACTTTTGGTAGAAAATTCTTCTGTTTATTCTGGCTGCCGTATTGGTGAGTAAATGCTCAGCTGGTTTTGTACATTCTTGACATGGATAAATATATATTTGCATAGGTACACTAACAAGGTCAGCAGGCAGTAAATGTATAAAAGACAAAAAAATATTATGAACAAATTCCTCTTTCAGTGATAATCTCCTTCAGCGCTAAGTACATGACCTTTAATAGCCAATTTTCCTCAGTTATACTATGTCTTTGCTTATTTTATTTGATTCTTCATGGTCTCCTGCTGGTCCAAATGAGATCTTCCCAGATATTTGAATCACTACAGCACTGCATTTTAGGTACTTCCTGTAGTAAAGTGGAGTCATGAAAACAACAGTAGAAAATTATCTTATTTTAGCCTGGGTCCATGCAGCTCTGTGTGAGGAGGAGCTTAGATCTCAAAGTAAGAACAACAATTTTGCTCAGAAGGATTATTTTACCACCTTTTGAGAGGCTGCAGTGCAGTTGTTAGGCTACTAATCATTCAAGACCCATGAATCCCAGCTAATGAATCAATTTGTGGCAGACCCACAGTGAGGCTCAGCTGGCAGCAATGTGTCCTCTCACTTCTCAGCTGCTCTCTGCTCACTGGAAAAGAAAACAGAGACACGACTGCCTTCCTATGTGCTCTGACCAGCTGAGGTACAACCTTGTGTGGGACTTCAGTCAGCACAGTCAGGGCTCATGCTCACCCCTTTCCTGTGATACCTGAAGGAAGGAGATTTCAGAGGAAAAAGGCACTGGCTGCAGCTACCCTTTCCCAGCCAAACTTCTTTCTCCTCCAGCTTGACATTGGTAGTACCTCCTTTATTCCCTGAATTTACTCCTTCAACTCCAGTGCTACACAATGAAATAATCATTCTTCAGACAAAATTGTAAAAAGTTTGCATCTGAGGCTGTGAGAAGAGTGGTGTGAATAGGCCGTGAGGTGGACAGCAGTTTCACACTCCAGAAATGAGTGAAGAACCTCTCCACCCCAGATCTTTCCAGCACGACTTTACTGTTGCCACCCTGCCAGCAGCTGAGCAGGGCAAGGCAGGGGATTCACTGAGCACTTCAAGAACCTGAAAGGAAGAAATAAGGTCAAGGTTTCATTTCACCAAGCCTTTTTGTTCCTTTGCTATTATTGGGCTTTTGCAGCCCTCCATCATCTTGACTTTGCAGTACTCAAGAACACACATAAAAATTAATCTATTAAAAACGTATATAAACCTGGAAAAATTATTATATTGAATGATCACTGGTAAAATGGCAGCAATATACAGTGTATCATACCATAGATGTTTACATGGAAACAATTGTCTCTATAGGCACAATCCAACTTTGATTATGTTTTTCACTCTTAGTCTATAATTTTAGATACATTTTCATATGGAACCTCTGAGACTCATAACAAGAGGTGCTGAAAAATGTTTGTTGACGAATTGTGCAATTTTAAATTGATATTCTAGAATTCTAAAAAAAATCATATTAAATTGGTTGGTGGTGATCACAGTCCACCAGAGAAGAGAAATTTCATAAGGTTTAAGAATCAAATCTATTTTCAAGTCAGAAGTTAAATGAGACCACGTTTAGCCTTGTTTTATGAATTAAATAATTCCAGAGCGTGCAATTGTATTTAACTATTATTATTGCAGTCACTGACATTTGGGAATTTCAGTAAGAAATAAAAACTGCTTTGGCATAGTTTAACTGGTCAGGCCAGCAAGCTTGTGAAAAACCAGAACTGCTAAAAACTGCTGAAAACTGACCTTGAGAAAGGAAAGTCAGGTAAGTAATTCCTTGCAATTCATTCTGCCCTGAATAAATTATGTGGATAAGGAGAAGCTGTCTCTGACTGTCTTATCCCTTATTGTGAACTTGGGACTGAATGCAGTGGGTGAAGCCTGTTGCAGTTTCTGACCAGTCCCCCACAGATTTTTGAAACATGAGATGTTCTTCTGCTGAAAGAAGAAACTTAGATGACTGTTTTTCTTAGTACAAGGCTGTTATGCAACCTGATTTGTTGTTAAGGATTTCTTATTCAGACTTCAGTTTTGCTCATCCCTACCCCTTCACAAAACAGTGATGCATATAATTCATCCTTGCTTCGACTGAGGTGCTGCAGTCATTTTGCCTATTCTTCTCACCAAGATGAAGAAGAGGACTTCAATAAGTCCTAAATAATTAAATAATGAGACACAAAGTTACCTATCTATCTCTAAAAACTGTCACCAAAAATAAGTAATACTGGCAGGTATACAATATGTAAGTATTACAGCTGTATAGAAGAAAATCAGGCTTGCTTCTAAAAGGATGACCAAACCACCTATCAAACTTTCTTTTATGGAACATGAGAATGTCAGTCTTACAGTGTGATCTGAAATTTCATTTAATCCCCTTCAGTTGTTGTATTTGTCTTATTATATTGCAACAATTAAGAAAAATAAGATACATAAAAAAACTTCAAAATAAACTTATCACTAATCCATAAAAATATTTAATAAAAAATTCATGCTACCAATCAGAATTTAATGTGGCAGCTAGACAAATAAGAGCGATGTGAGCAGAAGTGTAAGGTAGGCAGAGAGTGGGATGGCAATGACAGTGGTCTGCAGGCAAAGAAAGGAGGGGGCAAAGCACACAGAGCAGTGTGGGAGAAGTGAGGAAGCAGGAATAACAGGAGAAGAAACATCTGGTCTCACATTTAGAGGCAGAAAGATTACAAATCCCTCATTAGGAATACAGCATTCTTTTTAACAAGATTTCCTATTTCTTTCTACATATTTGCTGCTTTTGTCTACTTCTGTTGCTTAAAACAAGTATTCATAGCTATTTCTTGTGTATTTTATTTTTAGAGAACTAGCGGCAGATAGGATCCTCCTTACACCAGTATTTCTGAGTTGCTGCTGCAGGTTTGACTGTTCAGCTGTGAATTCTATGGTTTGAAAATTTTCTGCTTTGACACTGCTCTTTAAAAGAAAATCCCATTACTGAAAACAGAGATGCTTGCAAAAATTAGCCAAGGGCATTAAATGAAAGGAGTTGCTGTTTAATACTTTTCTATAAATAGCATAGTGTTTCTCTTCTCAAGAGACCAGCTGCTCTATCTGTTTAAGAAATACACACCTATTAGACCAAAAGCTGAATAAATAAATATGATAAATATAAAAATTTAAATATACATAAGAGTATATATATATATTTGGAATATATTCAATTTATTCACTGAATTTGAAATACATAATATATTTCAAGATTATATCTCAAATATATTTGAAATATATGTGTGTATATATATGTGTATAATATATTCTATATATATATATATATCTAATATATTCAATATATATATTTCAAATTTGATGTTTAAAGGGTTGGACTGATGTTACCACAAAAGAGCATTTAACCTGTCACAGGAATTGGACTTGTTAGAGAGAAGAAGTCCCCAGAGCACCTATTCAGAATCATTCTTCTAGGGCTACTTGGAGTCAGGGTAGTTTTCAGACTAGTTACTTGCTCTACAGTTGGTCTTCCAGGAGAAACTGCTACTTAACATTAGCTGCAATGGATGAATCTAAAAATACAAATACTTTTATGCCACTGGTAGTGCACTGGCATTTTAGGAAGTAGGCTGACTTCAGCAGGTAGACAGACATATGCAGGGACTGTGCTTGAAAATGTAAGGTTGTTAGGTCAGTTACATGAGCAACTCCCACAAGATTTCCGCAGCACTGTCCCTTCTTGCAGAACACATTATCACTAATAGTAAGGTGGCATTAGGAATAAAATAGATAGCCTAAGAGCACCATTTGTTGTGTTTCATAACTAGTAGTTATCTGCCTATGTAACAGTAAATTGTTTACATTTCACTGGAACCTCCAGGACTATTTTTCAGACATTCACTCAAATGCAGGGGCAACTCTCCCCTAGGCAGCAGTGGGGTCCAGTCCCACAGGAACTTCCTAACCCTCAATAAAACCTTTCTGACTTTTGCTTTTCCCAGTTGCTATGGCCCATGTCAGCACTGAGCCCTGCACCATGACACTTCAAGACGATGTTCACACTGACAAAAGTAGATTGTACTGCGTAAGATATCTGGAGTCAAAGTTTCAGTGATGTTTACCTCAGCGTGACTTGAATTATATCAATTTTTCAATTGAAATTCCTATTTTTAGAGTCTTTAATGCCTGCTTCTGCCTTTCTTAGCATGACTATATGAGGTAAAACATTCAAGTTCACACTTTTTCCTGCTAAACCAGTACAGCATGTATGTACAACAGTTGCATATAGCAGAAATTTCTGAAAGTAGATTCTATCAGCCATCTATAGCTTCCTCAGAAGGCAACACGGTTAAAGGATGGATCAGAGGAGTTCTGGAAAGACATGTGAAAATCTCTGAATATACCAGATTTAGCCCCAGCAAAATCCATGTTGCACAGCCACTGACACTCCTCCTGAGCAGGAGGTTAAAGAGGAACAGACTGATGTGAACCCTTCCTCAATGACAGGAAAAAAAACATACACATTTAGGGTAGAATTATTTCCCAGCTTTGAGAAAGCAAGGAAAGGGCCCAACATGTTTGCAGCTGAACTTCAGAGCTGTAATCTATACCACATCAGAAAATATACCAGGTCTCTGTGTTTCTATACGAGTTAGGAGAGAACCATCTACCAGATGCTGGCAGATTTCTGGTCCAGGTCACATAAAAGATCTCCCAAAGAATTCATGATTGTTTGAAAGAACTGTGCCTCTGTCATCCCCCCTCCAGATTTCAAGGCTAAACTTTTAATTGTTGCTTGCTAACGGCTTCATTGGCAGAGAAGGGTACTTGCCACATTTAATTTGCTAGCATCGATATAGCCAGAGGGTCTATGAAGAGCATTGTCAGAAGCATAGCAGGTTTGAGACATCATCTGAACTACTGTGATTCTTTAGGCTTGTACGGATTGTAATACAGACTGGCAGTAATTATACATAAGAAAATGTGAAATATGGCTTGAAACAATTCTACTGATTTATTTCAAAATCTATATATATGTTGATTATAAACCAGAGGAACACAATTCTAAAGTAAAACAAAAGAGAAGTCCAGGGATTTTGCAGAAAATTTTATAGCATTGCAAGTACATATCCCATATATCATGCTCATAGTTTTAAAGGTAAGATTTTAATTGTACTTTAGCCAATGAGTTATTCTCATACAAATATAAAGAAATAACAAAAGCAGCAATAGGCTTACTAATACTTACAACTTTAATTTTCTACTAAAGGAAAATAAGGTCATTAGCGAGCTCAGAACATTGTCCCTCTGGAGTAAAATAAACTGGCTTAATATTTTTGGAGCTGCTTAAAGCATAGAGCTGCTGTATTTCCCCAAAATTAAAGTATTTTCATTTCATTGTGCTGAAGAAATAATCCCTCAAGTATTTATAATGCATAGATATATAACAATTGGTAATTTGTTTAATAGCGCGTAGAAAATAAGGATAATGGATTTTTGAAAAGTAACCATAGGCAGCTGCAGGGACCTGGTTACACAAGTTGTAATATGCAAAGACTTGGTCCACTGGTCTTATTTGTCCATTTTAAAAGTTTGCTATCCATGTTGGTAGCTTAACTCTTTATACATTACAGACCTTTTTCATTCACAAGCACCTCAAAAAACCTCACTAACTGTGGTGGTAGAGCAAAAATCACAGAAAGGGCAGAACCAGAAGAGAGAACCTTGAAATGCTGGCATGGAAAAAAGCAATTAAAATGTGGAAGCAATTTAGAATTCAAATACAGGACTGGGAATGCAGATGACATAAGTACTGAAAAAAACCCAACCATTAATTTCTTCATGAAGGTGAGAAGAGTTGCAGAAAGCAATTGCATAAATATATTTTTGAAAATAAATTGCAATCTCGGAGACATGTAACTAACTTCAATGAGGTCAGGAAAAACAAGTTATCAGATATGCCACAGAACTTTGCAGATCACTGCATTCCTAAGAAGAATAAAGCTTTTGAAAGATCCTTCTTTAATCTCATAAAGCAAGAAAAATTAAGTATATAAAATATATCAATCAGATTTTTGTGTTACTGAGTTAAACATCAAGCTTTGATGAATCTGTAGGCTCTGCATGTGATCAGATTTTAATGGGCCTCAATGGACCGAGAGGGAAAGAGTAGCACTAGAAGAGGTCAATGTAAGGCACTAAACTGTAGTGAATTAGAAGCCAGTGCAGTTCACTCAGCTCAGATTGCATGTTCTGGCAAGATAAAAGGGAGGATTGAACTGCAGAACAGAAAATCAGCCTCCCACACAGCCATTTACTCCAGTAAGTGCACAAAATACCAACATCTTAGCCTTTTTGGCAAGAGACAAGTACCACAGTAGATGTGGAATAAAACACCATTACAGTGTCTGCCTCTAACTGGAGCTGCTGTAAATGTTCAAACTAGAATGCCAAAGAAGCAAAGTTATTTTTGCAGAGAAGAAGCAGCACAGCCCAGAACAGTCACACACTAAATAAAGATGGCAGCAGCAATCAATGAAGTTCTGATCACCAGGAATGATTTTAGATGCATCAGCATCAACACCACTTCTTCACAGAATTTGTTTGGGAAACTTTCAAGGTTGGATCTATCTCATCTAATTTTAGACTTATACTTGCTAGATCTCTGAGATGGTTCCCCCAAGTTACCCAGACAGTCAGGGCTGGAGAAATACCTAATCCTAAAAACATAATTCATTTGACTCCTTCTAAATGACTGTTCTATTAAAATATGAACTCCAACTTAGAAATTAATTTCTTCCCATCTCTGCCTCAGCTGCAAAAGTCCATATGAATCACTCAGATGAAACTTAGGTAAGTTGTACAACATTAGTTAAACGTATTCTAAGTCAGGCATCACAAGCACTTAAGAAGACAGAAACAAAATACATACATAAAGAAAAAATGCAGCTTAAGAGAAGAAATTGAATAAAAATAAATTAAAGAAATTTAAAGACTAAAAATAAAGACAATACCATGACAAAGCAGAAATCAGAATCTTAAGCTCTCTGTGCAAATGCATTGCCCAAGAAGAATTGTCCAATTTATGCTGCAAGTTTTGCATAGATACGTTTATACTGAAGAAATAATTATACCCTGCTTCTGGATTATTATTCCCATTATTACATCAGTTTGCTTCAGGAATCTGAAACAAGAAAGGCAGTCTGCACTGTTGATATCTAGACTAGACATGGATTCCACCTTTGACAATGACAGGAAGGAAATCACAAGTAATTGTTAAGAGCTTAAGTATTTTGCAAAAGAGGATGGTTTTAAGTTCATTGCTTGTGCCTGTATCAGCAAGTGGGAATCAGATTCATAAGGAAAATCTTGGTGCTTAAGACCCTACACTCACCCTATAATCCTCCCAAAGTACTCTTATGTAAAAGCATTGTAATTGCTACAGAGATTTTGAAGGAAAATATAAGTTTGGTCCAGCTGCTATTGACTACATCTGCTGGACCATTAAACATGCAAGCTCTTTATATAGTATTGCCTGTGAAAGACACTGTTATACATCTAGTGGTGATCAGGCATTTGTCTTGATAACACATAGATGGTAGCACACATACACCCTGCAGGTATCAAAAGCAAAGTGTAGGCTTCCATCTTTCTTTCATGAGCAGTATCTTTATGATTGAAAGATGATCTTGCATTACTAAGGCTATTTTCTGCCACCTGCCACAGAACAACCTAACTCTGAGCCTCTAAGCAAACAGCTGGGGCTGTCCTCCCTGCTGGGCACCAGCAGGTAACCGAGTGAGGGTGCAAAGTGTGCTGGTGAAGGCCGTGAGCAAAGAATTGTGTGAGCAGCTGCGTGCCATTTACAAGAGCAGCTCGATTTTGTTAATAATAACTTAATGATTAAAGGAGATTCTAAAACATTCTGTTTGTGATCTGTGTGTCCGCCTAGCTCAATCAGTTGCTGGAGAAGGAAATTTAAAATGGTCCATCCAGCCTATCCTTAGCTATCTCAGGGCAACTCTCTAGACACTCTGCAAACACCAGACTGTATCAAGCAAACACCAAATGTGTCAACTTCTGAGGAGTTTCATATCTTTGGCACTTAAGTGTCTTTGCTCTTTTGGCTACTACAACAGCTGGGATAGGCCTGGAATAAATACCAAGCTTTTAGAAGACTGAAGCAGGATGAAACCGTGCCAAAAGAATACGTAATGTCAAAATAATATGTAATACTCTTTCAGGGAAATTGCTTTTTCCACAGCAAAGATATAACACATGTAAGAAATATATAAAAAAAAATTACTTCTTAGGGAGTTACTTATCTTAGAAGATTTGGCATTTCCTTGCACACTGATAAAGAACAAAGGAAGAGTTTTGCTAAAGGCAAATCCTATTGTGAAACAGTTAAGGCTCTAAAATTCAAAATCCTGAGTACCCCAAACTTTTTAGTTGTACATAATTCTCAATGAATGAACCAATTTAGAGAATAACATTTCAGTTACATTTTAAAGAAATTACTATATCCCTGGATTTTAAAATTCTTTTGACTAATCAGAGATACAACCATGAACATAGTAAAAAACAAGTGAAACATTCACATCAACTTATACTCATTCACCTTTGAATATTGAATATGCTTTGAACCTTCCAACTTTTTACACTGTTGGGAAATTTGCATCTCTCAGTAGTTCCAGTGGAACGTAACATTAAAAGGTGCCATGAAATTGGATAGCTTGACAACCTGTAAATCATGAACTATAACCTTCACTCTGTTTCTTCTCTTTTTGGTCTATTAATGCATTTTTGAACTAAGCAGCACTTGCATTTTACTACTGAGTAGTTTTTATCTGATACTTTAACTTTGTGCTAATTTTTTTCCAAGAAAAAAAATACTAAGAGATTAGAACAAGCTGGTGGACAGAGAAGGTAGAGAACAGCTAAACATTTTGAAGGGAAGATCTGTGAGATAGTGCCTGTGTTTTTCTTTCAATCCTATCAAGCTTGCGGTCAAATTTAGTCTTACTGTTTACTATGTCATTCTATTTATCAACTATAGCAGGGAGGAGCTAAATTCAGTGATGCATGGGTCTGTTGCAGTCCTAGGAATACGTATAGAAAGCATTCAACTTTAAGAATAAACACACAAAGAATGTGAAAGTACTCTCAGATGGGTGCACTTTTTCCAATGTATTTAAGAGTTCTTCCATTCCAAATATTTAAACAGAACATCTCAAAATTATTTATAATTTCCTAATTTTGTCCCAAGATCAGAAAAAGAATGAATTTATAGTCTCAGAATTCTTAAAGTCTTTACACTTCTCAGTCTGTTGTTTGTGATTTCCATTACCTTTTCTCCCCAAAGGTCATCTGTTTGCTGTTTGCTTTCATGGAAATACAAATACAGACTGGTCACAGACTTACAATAACTGTATCTCATCTTTCTTTCCTGATTCATTTTGTTTTCCTCTTCTTGGCATATTCTCTGGGCAGTTCATGCTTCCTCATGCATCAACATTATAAAACTAAAAAATGCAGGTTTTCCACAGCACTAATCTCACTTGCCTCGTTTTGGTTTGTTTGGGATTTTTTTCCTTATCTTAAACCTTCTAGTATTCTGAACATTACTTTAACCTTCCCAGTTCTGTGTGTGAGTAATAATCTCTTGATGGCACCTGTCCCAGCAGGAGTAAAGGCATCCTGTTGCTGAGACACTGAGGTTAAAATAAATTCACACTGATGGTGCTTTATGATTACTCTTTTTAGGCTATTTTGGTGATTCAGTTATTGTTCCTGCTTCTCTATTTCTGTTTTTTTAAGATGATTTCCTCAACATGAAAATGTTTCTTTACATGGAACATTGAGATACGTGAACTTATCTTTTTTTAAAAAGCTAATACTGTACTTAAAACACTTCCTTATATAAAATTTTATATTCATTTCAGATCATTATATTCTCCTTATCTCTTCAAATATTCTGTTACATTAGGCTTTAGAGTTTTAAAAGTTACAGACAATAATTAATCTGGTAATAAATGATTTCATTAGCTTTCTGAGGTATTTTACATAGGGAGGAGCTGATGCCTCCAAGATTAATAATTTCACCTTTGCATTAAACATGTTAGGGCTAATTTTGTAGACAGTTTCTGCTAATCCAGATCCCAGTGTATCAGCACAGATGCCTGAAAAGTTTAGTGCTTGCAATCACTTCAGTTTGATACCTGATTCATATAGAATGTGTATGTTATATTCATATAAAATGTGTGTGTATATTGCAACAGAAGTAGCAATATATAGAAAATGCAGAACCCGTGGATTGTTGGTTTGTTCTCCAGCAGGTAAAAAAGGACCTGCAAAAAGCCCCAAACATGTGACTTACTGATGGGCAGTCATCTTTGTTTGCTTCAGGGCTGGATTACAGGTCAGGGATATAAACATTGCTTTTTCTATTCCCATTCCAGGTGTATAAAGCTGCCATAAACCCAGCTGAATTTATGTTGAAGGACTGATTATCTGGAAATAATCTGCACAAGATTCTTTGTGACTTTTATAGATCATATGAACATGAAAAAAGGATAAAAAGATAGTACCTATCTAAATTTAGTGGATAATCTGAGTTTTCCAGTCAAAGTACCATTTTAATGTCAGTTAAAAGGCTTGGATACACTTCACAACTTCTTTTATCCCCCTGTTTAACCTTAGGGGAATTGTCACATCTGTAATTTACAAAAATGCATAAGCCTTTCACTACTAATGGACTTCTCATCCTAAAGCAATTAAGTGCTTACTGAAAGTTCTGCCAAGCGTTTTCCTCCCAAGTCTGTCTGTCTTTCCTTTAAGTTTCAAGAGCAGCATTTTCACATATGGTATTTTAAAAACATGTCTATGTATAGGATTTGTATTTCCTATTCGCTACCTTACTACAAATAATTAAAATAAAATCTTAATATCCACATAGATTATAATTATTTTGTGGAATGTGTCTGTTCTTAGAGCTGAATAAAAGCTTGCAACTTTGTTTACAAAAGATAAAATTAAACTCTTTTTATACTTTTAGTAACAGAGATATTAATTCCCTTACATTGTCCTAATAGGACTTTAAAAATTAAATGATGAAACATTTGTGCAAAATTTATTAAATACCAGCATACTCTTGAAAATTGACATGCAAAAATTTCCAGTGAATATTGAGCAAAAACGTGGTCAATGGCTTCCATATTTTCATGTCTTCTGTCTCTCATGTATGTTCTCACTCATCAGAGACCTCATTTGTTAAACACTACCGGTCCTTGAAAAAATAATAAGAGCATGTCTAAAGCAGTTTTGAATAAGTCACACATTCAAACAGCTACTTGAAATTTTTATATGTTTTTGCTGAAATATTTCAACTATCTTTCAACACCAGTTGAAAATGAATTCCACTCAAGATATATCAAAGAATTCAAGGTTTTGAAATAAAAATCTTGCAGAATAAAATCATTGATAGGAAATGCTTATTAATTAAAAACATTCATTAGTCCTGTGGTATGTGTGGTGTTTTCTGTCCTTGCCTTTGTGTCAGATATCACTACAATATGTTTTGAATATTGTCTCAGAATCACACTTGTCACCACAGAATACATTTAGATTTGAAGGAAGACTATCCCTAGGCAGAAACTTCAGGTGAATTTCTTAATGTAGCAGAGGAAAAATACTTGGATTCATTCTATTTATCTGAAATAGGTGCCCAGCCTTGGCTTGTGTGGGCACACTTGCAGACGGGTGTCCCACCTGGAGGCATGTTGTGGATGCCCTATCCCTGGAAGTCTTCAAGGCCAGGTGTGAGCCTGGGAAACCTGATGCATCAGGTGGCATCCCCACCATGGCAGATGGGTTTGGAATTACACAGTCTCTAAGAAACCTTCAAACCCAAGCCATTCATATCCAGTGAGGATCCAGACCCTCATGCCCAAAAGATGGAAACTACTCCCACAGAGTAAAGGACCCCAAGAACAGTTCCCATGCATGGGACTCCCAAATTATGTAAGAGGAGAAGGGAGCAGAATGACAGCTCTCTGAGTTTTGAGGCTTCCTGGGAAAAAAAGAAAATGAAGCTTTTGATTCTTGCAGAGAACAGGTTCTATGAGGAGCAGTTGAGGGAAATGGTGTGGTTTACCCTGAAGAAAAGGAAACACAGAGAGCTTGCTCTCTCCAACCACCCAAATGGAGGTTGTAGCAACGTGAGGTCAGTCCCTTTTCTCAGGTAACAAGCGATAGGAAGAGGAGTCCTCAAGTTGTGCCTTTCACAGAAAGCACTCTCAAGCACTGGATGGCCAGGCAAATGGTTGAGTCTTCAGAGACATGTAGATATGGCATTTAGGGAAGTGGTTTAATGGTGGACTTGGAAGTGTTAGGTTTACTGTTGGATTCAATAATATGAAAGGCCTTTTCCAATCTAAATGATCCTGTGTTTCTAGTCTATGACCTCACATTCTGCATTGCAGTAGATGGGTTTTCTTTGATGAATATTACCAACAGCAGGCAGGACTACTGCAAGTTTTTCTGCAGATATATGCACCTGCAGGACATATTTCACTCTCCAGTATAAGGGATAGCCTTAATGTATTAGAAACTTAGCAAAAATGTGCAAAGTAAATCTATTGTAGATACCCGGTGTGTGATTTGCGAACTCACAACCTGGTCAATTCAAAATAAATGTTTACTAGAACATGCAGATGCACTTTTCCACAGCAAGAGGTCTTTCCATGCCAGGATTCATCACTTGATACCAGCAGCAGTGAGAGTGATTCTGTTAAAAAAAACCCAACAAAACAGGTAGCAACTGGGTTTGTTTGTTTTGCTTTCTTCTTTTAGTGTGAGAGAAACATACTTCACTCTTCTTTATCACAGTGTTCTAAAAATTAGTTAATTTAGGTTTAAAGAAAAACAACAAGCCTGTGGGATAAGATCAGAAAACTGTTCCTCAAAGCCTGAAGTTTAGGAAAGTGAAAGACAAGTGAAATATGTGCTTTGAGACTTCACTGCAGTTACTGCTTTCTGCAATGAAAAATCGATTTTCAGCAAACCTTCCTGAAACACACTATAAATTTTGAAAATATAAGGAAATCCATGGATTTTACTTCTTTTATTTAATTTTCAAATCCTCAGAATTTATTTAAATATTCTGATTTTAATTGACTTACGGCATATCCCTGCACGTTGAGGGATCAAAATACAAAGGGGTTGGATGTCTTTGTGCACACTAGGGAATCTGTGCACAGAAGGTCAGATATTACAGATGTTCCTTACTTGAGTCTGTGTGTACCAAAGGGGAAAAGCAAACTCCCTGCAAATCTTCTTACACACACAAATATTTATACTGGAGAGCAGGCTGAAATAACAGAAAAACACAAATGGTTTTTAGCTAGGTGACCACAAGATTTTAACAATTCTAAATCCATCAAATGAGATGGATTTAAAAAGACTGCAGTCTGCAGATACAGAGGCCTACAATTCTTGTCACTAATGGATAGTGTGTTTATCATTAAGCATCTCCACTTGTAATAACACTGAGAAAAATGCTATTATGCTGCCAAAAAGATGAAATACTATCAGCAGCAGCAGAAGCAGAGGCAATATCCCATGTAAAAAGGAAAAAAAAAAGAAAACACAAACCCCCTGATGTTTTCTACTTCCTATCTCCCCTTCAAAAATGACAGTTTTTTAACAAGTATTCTGCCACAGCAACAGACCGTGAGGCTCAGAGATTGCACATACATTCTCTTTTTTAATGCCAGTTTTACCCATAGTTAAAATGATAATTATGATTCCACCTGCATATGTCAAGATGCCATGCATTCACCAAGGATGAAGAGGACAAAGTCCTTGGAGGGACTGCAATTCTCTTTGTCAACTACCCTGGCCAGGCAATGGGAGCTAGATGGGATAGTATGTCCACAGAAAATACCTGCTTAAATCACAGAAGCAATCTTGCATGGGGTGGTTACTCAAATATGCTAGCCAATATGATGACAGCTCATGGTGGTTTTTTAATATCCAGATTGTTTTAATTCTACATAGTTTAGTGGCCTATTTTTAAATTTCTGCAAGACACATTATTTTAGTTTATTCAAATTAATACACTATGTCAGCAGAGGCAGAATGTGGAAAATGGAATAACAACAACTGGTCATTACATTTTAAATCTAAACTGTAATTCCCACTGAACTGTGATAATGTCAGTAAAGGAACACAGAAGCCCAAAAGTGTTTTTCAAAAATAACACTGGAATTTCAAAAGAGGAGCCACCTGTTCATACTTTTTAACTATGAAAAGCCTATTTCAAGATAAATAGAAGAGAAATTGTAAGAAATGTTAATATTAAATTAATTACCTGTAAGATTATACCTACACCTTGTTCCCAAACACAGTTCCTGGAATGTTTTTTTTAATGGCCAATATTGCCACTTACTCAAAAGTCTAAAGTGTTTGGAAAACACAACTCAGGAGTGCAGCACAGGCTGGGACCCACCTGGCTGTGGAGAAAGGGCTCTCTGGAAAAGGACCTGGGGGTCCTGGGGATGACAAGCTCAGTGTAAGTGAGCACTGCTGCTGAGGCACAGAGCCAGCACAGAGAGCAGCTGAGCTGCATCAACAAGGGCATCACCACAGACACACAGAAGTCATTGTTCCACTCAGTGCTTGCCAGGCCACACCTGGAACACGGGGTTCTGTTTATGCTCACACTATGCAAAAGGATGCGGACCAGTTGGAAAGGGTCCAGAGATGGGCCAAAAAGATGATCCAAGGACTGTAATTTTGTCAAGAAGGGTGCAACTAGATGATCCTCAAGGTCTCTTCCAAGCTGGTACTCTATGATTCTATGAAAAGAAGAATGGCACAAATTAGACACAAGCCTTCACAATTTAAAACATAATTTGCAGATTCAAACAGACATACTATCAATGGTACACAGAAAAGAGGGCTTGCAAATCAGAGACTTTTGAAAATTTGACCCACTTCAAAATCTATTCATAGTGTTGTAGCTTGATGAATTTTAGTGCAATGGTCTAATATTATTTTTTCTAATAATGAAGCAAAATATCGGTTCCCTCAAAAACTTTTTGACAAAAAGAGAGTAGCAGGTGATCATCGGCTTCAGATTTTAGTTTTCACTTCTTAGTGATCTCAGTGAGGTAGCAGATGGATCCTTTAACAAATGAGAACAGTTTCAAATACAAAGAAGTGGGTTAGGGAAACAAAACTTGACAATTTTAGTTGTAGTTTGCTTTAAAATTTGTAGATTTAAGTGACCCTGAAACACAAAGCAGAGAAACAAGTCATGAACCAGGTTACCACATGTTGGAACTATGACTGGAGAAATATACTTGACTATGATAGATGTCTTTACATTAGAGGAAAAGCTGGGCTGTGGGTCTTGGTTTTGTTCTGTTTTGTTTTAACAAAATCATCTGACCTCTCTAAAAGAAGACAGTCTTTGTGTCTTGAACTTTTTGGATACACTGAGGCTCCTGTTATGCTATAAATAATATACCTTTGAGAATAAGATTTCTTAGTTTAAAACTAAACAAAATTTTTTCTGAGCACATCAAAGCACTTGGCATATGTTGATATCAACTCTTTCAGGTAAAATATTTATCTAATATGTTAATTATGAAAGCACTAATTATTCTATATTTCTGTAAGGCAAACTGTTTCTGTCTGGAAAAGCTTTGCAATTCTGACCTAGTGAGGCATTTCTGTCAGGAACTAAAAATTAACATACAAATTCACTGAATCACTAGCAAACTTTGATGTTTAAATTCTTTCTGCTATGAAATGGGATGATCTTTTATTTCATGAGTAATCTTTGATGTTGGCAGTTACACAATAAATTAGGAAAATCCCAGTGACAGGAATAGTGTTGATGAATTACAGTATTACACGAATAGTTTCTTAAAAGTGCAGATGAGTGACTCACTGTAAATGTATGGTTCATGTAAATTCTTGCTAAATTAACCTTGACAGGTAGGTTGCCTAATCAGTACCCTATAGCGACTGCACAGATATATGGAGAAGTAGTTTTAAAGACATGGTTTTTTAGGAGGTGACTTACCATTTCTTTGAAGTGATGATCTCTGTTTCGTTTAGTGTGGTATCATATTTTTAAACTCAAATACAGGTTGCAGACAATACAGAGCAGAGTAGCAAGACTGTTCAACATCTTTTTCTGTTGTGTGGTTAAAAGTCATAGCCCAACACCTTGACTTTGCCTCAAGCATTTTTATTAAATTGCCTAATATTTATAAGCCTTAAGTAACAGAATCAATTCAACTCATGCTTCCTATGAAACACTGCAAAATAGGAGACGGCATATGGTCAAATGCTATACTGGTTAGAGAACAGAAAATAGGCCCCTCTTTTCTGGAATTTTCTTCCTAATCAAGGGGAGAGCACAAAAAAGTTTTGGCTTTTAGGTCATCATTAAGTTTCAGAAAAGCTTATAGGCTTACTAATCAAAGGTCTTTGCACTGAGATGATATTAAGCATGAACTGTTCTCTCTCATGTGCTCCCCACATTGGGTTGCTCTTGTGGATCTTCCTTCCTACCACAGAGGGAAGCAATAGGCAAATTTTAGGATCTTTTCACTTTCTCAGGAGACAGCTGGAAGGTAAAAAAATACACCTACATTAGAATTTTAATTTGGATTCACTCTTGAAGTGCATCTCATGACTTACCATGCTTGGGGTGGCACTGCGGCGTGAACTCTCAGTGCTTAAACTGCCTTTGGGTATTCTTCCAGGATAATGATGATGTGTTGTCTGGAAATAAATTGAAAGGCTGGAGTATTCAGCTCAGGAAGCCAGACAAAAATTACTCTCCTTGAAACATGCGTTGTGTAGGCATAAGGTCTTTACACCTATTTTCTCTTTCAGCATAATTTTTTTGAAACATACTAATTACATTATTGCTTGGGTAGTCATAGCTGATAAATTCAAGAAGTTATGGAATATTAGGGGATATTTTGGGTTGTTTGTTTGGTTTTTATTTTCAGCATTTCAAGTCTTTTGTTTCCTGTGACATACTCAAGTAATTTGTCACAAGTTTTGATTTATGAGGGATTTACAAGCAATACTGGCTTTGGAGACTCTGTTGTAACTGCTGCCCTAGCAGCTCATTCCCCTTACTAGGTAATTTTTAACATTGATTTGTTCATGCATGTGGTCTACAGCACAAGTCAAGGGGTAGCACACATAGGAGGAATGGGAAAGTTTCTTAATCAACTGCTATCCACACCCAAAATAAATACATTCCTCCTTCCGATTTGAATGAATCACATGACTTTACCCGGTAATTCACCCTATTTAACATGATCTTTACTCCTAAATTTTAAACAGCCTAAGCTAATGCCTCTTCTATTTATATAATCTATTATTGATTTTTTTCCCATTCTCCCACAAATGTAAAATCTCAGGCACTGCCTCAGACCAGATTAATTTCTGTACCAGTAAATAAAGTGTCTTGACCTAATTCTGCTAATTATGTCCTGATGTTAGTTTTATTTCTCAATATTCCTAGTTTGTTTGTCCTAAAACACTCCTTTAATAAAAACTAAGCCTAATTATATGAGGGAAAATAGTGGAAATAGAGACAATACACTGTTTGCCCACTGACACTTAAGAAGTCAATGACACTTTTCTAAGTGAGATTTCTTTGTTGTTCTTCTTTAGCTCTCCTTGGATTGCAGGGCTATTTCCTCAACCCTCCCTTACACATCAAAAATTCCAAGTCAAATTTGATACTGTTTCATTACTCTGTATTAATACTTGAATTGTAGCCTCCTTTCTTATTCTTCGTGAGAGCCTAGATCCGAACTTCACTTTGTTTGGCACTTTGAAATGTGCTTGGAGTCTCTGAATCTTCGTGACCTATTCAGTAACCCAGATTGCTTCTCAAGTTCTATACTCTATACTAAAACATAATATTAAAATAGTTCATTTTAAAGTTCAGATTCTTTTTTATTGATACTGCTTCTCTCTGGTCATAATTAACAGTGGTACCTTCAGGGCCAAAAATACACTTCAGCTTTTGAAAAATGCTTTCGATTTCCATCACAAAAATAACGCAGGTACACGTATCACTGCACTCCTTCTAAATATTGCAATAGAAAACTAAAGCAATTCCTTAATTTATAGAACCTAAAATAGAATAGTTCACTTTCAAAGGAGAAGAAACAAAAATAAATAGAATGAAGAATGCTAGAAGCAAGTAAACCAACAAACAAAAAAGTCCTGTCAACACTTTTGCAGAAATACTTTTTCTGCTTACTATACAAATAGCAACCCATACAATCCTCTTTCATTCTTCAGTAGATAAATTCTAAATAAAAAAGAATCTTATTTATATTCATTATCTTTTGCCCAAATGATCCTCTTGCATAAAAAATTAAAAATGCATTTTGCAATACAACCTTGGTGACTGGAGAATTCTTCAGCTGATTTGTTTACAGTGTATAGCCTATCCATATATGTGTATAACTGGATTGACTTCTAGATTCACTGTAAATCATAAATGCCAATTGGTATCAAAAATAGAAGGAGGCTAAAAACTGGTAAGAAGTCACAAAAGTTAATGATGATTACAAGAAAAATTAGAAGAATTCAATGTCATTATTGATCAATTAAAGCATGTATAAAACATGCCATAATAGTTATATGCAGATTATTTTAACTAACTGATTGTCCCTGCTTAATAAAAACTAGATATGAGCATATGGAGAAGAGGGTGTTGACCTGATCAGAAGAGTAATAGCATTTTTACACAAAGTATGACATTTACAGCTGGACCTGCATCTCAGTGAAGCTCACTGCAAACTCCTTTGGACACAGATGTTAATAAGTATTTAGAGCAAACAGCTCACCTTTGACAGAAAGAGTAGCAACTGAATCAGTGGCTAGTTTTTGTATTGTCTTTCAGTACATTAAAACAAAACTGTTAAGAAAATCTGAAGGAAATGAATGGAACAAGTCCCTTATCAGATGTGCCAGTTCATAAAGGAAATCACAGAAACGTGTGCATGGGGAAACAAGTATCAGGATTACAGACACACTTCTTTATATTGATTAAATTTATAACTTCTGCTGTGATATGCACTTTAAATTGTATCTAATCCCTACCCCTACCACAATCCCTTCCTGGGATTTAGAAAACTCACATAATTTTACATTCCTCATACAGGGTATCTGTAGCATATTAGACACAGATCTCACACTTGAACTGGTAAAAGTCTGAGAATATAAACTCATTTAAAATACTCTAAATTTGAGTGGGGCCTTTCTTCCTGACACTGTATCAAAATTATTTATCCTTTACATAGTTTTGGTTGAATAACTACCTTCACTGAGGTACTAAGGTCATTTGGTACATACTGGGCCCACAGTAATTTTAATGACTCAAACCAGATGCATCTGGTTTGCATGCAATTTATTTTGGTAGCTCCACACATGCATCCCCAATTACTACTAGTAGGAGACATTTTAGTGTCTTCAATTGGCATTTAGCTTTCTGGTCTTTACCTCACCTTAGAGAAAAAGCCTGTTATTCATAATCAGAGCCTCCCCTTATCCCACACAAATCAGGACTGAACTGGGTCATCCCCAGTGCCTGGGTGAACGTGGATGTGAGACAGAGTGAATCTCCTAGAAACTTCTTCAGAAATCCTGATCCAGCAGGATTTAATTTACTCTTCCCTTCACCCTTTTAATATTTTATCCCCTCTATAGAGCTATGGGGTTTCATTCCTTATCCCTTTAAGCTTTCATGTCTACCCTATAAATTCAGAGGTACACTACCTTAGGGAAGAAGCAGAGGACTGCTCCTTGGCCAAGGACATTTAAAAGGAGTTCTTCAGATTACTCCTCCTCATCAACAAAACAAACTTCACGCATCTCACTCTCAGTTTTCTCTCCCTCTCACATTTTCAGCAAGTCCTCTCAGCAACATTTGCCCACTTTATCTTCATACACCACCACTTTGTTGCATTAATCACAAGCAATTTATTTTGGCTTAACAGAACACTCATCATATGCAGAGTCATGAATTTATTAGTAGTATAATTAGTGTCCTGGTTGCCTAATACAACAAAGACATATATTAATCCAGTTACAACAATACTAACACATGTATTCCAAATTATCCAATTATTGTTAATCCCCATCAATTTGATTCTTTCAGTTGTATGCTGACTTTCTGCAGTCTAACCCTGTTTTCTTGTTATACTTACCCTCCCCATGACCTTCAGGATACTAAAATTGCCACCATGAGCCTCACTCCACAAGAGGAAGGGTTTGCACAGAGTCACCAGTGACCTGAGATCTTTGCTGGGAAGTTTGCTCTTGCTGTTCTCTCTGTTCTTGGGTCTTCTAAGGGTTATTTTATACAGGTCTGTTTGATTGCCCTGCCTCTTCCTATTCCCCTCAGGTTAGTTACACAACAACCACTCACTTTTTCATTGCTACACTTCCTGAGGCCGTACATGCAACTGCAGTCAGCGCTAAGCCAGTATAAAACCTACTACAGTGAGGCAAGAGCCTCCTATGACATTTTGCTGTTACGTACCCACAGTTGCCCAAGAGACCAGTGAAAAGTCCTGAAGTCAGTTGTTAAGTTTATTAGGTCCGTGGTCAAGCGTGTATAAAAAACACTGGTTATTTTGTTTAGGTTCACTTAATACTTATAGTTAATTCCTCTGTAAAGGAAGTATTAAATTCTTCTTAATCAGCACTTTGTCCAATCTATGACTATGCCTGAATATGTAGAAATAAAATAATAATAAAAATAAAAGAAATTAAAAAAAAAATAAAATAACTTGGTAGCTAAATGTCTTTGAAAATGTAACTTGGTATGAAAATTTGTGTGGTGGCCGTAGAAGCACCCCCTGAGGCTTGGGTAGAGCCCCAGGGCAAGGAATCAGCCCCTAGTCATCAGGAGAATCCCACTCCCCAGAAAGGGCCATGGTGGAGGAAGCCTAGACAGTAAGTGGAGAAAGCTTAGACAGTAAGAGGGTCCCCCTGGGGCAGGGCAAGGAATGGTAGGCCCCAAGCTGGGGTGGGATCTCAGTAGGCAGGCCACCCTCTCCCAGTGGCTCAGCATCTTGCCAATCTCCTGTCTATCATTTCCCCTTTCCAGAAGGTTCTCGGTTGTTCGATGGTTTGTTGGTTGCCCCCCTTGTCTCTCTCCAAGCCCCCTCCCCTTATCACCCACTATTGGCCTTTGTCCGCCTGTCCCACCCTTGGTCCTCCCCCAAGCCCCTTTCCTATTGGTTGTGCAGTTTGCAATAACAGTCTGATGCCCGACGAGTCCCGGGTCTTCGGTGCTGCGATGCCCAGACATTTTGTTGCAGTTTTCTATTATTCCAGCTCGGAGACCCTTCCCTTGCTCTCTTGGCTTCCCTGTATCAGTTAGCTCGCCTGTGCAGAGAGCACAGCCTGCAGCACGAGGCTACTTGTCTCGGCCAGAGCGGACTCAAGGGGACGCTTCTGGAAAGTCGCTGCAAGGCTGCTGACCTCCCTGGCGGTCAGCGCAGCTCAATGGCCTTGACCAGCGGCACATTTGGTGTATTTTTTTCCTATATCTTATAATACACAAGTATGACTCTAAACCTTAGGAGATTAAAAGTTAGACAAAAGCTGGTTTAAAACAATTAATATTTTGTGGTGCCAGCACACAGAGCAAACTTTTGTACCATTATAGAAAGATGAGAGAAAAGGGATATTACCACTGCAGTGAACATTTTCTTTTATTTCCTATCCTATTTTACATGGGGACTATTAAGTATAGACTCTCCTAGCATTTTCCAGGCAATAAAACCAGCAATAAAATCCTTACTTTCTTCTAATTGTCCTCTTTAGTTTTTTTCTTAACAAAGAATGTCTGTCTCAAATGAAACTCTTTGAACATGAGCTATAAATGGATTCAAAATAGTATTGGGATGGGATGGGATGGGATGGGATGGGATGGGATGGGATGGGTTAGGAATGCAGGTACTGGAACAATTCAAGAACTATATTGTAGCCTTGCTTCTGCTAATGAATTATTCACAAATGAAGCAACAAATCCATAAAAATCATGTCCATCTGTAATGAAATTATTAATACATAAGGCTTTGGAATTTTTGACAG
Organism: Drymodes brunneopygia; assembly: GCA_013400955.1. Lineage (NCBI taxonomy): Eukaryota > Metazoa > Chordata > Aves > Passeriformes > Petroicidae > Drymodes > Drymodes brunneopygia. The sequence continues at coordinate 5,734 of VZTZ01005356.1, read as the reverse complement.
AAGTTGGCCATGAATTACATACTCATAAATTTCTGTCTGATTTCTTTATTTGTGACACAAACCACATAACATTGCCTTGGTTCATTGATTATAGCTTACCAGTGCTTTGACTAACAATAAAGTTTACTTTCTTCGTGAAACACATTTTCTTTCTTAATTAAACAAGTCTTGCATGTATTTGTTGAATAAGAGAGATTTTGGTCAAGTACTGTTGAAGAACAAATAAAGAATCTATGCAAACAAACTATGTGATACGATAAATAGTTCAGAATGAGGCTTATATATTGGTTACCAAATGTAATGAGCAGAAACCAGGGTGAAAAGGAAAGCTGAAAAGAGCATCACATCCTATCTCAGTGAGACAGGCTCCCAAGAAGGAGGAATTTCTATATTCTACTGTCTCTTCCCAGAACTGGCAACTATTTTGGTGCCAAGCAATTCCTGGATAAAACTGAGTAATGACAGTAGGTTTCCAGAACTTATCTCTTACCCCTCTCACAAGCTGAATACTTGTTTGTGCTTCCTTTGGCCATGAAATACCATATTCCCTTTTGCATATTGGCAGAGCTTTCACAGAATATCTTGGCACGCTGCTGTCTGCAAAGAACCAGCACACACAAATACTCAAGTTTGCAGAACATCAGCTCCTCCGTTTGGTAATACAAGGCAGATTTCAAGGACAGGAAAGAATGAGTATTTTAGCAGCAGCTGCAAGAAGCAGCACTAAAATCCTGCTTGGTTCCACAGTGCCATTTAGCCAATTGCTTGCCACTTGCTACTTTTCCTCAGCTGGTAATAAGCACTGGAAGTCTATATTGATGCTTACAGTGTTATCAAAACTGTCTGATTTTGAACAATACCTACTGATCAGTTCAATGTTCCTCTATAAACACCCACTGGGAATACATCTTTTAGATGTCCAGTCACTCAGTTACCCATTTCTGATCATCTTCTGTAATAACTTGCTCAGGACAACAGTGACTAATTGCTCCCTTGAATAGTCTGGGATGCTGAATTCCTGATTGATGCAGTCAATACTCACTCCTGTGATAGTGACAGCCAAAATAGTACTGGCTTGCCCATGCCAAACCTTAACTTTGGCAGCAGAGTGCCTTGGTTACGTGTACTTATGCCTCAGTAAGGGGTGGTGAACGAGTTCAGCAACTCTTTAACAGTCTCTCCCCCATACTGCTCAAGATGCCTGCCCCAAAGAATGAGATGCTTATTTCAATCACCTTTTCTCAATGAACAGCTGTTCAAGGAAAGTTTTTGTTTGCTTCTTTGAAAGACAACAGTTTCTTCCTTTGCTTTAATGTTACAGACAATTTTTCTCTTTCCAGTTTGCTACTGCCATATGTACACCGTTTTTTACCCTACTCAATGAACTGAAGAAATTTCTGGGACAACTTACAGAGTATTTGATATACATTACACTTTTGGGAGAGCAAGGGAATGTTGATCTTTTGAAGCAAAAGAACATATATGTGAAATGTTAACTATTTACCAGTGTATATTTTAAGAAAATTCAAACATTACTGTCCTCTGATAGGCTGTCCAGTTGTTATTTCCTGCAATTTGCCCCTTACTCCTGCGTTTGACTCAATAAAAGTGGCAAATGGAGAACAGATTGAGAAAGGGATCTACAGTTGATTGCCAGCATACTAGTGCCTTATTTATTCCTCCTAAATTGGAAAATACTGGTGGCTAAATAGCAGCATCCTTCTCAAGATAGGCAGCAGTTTCCTTGGGGCATTTTCACAATGCCTTACCTATGATTTCCAAGTCAGAAACTTCTTTCTGTAATTGGTTGACTCTGGCTAATTCCAGGCACTCACCAAAGCCGGTCTCTCATTCTCCTTTGCAGCTGGACAGGGGAGAGATAATATAACAAAGAGTTTATAGGTTGAGATAAGGACTGGGAGAGATCACTCACCAAATACTGTCACAGGCAAAACAGATGCAAATTAGAAAAATTAAATTTATTACTAACAAAATCAGAGCGGGATAATGTGAAGTAAAATAAGACCTTAAAAACAGCTTCCTCCCACCCCTCCCTTCTTCCTAGCTCTACCTCCCACCCTCCCCCTGCCCCCAGCAGTGCAGGGACATGGGAATGGGGGGTTATGGTCAGCTTATCACCCATTGTTTCTCCACTCTCCACATGCCTGCAGGTCCCTGCCAGGACCCTGCTCCAGCATGGGCCTCCCACAGGGTCACAGCCTCCTCTCAGGTCTCCACCTGCTCTGGTGTGGGTCTCCTCCATGGGCTGCAGGTGGATCTCTGCATCCCTGTGGTCCTTGATGGGCTGCAGGGGCACAGCTGCCTCACCATGGTCCTCACTTTGGACTGCAGGGAAATCTCTGCTCTGGCACCTGGAGCACCTCCTGCCCCTCCTTCTGCACTGACCTTGGTGTCTGCAGAGTTGTTCTTCTCATACGTTCTCACTCCGCTCTTTTCTGGCCACAATTACACCTGCACAATCACTTTCCTTTTTCTTCTTCTAAACTATGATATCCCATAGGTATTACCACCATTCCTCATTGGCCCAGCATGTCCATCCTGGAGCTGTCTGGCATTGGCTCTGCTGGACATGGAGGAAGCTTCTGGCAGCTGCTCACAGATGCCACCCTTGTAGCCCCCCAGCTACCAAAGCTTGGCCATGCAAACCCAATATACTTTAAAAATTATGCTTTGCTTCCCCATGTCTTTGATCTCTTCCCACAACACAAAACTAAATGGTGGAGCATTTATTTTGGTAGCAATGTATTAGGTGTAATGAAGTTCACAAAGCAATTAAGTTTTACAAAAGAGCCTCCTTCCTGATTAATAGAGTAAATATTAACATCTAAAAACTAAAACAGCATCTGCAAATTTTGGAGTTTGTATTAAGACAACAGATTGATTTCAATAGCTTTGTGAAGGTTTTTGTATAGACAGAGCTATGTTTAAATGTCTGCATACCTACATTTCCCGGAAAACCAAATTATATTCTTTTATCCCATTCTCTGGAAAAAAAGTCTTTATCCTTGACATCTTAGTAAATGAATTATTTATTGTTTTAATGCTAATAGTCTTCTGTTTCCACTCTCTGAGCCAGGTATCATTCCTATGTGTGTGTGTGTGCTATTATGTACAAATGCAAAGCATGTGTATGAAAACAAAAGGAAATAAACACAGGGATGTAATATGATACCTTCCAGATTCAGCAGTTTGCATCTTTCTCATGCATGCTGATTTTATTCAAATCTTTCGCACAATTTGCAATTTTCCTGCTGCGAGCCAAGTCAGATCTGAATGAAACTTCTTGGCAATTATCTAATGTAACACCCCAAAATAATGAGTTTGGCTTAAAATCATCTTATTGAAAACATTCTGCATTGTCCTGAACTGCTGTCTCTTTGCATGATTACTTTCTTGATATTTTGTAGATTTTTATGAAATTTCAAATAATTGCCTTGTTCCAAATCAGAGGATTTAATGTAATCCAGAAAAACAAAAATTGTCATACTAAAATAGTAACTTGACAACTAGCTTCCATTTGCTTTATTTCAGAAATGGCAAAAGCAAAATCTTTTGCGGGATCAGAGATGCAGTAAAACTGAAAAAGTACAAAAAGAAGAAAGGGAAAAATGCATACATCCTTCCAACTCATACCAAACTGGAGGAGACACCAACTCCTAAATAAGCTCATGGGTTTCTTAAGCAATTAAACCTGATCAGCCCTTGAAATAAAGCATTAGATGAGGCTATCGCAATTTTACTTAGCTCAAATTAGGTAAAAAATTATTAATTTATTTTTTCCGAATCCTTCCCCAAATTATATGTACCCACTTACCTTAAGTACAGCAATACCATTGGAAAATATAATTCAGTGAAGGGCACTTGTTAATTCCAAAAACAAATTAACATTAATAGTTCCTCGGCTGTCTGATTCTATCCAGTTACTGGCAAATTCCAGAAATAATTTATGTAATTGTCAGTTAAGATACGCCACTCAGGAAGTCATATACTGTGTACAAGACTTAAGTATATCAACTGACAAAGATTTTTAAGTTTAAAAAGTACAGCTTGTAGGTAAAGAGAAACATTCTAGAAAGTAAATTCTTTCTATTTTACTTATCTCTGCCAGTCATTTCCATTTATATTCCCTGTACATTATCACACAGCTATGCCATTTATTTTATATTTACACTAACTTGCATCTTCACTTTTTAATCCCCACTTATGTGCCCTATTTATGAAGGAGAACCATGAGAAGCAATCCTGGATGTGGTAATAAGTTTGTAGTCACAGGAAAACTATTATCCATACTAGCAAATACCCGCCAGGACTGCTGCTGTTATTTGCTGGATCCTGGCAACTCCCACGGAGCCTGAAGCAGTCCACCTCCAAAGAGTGCAGCTCATCTGTGTGGCTTTGCTTTCTTTGATTGTCTTCAGCCTTAAGCAGACTCATATATCTCACAGTGTCTGCACGCACCAAAGTTTGGATGGTCATGCGAGGCAGTGGCCCAGTCTCATCTCTTCCAACATTTCACACTCTGGTGTGTTGTCACATACTTTTCTACAGGCACAGAGTGAAATAAATGCCTTTTTATGCACAGGATGGAATGGGGCAGATTGGCTTGAATACAAACTCCAGGTCTTTAGGAGAATGGCATCGACTCCTTGCTGCATGTTGAACTCCACACCTGTGTGCGTGATAAAGAAAACAACTCAGGCACAGGTGGAGGGCCCTGAGCAGCCCTGGAGAACAAACGAAATCCTGTAATCCCAACGAGCAAACTGCCCTCTTGTCCACCTCTCCCTATCTTCTCCAGGGCTCTGGTACGTATGAAGATCAAACAGTAGATAGTGATGATGTCAAGTATTTTTTGACCAGGGAAACCTGGGAAGAGAGGAACTCATTCTCAGGTAGAATACAGCCGTGACAAGCAGTATTTTGTATGGATTTACCTCCAAGAAAAAGATGATGCATGTTTCTTTCCTTCTTCACTCATGCTGCTTTAGCAGGGGCAAAAAACCCCAACTCTAAAAGTAATCTTATAAAAAGTCTAGCCAACTCCAGTCACACTTTGTTATCTACTTGTGCATGACAAAGGTGGAGGCTTCAAAAGGGAACAGAGATGTCTTTCCAAACTACATTTAGGTAAGAAAACAGAAAGGTATGTGCATGAAGTACATATTTTTAAATCAACTAATAGGAAAAATTAAAAACTTTCCCTTCTCTCCCCTTAAGAGTAGAAACATATGTCTACTAATAAAGTAGTATGTTAAGGACCAGGATAAACTTCTCTGCCTTAGGATCAGCTTCAACATTGCTACCACTGGACTATAAGAAGCTCCCCCAAAACTGAGTCTGGGCTACAGACCATGGTAAGGAATTGGATGGAAGCTAAAGGTGCACGGAAGAGCAAAATCTCATGGCAATGTTTAGGATTGGGGACTTTTCCTGGCCAGGTGTTACACAATGCCAAGGGTACCAAGAATACTCGACGGATGTTAAACTACTCTTGGTTTTGATTCAGAGACGAACAAATGAAGGCCATGTGCTTTACTGCGCTGGAGACCGTGTGTGGCTCTCGCTTATGATCCAACACGAGGCGCAACTCCCCGCTACGGGCGCGGAAGGCGAGGGGGGCTGCGCTCGGAGCGGCAGCACCCTCAGCCGCTCACCTTTCCCCAGCAGCAGCTCCCCTGCCCCGCCGGAGGGGCGCGGGAGGCCGGAGCCCCCG
>VZTZ01005329.1:0-13095 GCA_013400955.1 Drymodes brunneopygia | reverse complement strand
AGGATCTTGCCCACCCCCATCCCCTTTGGTGGGGGAAGGAATGTCAGAGGGACAGCACTGCTTGGCAGTAGCCAGAACATTGGTCTGTTATCAACACCAGCTACCAACGCAAAGCACAGCACTGTAAGGGCTGTGAACTTTACCCCAGTCAGACCCAATACACAATGGTACTGTTCCACTTGGACTGTGATTAATTTTAAAAGGGTTTTGTAACAATGGTACCACTTTACTTGGGCTATGAATCAGGTAAATTATTTACCAAGGCTAACAAGGATAACTGCTTATCCTTGTTCTTCACTGTGGTCAGGCTGTGATGTTCCTGTCGTGGTCAGTGTTGTTCCCACGTATATCATGCAAGTGCTCCTGGCACAGCCAGAGACACTTCAGTGCCCAACTGGTATGGTCAAGGGATACTTCACTGCTCAGCTAATTCAGTCAAGACTTGTCTAGAGCTTCTGAGGTCATAGGGCAGGCCCGAGGATGGGGGGGATGTGCCACCACAATGCCACCATGACTAAAATCAATCTCTCTTGCTCCACAGAGCAGTGGTATGGTTGCCTCTTGTCTCTGTGCCTATACACAGGTTAATGCCATGTTCCAGTTGTAATTTGAGGGAAATTTTTTTTAGTTCATATTGTCTTTGAGATGCGTGACTATTATAACTTGCCTGAATATCTTCAGAAACAATACTTCTCAGCTGCAGAATACAGAGAGACTGATTCTGTTGCTGGTGCTTGGTCAGTCCATGGTGATTTCAGTATTAGCTTGATTTGACATGTAATACATATATTTATTTTTATGGATTTATTTTTGTAGTGAATGTGTTTATATGTGAAATACTTCACTTTTTTTTCCCTAGTACTTTTTCTTTTGCCATACCTCATTACCATTGGAGTCCCATGGCCATAACCAGTTTAATAACTAAGTAAAGTTGTAATATAGACTAATGATGACTAATGTCAAGATCTCTGCAATGTCAGGGACTTGTCTTAAGGAGTGATAATTGAAGTAATCACAAAAGGATAGGAGGGCTCAATGTAGTTAGACTGCCATCCTTAAGAGTAGCAAGGTAGAGTTTTCAGCCACAGGTAAGTAAAGTGACAGTATACATGAGGGCCAACATAATAACTTGTTTATCAAGCATATTTTGGAAGTGTGAATTCTTACTGAAAAGCTTTTGACCTAATTTCTGAAAGGTACTTCAAAATAGATTTCATAATGTGGAAAAATATCCTATTTTTAAAGTGTAAAACTCACTTGTGCCATCTGGCTACATCTAGTTAGAAATTAACACTTTTTCAGATTATAAAGTATTAATGAACCTCATTAAATGGAGTATAGTTAATGTACTGACTTGTTATCAGGCTAAGTTTTTGTCTGGGGTTTTCTGTTTGTTTGGTGTTGTTGTTGTTGTTGGGTGGGAGTGTAGTTACAGCTAAAATTATGGACCAGCTAACTGAAAACCAGCTTGCTTTATTTATGTGTTATTTTGACATAGAATCATGGAATCTCTTGAGTTGGAAGGGACCCATAAGGATCATCAAGTCCAACTCCCTGCTTCTCACAGGACTAACACTAAATCATATGACTAAGAGTGTTGTCCAGATGCTCCTTGAACTCTTGTCAGGCTTGGTGCCATGACCACTTCTCTAGGGAGCCTATTCCAGTGACTCAATCCCCCTCTCACTGAAGAACCTTTTCCTAATGTCCAGTCTGAACTTGCCCTGATGTGGCTTCATTCCATTTCCTCATGTCCTATTGCTGGTTGCCAGAGAGAGGAGATGAGCACCTCCCCCTCTGCTGGCTCCCTTGAGGAAGTTGTAGATTGCAATGAGGTCACTCCTCAGCCTTCTCTTCTCCAGGCTGAACAGACCAAGTGACCTCAGCCACTCCTCATAAGTCTTGCCCTTGAGACCCTTCACCGTCTTCTTTGGATGCTGTCTAATAGCTTTATATCTTCCTAATATTGTGGTGCCCAAAATTGCACACAGCACTCGAGGTGAGGCCGTACCAGTTCAGAGCAGAGCAGAGCAGAACAATCACCTCCCTTGTCCAGCTGGTGATGCTGTGCCTGATGCATCCCAGGACATGATTGGCCCTTCTGGCTGCCAGAGCACTGCTGACTCACCTTCAACTTGCCATCAACGAGAACCCTCAGGTCCCTTTCTGTAGTGCTGCTCTCCAGCCTCTTGTTCTCCCATTTGTCTGTACATCCAGGGTTGCCCAGTCCCAGGTGCAGAATCCCACACTTTTCTTTAAGCTCCATATGATTGGTGATTGCCCTGCCCTCTCATTTGTCTGTCTCTCTGCAGGACGCCTCTGCCTCCAGGGAGTCCACAGCTCCTCCTACTTTAGTATCATTAGCAAACTTACTTAATGTACATTTGATTACTGTTTTCAGATCACTTATAAAGACATTAACAAGCACTGGCCCTAAAATTGAACCCTGGGGAACCCACGGATAACCAGTTGCCAGCCTGATGTGACCCCATTTACTATAACCCTTTGAGTCTGACCCATCAGCCAATTGTTCACTCAATCTATTATAAACTTTTCTAGCTATGTGCTGGACATTTTGTGCAGAAGGATACTGTGAGAGACGGTATTGAAAGCTTTGCTAAAAATCCAAAAATTCTCACATCTACTGGTGTCCCTTTGTCAGCTAGATGGGTGACCTTGTTGTAAAAAGAAAGTAAGTTGGTTAAGCAGGACTTTCCTCTCATGAACCCCTGCTGGCTGTGACCAATGACTGTGTTGTCTCTCAAGTGTTTTTCAATAAGTCCCAGAATAACTTTCCCCATAATTTTACCAGGTGCTGAAGTGAGACTCATAGGCCTGTAGTTACCAGGATCTTCCTTCTTGACATGTATCAATATTTCTTTGTAGACTGATACCTGTGCTGGTAAATGGTATGAAATATTCAGAGATTGATATTATTCTGTTAAAGGTAAGCATTCCTTTCTTTTATACTCAGTAAGAATATCTGGTTAGCTTCTGACTTGTAAATCAGAATGGTTGAGCTGGCAGACCAGATCTGGTCTGCCATCTGTTCAATGGAGATTTAGCTTTCTGGGGCAAGGTGTGCTGTTCCAAAAACTGAATGTGACGGCTGCCATGTTTGTTGGAAAATAATCTGTGAGTTTTCCTGCTTTGCTCCTCTCCCCTTCCACCCAATTTTGGCAGAGCTGGGATACTTTTACCCATGGATTACTGCAGCAAAGCAGCCTATAAAGAAATTATCAGAATTAATTTTAACACCCTTCTGGCTTGAACTACACAGCTTTTTCCATCACAACATTTTAGAATGTGTCTGTGTACCAGAATTTCTCTATCTCTTCTTCTTTCTAATTCCTTCCCATCAAGAGTAATTTCTTAACAAGAAGAGTTCTTTGTGCTTTTCTGTGAGATTACCTCTGTTGCTTCTGTTTTCCTGAAATTTTTCTGGTAAATACTGTATCACAATGCAGGAACAATGGCATTTTTAGTTAACTAGGCAGCACAAGTGGGATGTGAATTTTTCACGTGTTTATAAAATATTGAACTAAAATTTGCACTACATTCTTAACTTCCTTGAGCAATACAGTTGCACTGGATTATCTGATAAAATATTTTTTGACAGGGGGATGTTGAAGAGGATGAAGCTATTCCAGATAGTGAACAGGACATAAGACCTCGTTTTCATCGTTCACGGACAGTAGCTCAGCCACATGAAGAAGATTGTATTGAAGATGATGATGATGATGATAATGATCTTGATGATGATGATACTATCTCTGACTGGAATTTAAGTATGTTAAAGTAATGTGTAAAATGTTTTAAAATATAGCTACTTGCATAATACAAGAACCACAGTAAACAGGAGTTTTTGTATAGGAATACTGAGGCTTTGCTTTTGAATAGAAAATGAACTATCTGCTGATATAATTGGTGTTTTGGGCGGGGGGAGTCTTTCAGGTGATGTTTTGGCTATATAACTATTAAAAAATCTAGCCACCTGTAAACTTATTTTGAATATGGCCAATAGAGCTGCAAACATCTACTAGATGCAATTCAACAGAAGCTTTGGATTTTGAATTTTAATTCTACAAGGTAATACAAAACATATATTACTGTTTACTTTATTAAAAGTCTGTGGTGGTTTGACCTTGACTAGATGCCAGGTGCCCACCAAACTGCTCTATCACTCCCTTTCCCAGATGGACAGGGGAGAGAGAATAAGATGGAAAACAACTAGTAGCTTGAGATAAGGCAGTTTACTAAAGCAAAAGTGAAAGTTTATGTGCATACAAACAAAGAGGAAAACAAAATAGGTTTATTCTCTCCTTCCCATCAGTGAGCGATGTTCAGTCCCTTCCCAGGAAGCAGGGCTTCAGCACTTGTATGGGTTGCTCCAGAAGGCAAACACTGAAAATAACGAATGCCCCTCCTTCCTCCTCCCTTCCTTAGCTTTTATATCTGAGCTGATGTCACATAGTATGGGATATCCCTTTGGTCAGTTTGGGTCAACTGGCCTGGTTGTGTCCCCTCCCAGGATCTTGCCCATCCCTACCCTACTGATGGGAGGTGGAATGTTGAGAGACAGTGCTGATGCTGTGCCAGCGCTGCTCAGCAGTAACCAAAACACTGGTGTATTATGAACACTTTTCCAGCTACCAATGCAAAGCACAGCGCTGTGAGGGCTGCTATGGGGAAATGAACTCCAGCTCACCCAGATCCAATACAATCTTACACATTGTTCTTAGCTCAATAATGCTTTCTTTTAGTTCAGTCTTCCCTCTAAATCTGGTTTGTGTTCAATTTTTTCTTCCTCCAATTGAACATGCTACTACTGATCACTATTACCAGTAGTTCAGATGTAGTACAGATGAATGTGCCTTGAAGCTTATGGATCAAACAACTTTGAGACATATCTAAATTTTAAAATAATACTAATACTACTGTTATTTTTATAATTTAGAAGACAAAAAGCACAAATATATTTTGCTTTGTAAAGTATCTTTTTTATAGTTTTAAATTCGTAATGCTATTCTTGTAGTCATTGTGTGTAGAGATTGCAGAATTAAATCAATATTTTCTGGAAAACATAGGTGAAATGACAGAGGGTGCTCTGTGATCCACAGTTTTGTTTAAGAAGATGAGGAAGCTAAAACTGTCTAGGAAAGAGAACAGAACCGTTAAGAAATCTGTTTTCATGTATGTCATCTGTATTTGAGAGAATTTGGATTATCTGAATTTCAGAATTGTGTGCCCTATTTCTTATCCAGTGTTCTATATTTGACTTCCAATTTGAACAGAAAGGAAATGTCAGCACAGCCTGCCAGCAGCATTGGTTACTAATGAGACCTGGTAACTAATTATGGGAGCCCACCTTTTTTTCCTCTAGTAGAAAGCTGAAACAGTCTAAGCTGAAGCAGCAGGTGCTGGTCTTGGGGAGTCTGTGGTGATTATTATTGTTTTTTAGTGGAGATCTTCTCTGAGTTGAGGGCTCATGTTTGGTCTTATTCAAACCTGTTGGACATCATCTAGAAGCAGAGTAGAAAAAATTTTGTATTTATTATCTATTCTAGTAGTTGCTACCTCCCAACTGAAAAATTGCTTGTGTCTTGTTTGGGCCCACTAGTAGTTTAGATCCAGTTTAGGATTTTTGCATGTTACATTTGCTATGTATATTTTGCTTGATTACCTGTTTTGTATATACTTTTGTTTCAGTTGGATCAAGGAACTGAGATCATAATAAGCTGGAAAAAAAATGCAGTATAAATTCTGTAATACAAGCATTCTTTATAAATCCAACTTAGCATTATTTTTCTAGACATGTCAGCCCCGCAGCAGAAAACCAGAGTAAGGATTTCTGAATCACGTTTTGCAGCTGTTCTTTTATGAGCTTTTGTGTACTAAAATATGAGATTAAAAACTTTAAAACAAATTTTGAGGTAGTGTTCTTTGTATAGGTGCATCATGGAATTAGGAGTAAGCTCAGAGCAGAAGTCCGCAAATTTCTTTCAGTCTCTAGAGATTGATGATTTTGCCCTTTTTTTGCTTTGAGACATAGATCATGTTTGAACATTTTCTTTTTAATGACTTGCTAGTATTTTTTGGCCATTTCTCCTTTCTCCTTAATTTCTCTGGTATGTTGCATTCATGTCACAGACCTTCCCTCTTTTGTAGTGTTACACCGTCCTGAAATTATGTTGTGTATATAATGTCGCAATATAATGGTGTGGTTCCTGTCAGTGAGTATTTTAATATCCCTAGTGTATAAGTCCTTTTAGTGGTTTTAAAAGTTCAGCAAAAATGGCTCTCTAAAAGCTGTGGCTTTGTACCAGAGCACATTGGATCCCTGTGTATTGTAATGAAATTGAAGTATCTTTCCTCCTGATACCCTGGCAGCTCAAATTTAAAATGAGGATCATGCTAACTACAACTGCTTGTATAATAAGAAGATTAACATTGTTAATTTCTCTCAGGGAAATGTTCTGCTGCTGCTCTAGATGTCCTGGCTAATGTATTTCGTGATGAACTTCTGCCACACATCTTGCCCCTTTTGAAGGAATTGCTTTTCCATCCTGAATGGGTAGTTAAAGAATCTGGTATCCTTGTTCTTGGAGCAATTGCTGAAGGTAAGGCAACAGTGCCTATCAGGTTACTGAATTTTTATTGGTTATAAAGCAGCTCTGGAATCCCTTCTAGGTGAATTTACTTGTGAAAGCAAGTATACATCCTTAGCTGGTTTTTTTTGGTGCTTAATCTCTACATCTACTAGTTGATGACTGCAGTTACTTGTTTAATTTTTAATTTTCAAATCTGTGCATTTTTTGGAGGCTTAAATAACTTGTATAATTTCTTTTATTCCTCCCTTTCTTAACTCTGTAGCATATATTTATTGGTCTCTCATGAAATGCTACCTTGATTTGATACAACAGGAATATTTTCATTTCATTCAGTGTTTTCAGAAATGGAGAAGACAAGTCCCATGATTTCAGTGCCCTGAGCTGCTTTTTGTGGATGGCTCTCTGATTTAAATGTGTTAACTTCCATTTCTTTGTATTTACTTACAGTGTTGGCTTTTTGCCTGTATTTCCATAATCTCTGTCCATTTTGCAAACTGAAGGAATATGTTTGGGTCCATGCCTGGATTATCTATCTTTTCCCACAGTGCCTAGTGAACATATATTTTCTTTGTTGCTAGAAAGCATTTTAGTTGGTTTTGATTTCAAGTCAAGCAAGGTAAAGGTTAGTACTTCTTGCAAATCTCAGTGCATTACTGCCCTTGCTGACTTGAAGTGTGCAGCTTTTATTGTCGATCAGTATTTGTGTTATATTAGGAGAAAACAAGATGAAAATTAAATTTTTTAAGAAATCTTTTTTAATGATATGGTGATTAGTTATCAAGGCCTAATCTTTCTCTGCTTGTTGTCTTGGTCACTCTGAGTAGACTGGCATAAGACTTCCAAGCTTTGTAAACCAATTTTATTGGGACGTTCTTGCTATACTCCTTTAAATAAAGCAGAATTTATGGGGATTCAGGAAGCACTGAGGTAGAAATGTAGTTGGAATGAATGTGAATTTGATTGAGGATTTTAATTACTGTTTATGGTGTGGTTTCTTTTTAGGACTTAACATAAATTAGATAGACTTGCTTTGTATACTGGTAAAATGTATTACTACATGATAGAGGAAGAAAATATATCCCTTCTAGGAAATAACAAAAAGCTCTATTATGTTTTCTAATTCTCATACTGTAATAGCTATATATTTCCTTCTAGGCTGCATGCAGGGTATGATTCCATATCTTCCCGAGCTGATCCCTCACCTTATTCAGTGCCTCTCTAATAAAAAGGCTCTTGTGCGCTCCATCACTTGCTGGACTCTTAGTCGCTATGCACACTGGGTAGTTAGTCAACCCCCAGACACGTACTTGAAGCCATTAATGACTGAGTTGCTAAAGCGCATTCTGGATAGCAACAAGAGAGTACAAGAAGCTGCCTGCAGGTGAGCCAAAGCTTAAACAAAAAGTACTATCCATGACACTGCTTTTTCATAGGAAAATATTTTAATGCCTTAAGTGATTAATCTATAACTCAATTTCTAGCTCTCAATGTATTTTTTTTCCTTTTAAATTGGGATGGGTTTGGCTTCTTCTGAAATCCTCATAACTGAGTTGTAGTAAAACAAAAACAGATAATTTGTCTTTCTCTTGTCCAGTTTGTTTTTAGAATATATGAAAAACAAACTAAACAATCTATTGCAGTAAAAGAAATTATCTGTATGTCACACCTGCTTATTTGCAGTATTTGAAGTTTCATTGACCAGAAATCTGGCTTTTATAGGCCTATGAGCAAGATCAATACTGGAAAACTATCCTATCATTGCATTGGCAATGTTTATATTTAGCGCAGGATTACCAAAAAATTTGGGTTACAGTTATTTCAAGTGATATTCCCTTTCTCTTGAAAGGAGATCCTTTGATGTAAGATTCCCTTCTGTCCCTTGTCTGCTGATATTTAAAAAAATAAAGAATGGACACACCATTAATGGAATGGGTATACCACTTGTGCAGGAAGCTCGGCAAATAAAGCTTTTACACGTCAGTTTGTGTAGGGCAGGAGTACACAGCAGACTGCCAAGAAAGTTTCTTCATAAAGCAGGATTAGATCTGTAACATGTATACATAAAAGGTTTTTACTGGAATATTTCTAAATTCTAAATTTTGCTCATCACAGTTTAAGAGCTGAATCTTTGTGTTCAGTCAAAATAGATTGAGTTTGTCTCAATCAAATACCATTTTGAAAACATACCTTGGATTAATTTAAAGACTAAATACAGTTCTATGTTTAAACAGGAATGGGTAGTGTGGGGCATTTTGTAGTGGTCTTGTTTTGTTTTTTACAAGATACTGACTGACCTGTTTGGGGTGGGGTTTTTTGTCATTCAGTGCCTTTGCTACTCTAGAAGAGGAGGCTTGTACAGAGCTTGTTCCTTATCTTGCATATATACTTGACACTTTGGTCTTCGCATTTAGTAAATACCAGCATAAAAACCTGCTCATTCTTTATGATGCTATAGGAACCCTAGCAGATTCTGTAGGACATCATCTAAATAAACCAGTGAGTATACCTTATGTTCTGTAGAAACACTCATCATATATTGAAAAACTGGTTGAGTGGTTTTTGTAATGTGCTTTATATGTTATGAAACAAAAATGCTGGATTCAATAATAATGAATATTTACATGTAATATACATAGACTGTATGTAATTTTCACACTACACAAATATTCCCAATTTTGAATAAATAATTGTGTTTGGTGGCTTGCAAAATGTGCTTCTCGTTATTGTGACTTTTTTCCTTACTCAGAATTTTTCAGTTCAAAGAAGATAGATATAGATATAGATATAAATGATATAGATATAGATATAGATATTGATGCCTGAAGGATTTTTTGCTTTTTCTCCTAAATACTTTTTACACAGTTCTCTATATCCACAAGTATTAGCATGCATACTTGTAATGCTTTAGGTGTGATAATTTAGCCTGGTTTCTTGGTGTCCGGTAGGCCGGGAGACTAAACGCCCCAGAAAATGTAGAGTTAGAAGACCAAACATTCTATTGTTGTAAGAACTCAAGGTCCCCTAGTAGGACAGATTCTGTAAACTAGAAGTTAGCCCACCCCAGCCCCTTTATTGGGCCCTCTTGCTAGATATGCTAATGTGCAAGGTCTTTAATTGTATACTCGATTGGGGAGTGGGAGGAGATTGCGACGCGTGTCACCTGGGTGAAGCAATGCATCGACTGGGATCCTATTAAAATACTGAGGTAAACGACCCCCAACCCTCTAACCGTGTCTGAGCTTTTATTTCCTAAGACCAGGAAAAAGGCATCAATATAGATATAGATACAGATACAGATATAGATATAGATGATATAGATATGAAATGGGACTTTAAAGAAATTGGTGGAATATGTGTGCTAATTTCTAATGACTTTTTTTTGTTGTTTGTAACCACTTTCAGTATAGCTAAACTGCTCTGAGTGTTTTTCCAATGCATCAAAGCACATCATCATTAGAAATTGCTTTATCTGAGAGCAGGATAGATGTGCATTTTATATCTAAAAACACAGAATCCTTTGAGTAAAGCACAGGCAAATGTAGTGGGATTTTTGTAGTGTACATGTTCATTAATAGGATATACGTGCATGTCACATGCATCTTATGACGGCTGTTGAAATTTGGTTTATTTCTCTATAGTGCTTCACATGACATAGACAAACTAGAATAAAACAATTTGGGTTGTTGCCATGGCATTTTACTTGCCATTCAAGACTCCACACTATCAAAGGACATATTTTCCAATCTCTCTCTGGCCCTGGCCAGCTTGACTTTTGACAGCACCAGGAGAAAGCTAAATGGGAGCTCCTGGTAATGGTGGGGTTTTCTTCAGTCACTTAGAATATTGTATCTTTGGACATAGCATTAGCTGGCAGCATCTGTTGTCTCTTTGGATACTTTCTGGGAGCAACAGTACTACAGGGATGCCTTGCTTAATGTCCTTGTGACTGACAGCAGTGGTAGGGAAGATGCAACATTTTATACAGAATTGGTAAGTGCACATTTCTGGAGGGATAGAAAATTACTTTCTTTATGGATGAGTAACTGAACGAGGAAGAGGTTTCAGGAACTTCTGGGGATAGGGTTGTAGCATCAGGGCAATGGAAGATGATTGAGAAAAGCAGGTGGCAGATGCACAACCAGATTGCATTGGTGGTAAAAACTTTTTCTGTAGCCCCTGAGTCAATCCTATAGATATGTAACAACCCAGGCAGCTATTAAAAGTTGCTAGACTGAAGCCAAACCTGAAGGAAAGGATTTGTTTTGCAGAGGTACTTATGTGCCTCAGCAAAAAATCTTAAGACATAAATTTTAAGTTCTAATATTCAACTACTTCTATATATTTCAACAATGGTTGAATTACAGTATTAATTTTTTCTCCTGAAAAAGTAGAATATATAAATTTTCTAGCTTTGAAATAAACTAGCATGCAGTTGAGTGCTTCAGTAGCTGATGCATTTTCATCTTAAACAGGAATATATTCAGATGCTAATGCCTCCATTAATCCAGAAGTGGAACATGCTGAAGGATGAAGATAAAGATCTCTTCCCTTTATTAGAGGTAAATGTTACAATTTGAATATGTGTCTTTTGGGAATTGCCTCTTTTACTAAGGATGTTCCTACTAGGAAGTGTGACTATAAATGCTGTCAGTGTTAGGTATTTCCCATTATGGAGAAAATATTATGACAACAGCGAGAAAATTTTTTAACTGAGGAAATGTTATTAAGTTTAGCAGAAATCTTTTAGGTTTATTTTTTTCCTGCCATTCTTGAGTGTCTTCTTTGGGATTCTTTGTTTTTAAAAAATTTTTCCATCCTTGTTGTTCTTGTCTTCTCTCCTTGCTTTCCCTTCGTCCCTTCATTAAAACAATTACCGACAGGCTGAAGGTATGAACCAGACAATGTAGTCTGTTCTCTGTACTTTCCAAGTGTGAAGCAGGAAAACATTTCTAGAGAAAATAGTTTCATAACTCTTGGGTAATGTTAGGGCTTGTACATGGTCAGCATAGTGAAGTTTAGTGTAAATGCTATCTAAATTATAGTAATTGTCCTCATATGAACTGTCTTGGCATCTCGAAGAAGATGCTGCTCCTGAGAAATTTTCTCAACTGACATCCGTAGGAGAGAGTAACAATTAGCTGACAGTTGCCCTGGCTCAGCTAATCAGTACTACTTTTCCAGGTTTTTTTTACTTAAACAGTTACTTGTGGGTATACTTAAAATGCTTTTAATTTACTTCACACAAGTAAAGGGTACTTGGGGGAGGTGAAGAAAGTTAGTGTCTCTCTCTCTTTTTTTTTTCTTCTTAATTTTATTCCAGTGCCTGTCGTCAGTTGCTACTGCCTTGCAATCTGGATTTCTTCCGTACTGTGAGCCTGTGTACCAGCGTTGTGTAAATCTGGTGCAGAAGACTCTTGCACAAGCCATGGTATTTTTCTATTGCTATTCCAATGTTTTCAGAATATCTCCTTAAACCAATGTATTAACTATGTAAAGTTAGGGGTTTGCAGGGAGATTTGTAGTATCAACTATTGAATATTTAAATGAAGCTTCAGTTCTGAAACTTGTTTGTTCGTTTTTACTTTTACGCATGCCCCTGAGAAAATCTAACACTCATTTTGAAAATGCATAATTATTTGTTGCAGCTGCACAATGCTCAGCCAGACCAATATGAGGCTCCAGACAAAGATTTCATGATTGTAGCTCTTGATTTACTCAGTGGTTTAGCTGAAGGACTTGGAGGCAACATTGAACAGCTAGTGGCTTGCAGCAATATCCTGACACTAATGTACCAATGTATGCAGGTGAGATGAGTAATCTGTTTAATCCAAGAATTTTCTTTCTAAAGAGAATCAGAAACACTTCTAGAATTGTCAGGTTTTTTTTCTTCCTCTCTTTAGGATAAAATGCCTGAGGTACGGCAGAGTTCTTTTGCATTGTTAGGTGATCTGACAAAGGCGTGTTTTCAGCATGTTAAGCCTTGCATCGGTATGTTTCTTTTACAAATTAAATAATTGAATTGTTTTACAAACAGATAGGAGGCTGGTTTAGCCATTGTTAAGTTCCCTTTTCTGTGGGTTACTTTGTCATGGTGTTGTAGATTTTAGTTTTCCTTTATCAGCAAGGGTCTGTAATCTTTTCTCCTTTGAACTGTGTGTTTAAGACATGTTGTTCTTTTTGTAGACAGTGCAAAAGTTCATTTTGTTGCTTGATTTTTATAATGTAATATGCTTCCTGTTTTCCTGGAATACAGCAAAACAGATGTACTTAGACTTCAACAGTTGCTTTGTAGTTTTTTTGCTCTACTAGAATCTATGAATGCTTGGATAGGGTTGGAATTTAAATTTTAGTGAAATGTTAGTCACAAGGATAGATTACAACAGCTATCATTTTAATCAAGGCTGGGATTTGCTTTCTAGTCTTCATTGTTGTTGGCTGTTGGGATTTTGGGGGGGGCTTGGTGTTTGTTGTTTTTTTGTTTTTG
>VZTZ01005299.1:310-12038 GCA_013400955.1 Drymodes brunneopygia | reverse complement strand
ACACACGTGCGTTTGTTCCTTCTGAGATCTTCCATGGGCAATTCCAGTCCTGGGGAAGCAAAGCCATGGAATATCCATAAGATTTTCTTTTTTTCATAGGTCACAGAATTCCAGAATGGTTTGGGTTGGAAGGGAGCTTAAAGCTCATCCCCGTTCCATCCTGCCATGGCCAGGGACACCTTCCACTATCCCAGGTTGTTCCAAGCTGGCCTTGGATACTTCCAGGGATGGGGCAGCCACAGCTCCTCTGGGAAAACTGTTCCAGTGCCTCATCACCCTCCCAGGGAAGGATTTCTGCCTCAAATCCAACCTGAATCCACCTCCTCCAGCTTTCAGGGAAGGATTTCTCCCCCATATCCAACCTGAACCCACCCTCTTCCAGCTTTTCCCCCTCGTCCTCTCACTCCATGCCAAAAGTCCTAAATGATCATGGAAAGGACACATTCCAAAATCCCAGGAGCTCTGCTGGTACCAGTCCAAGGGGCTCAGCTGGACTCCAGCAGGAGCTCCTGATTTCCCTCCTTTTCCATTCCCTGGGGCCATGCAATGATTCCGGTCCCACCCAGCGCTCATCCCGCCGGGAAGCAACGACGGCTCCGCTTATCTGCAGGAATAGCCTCCCTGTCTCCATCCCCAACATTTCCAGCCCCATTTTCCAGCTGATTCAATCTTTGTCGAGGAGACAGAGCTTCCCGAGGTCTCCCACCGGGAATGAAATCCACTCTGGAGAGGGCCCAGGAGCACTACACAGCTGATCAATCCCGGCTCCGCTTGGGAACGGCGGGGTTGCTCCTTATCTCCAGAGATAGCGGCTGGGATGTGCTGGGAGTGTCCTCATCCACCGGGATTTACCTGATGGAGCACCGGGATTCTGGTTTGGATTTTGGGATTTGTCCCAGCTTTCACTGGGAGGGTGCAGGCGCATCCCAGCTTTCAGGGTGAGGGTGCCAGACCATCCCAATTCCCACAGTGAGCATCCCAATTTCGTCCATGAGCATCCCAATTCCCGCACTGAGCATCCCAAATTCCACAGGGAGCATCTCAATTCCCTCCCTGAGCATCCCAACTTTCACTGGAGCACACAACTTTCACTCCCGCCCCGTTTCCCCTCCACTTCCATCACAAAAGGCCCCCTAACAGGACGGCATTCCCAATCCACAGGGACCATCCCAGCCCCCTGAGGCATCCCTGCATCCCGAACTTCCACCCCACTCCTTGCCCTTTTAGGCTTGGGGAGGGGGGGGGTTTCCCACTGTTTTTGCCACTGGCTGGGAAATCGGGATGCAGCCAACCTCAATCCCCGCTCCCATTAACACCTCATCATCTCCCGGGGATCCCGGCAAACACAGTCCCACTCTCCAAGGAAATCCGCGGGCCTTGTGATGCAGAGCCCCCGGAGCGGGAGGAGGATGAGGAGCGGGATATTTCCTGACCCTGGGATGCGCAGCTGCTGCCGAGACCGGCGCCTCGGTCGGCAAACAGCACCTGGGAGCGCGGGGAAAGGCAGGATGTGGATTCAGGAAGCATCCCTGCATCCCGCTGCTCCATGGACATGGAAATGGGCTCCCCATTATCCCGGCTTCCCGCTGCTCCCGCTGCGGAATCGGATCAGGAGCGGGTCGGGGACTCGGCTGGGACCCGGTCCCGGCCTTGGGAAGGGAGGGAGGCAGGGAGGGATCCAGGATTTATTCCCGCAGTCAGGAGCAAGGCGCTGACAAACAGCACCTCCTTTGTTGGGAATGCTGCGGCGGAGATAAAGCAGCCTGGCAGCTCCAGGGAGGTCAGGGCCGGGAATTCAGGATGCTTATCCATCCCTGCTCGCGGGGAACGGGACAGAATCCCGGGGGAAACATCCGCTGGAGCAGCGGGAATAGGGAAAGGCACCCCCAGCTCTTCCTGGGTCCATCCCTAAGGATTCAATCCCTGCCATCACCTGCAGGGTCTCCCAGAAATACTCGATCCACAGGATTAGGACACTCCTGGACACCCCAGAATTCCACCCTGCGCCTGAGGGCGTTTTCCAAGCATTTCCTAGCAGGATTTGCTTTGCGAAAGCTTTGGTGCCCCAAAACGGGGATTTTTTGGCAAGGAATGTCCACGGGCGCGGAGCGTGGTACACAATTCCCATGCCAAGCTCCAAAACATCCCTATGGAATTTCATATCCCGCTGTGCCGGAGCCTGTCCGGTTGGGAAAATTTCGGGAAAGGGGAATCAAACCTCGGGCTGGCTGAAGTGGGATGCTCAGAATCCCTCAGGATAAATCCCTGATGGAGCTTGGGGTGGGAGCCGGTGGCATCATTCCCATTGTTCCCATTATTCCCATCATTCCCTAGGGAATTGCTCCCTGGAAAGGCAGAAAGTCTTTCCCCACCCTCTGGATTTATCCAGCGGGAGACACGGAAGCTCCAAAGGGAAAATCAATTTGGAAGTAAACTGGGAGCAATCCCGATTATCGGTCAGTGCTGAGTGATGAAATCAGGGATAATCCCGAGCTCCGGGCAGGCAACGCCTTCCCAATCGCTCAGAATCAGCTCCCACTGCTGGAATTTCAACAACACTCCCAGAGCTGCCTTGCTCCAGGAGCAGGTGGTTTTGGGGAAGCTCAGTGTATCCCGTGGGATGGCAGGGATGGAAATGCTGCCGGGATCAGCCCCGTCCCCTCCCTCCTCCCCGAAGGAATTGTGCAATTTCAGGTGCTGACGTCACGTCACGGGACAAGGCAAATCCCGAGGCACATCCCAAGGGTTTCCCTGCCGTCCCATCCTACCCCAGCCTCCTCCGGCAGCGCTTCCAGGTGGGAAGAGCAGCTCGGAGCCTCCAGGGTTGTCAAATCCACATTCCATCCATCCCGAATCCTCTGGGATTCCAAGTCATGGGCAAACAGAGCCCAAACTCCATCTCAAGCTGGGCCCTTCCATGAGGATCATTTTCCAGGAGCTTCCCAGGTTTCAGTAGAAAAAAGCCAGAAATATTCCCCATCCACAAAATCCCACGTTTTGGGAATAAATGGATGTGAAGCATCATTTTTTTCAAGGAAAATCATGGAATTCCAGAGCTGTTAAGGCAGGAAAAATCCAACCATTCCCCCACCACTAAACCACATTCTCAAGTTTTAAATCCCTCCAGGAACTGGGATTCCTGGGCAGCTGTTTTCCAGCTTTTCCATGAGGATTTTTCCCCTAATTTCCATGGAAAAGGGAACGTTGTGCCCCATCCCTCCCTTAGACATGACCACACCTCCAGCACCCCCCCACGTTTTCCCTCCCAAGGATTTATCCCAGAAAAAGAGATTTTTTTTTTTCCCTTCCCAGCATTCCCATTATCCCAGAATTCCGCGGCCGCCTCTGCAGGCAGGAGCCGCTCGTGGCCGTGTTTGACTGAAATAATTTTATTTGAACACAATTCCCTGTTTCAACATTTTTAAGGAGCAGGGGGTTATTTAAGATGGATTCAGTTTTAATCAGTTTAATGGGATTTTCTGGTTTTTCATGGAAGTGCTTCCAAATGGTCCTGATTAACTTTTCCGAATCAATACGCTTAAGGGCAAAGCATACAATTATCCTGGCAAATGAGCTCCTCCGTGGAGCTCCGCCTTGGATCTGGTCCTGGATTCCCTTCCCGACTCATATTCCATGAGGGAAAGGGGCAGCACCCCATGGATCCTTTTCCCAACTCATATTCTCTGAGGAAAAGTGAGGAGCAGCCCTGCTTCCCTTTTCCCAGCTCATACTCCCTGAGGAAAAGGGGCAGCACCCCATGGATCCCTTTCCCAGCTCATATTCCCTAAGGAAAAGGGGCAGCACCCCGTGGATCCCTTTCCCAACTCACATTCCCTAAAAAACCGAGCAGCATCCCATGGATCCCTTTCCCAGCTCACATTCCCTGAGGAAAAGGGAGGATCAGCCCCAGTTCCCTTTCCCAGTTCACCTTCCCTGAGGAAAAGGAGCAGCATGAGTGAGGCTCAGCCCCTGGATCCCCTTCCTCACATTCCCTGATGAAAAGGAGCAGCACAACCAGCGGAATTCCAGAGGAAAACCTCCAGCTCTTGCCTTGCCTTTCACATCCTGGTTTTTAATTCCAATACGTTAAACACCCAAAAAATCCCCAAATCCCTGGAAAAGCTGGGTTGGGATCAGCGCTGGTGCAGGCACAGGGATAACCCCAAATGATGCCATGAGATCCCATATTCCCTTTATCCCAACCCAACCAGGGATGTGGAATCGCATCCGGCTCCCATCCATCCGCAGGCCACGGATCACGTCCTGCTTCCCATTTATGCCTGCAGGATCCAATATCCCCTGGCTTTTGGCAAGGTGCAGTTTTTCCGAACTTCCCGAGGTCCAGAATTCTCTGGGAAATGTCAGAGTTCCTGGAGGATTAAGCGGGAGCCGGAGCAAACAGGAATGACATTATTGTAATTCCTGCTGCGCCGGGTCCTTTCCCTGCAATATCACGGCTCCCATCCTGAATCCTGCTCCTTGCGTCATCTTTCCCATTCCCTGCTCCCAGCTTTTTATCTATTCGTCCCATGGATAAAAGCGAAGAGGAGGAAAAAAGGATTTCCGTCCTTTTTCCTCCCTTTTTCCTTCCTTTTCCCTTCCTTTTTCCTTCCGTTTTCCTGCTTTTTTCATCCTTTTTTCATTTTTACTCCCTTTTTCATTCCTTTTTCCTTCCTTTTTCTTTCCTTTTCCCTCCCTCTTACCTTCCTTTTTCTTTCCTCTTCCCTCCCTTTTCCTTTCCTTTTCCCTGCCTTTTCCTTTCCTTTTTCCTCCCCTTTTCCTCCCTTCCCCCCCTTTTCCCTCCCTTTTCCCTTCCTTTTTTCTCCCTTTTCTCTTCCTTTTTCCTGACTTTTTCTTCCTTTTTCCTTCCTTTTTCCTCCCTTTCCCATTCCTTTCTTCCTTGCATTTGGGTGACTTCAAACCCCATGAAATTCCAGGGTTTTTAATACTTTTTTAGGGAAGCATTCTCAAATTTCCCCAGCCAGTCCTGGGGATAAGAATCCGCAGCAGCAATTCCCAGCACATTCCCAGCCATGGGATACAAGGATCTGAGATGTTTGGAAAAGTCAGAGCCGGGATAATCCAATCTCTAAAATCTTGCCCTTACCACTGCTCCAGGGGCAGGGAACAACCCCTACCAGGACAAGATGGATTTGCTGCATTTTTAGGGAATTCTGGCTCCTCCCAAGATATTCCCGGCTTCCCTTTGGGTTTATCCCTCTCCTTGTCCCACCGGCTGCTCCAGTTCCCGAAACCAGCAGCAAATCCACCTTTTCCTGCTTTTTCTGTGGGATCAACCAGCTCATGGAGGATTCCACAGGGATGGGATCCATCCCTCACATTCCCGCTTCTCACCGGCATCAGGACTGAGACTTGCATGAACCACATCCCTGGCAAAGAAAAACATGGGAATTGCCGCTCTTCCCGAGCCTCTGGCAGAGAAGGAGCACAGGGATACAGGAGGAAAACGCTCCTGGAGCTGAATTCCATGAGATATCCAACAGGAGGGCCCTTCCTGAGGGATGCAGGGATTCTGGGAAGGGATTGGGAACGCTGGGATAGTCCCTTGGGAACGCTGCTCCCAGCCCAGTGTGCGCCAGGAATTCTTTCCCTCCCTGCAGGTGCCGAGCAGAAAAAGCCGGATTTAAGGGAAAGTCACCACTGGAAAAGCAGGAAAACCCTGAAAGGGGACAATTGGGAGCTGCTGCCGGGAAAAGGAATGGATTTTCCATGTTTTCCAGCGGTTTTTCCCGCTGTTTGCAGATGGGTTTGAGGCGCTCGCGGTGTCAGATTTTGGGAAGTGCGGGAGGGGTTCTTCATGGGATGAGCAGCTGGGATTCCCAGGAAAAGCCTCTCCACCCCTCGGGAGCGATCCAGGCTGCGGGAATGGCTGGAAAAGGGGAGCATCCACGGATTCGAGCGGGAAAAGAAATCAGTGCCTGAATAAAAAGAAGGAGCAGCTTCCCATCGAGGGCGTTTCCAAGATTTCCAGGTGCTCAAGCTCATCCCAATGTCCCCATCCCGACTATGGGAGCACGGGAAGCTTCCCGGCTTCCTGATTTCCTCCCTCTGGAGCTGCTCCAGCTTTTCTGTTTCTGGCCTCCATTCATCCCCAGCCGGCTTTCCATAAAAATTCCCGGTGCCTCCGGCCTGGCAGCCAGGAAAACCTCCAGGAGCCCATAGGAAGCGGCAAAGCCTCCAGATCCAAAATTATTCTGGAATGAGGCAGTGGGGAGGTGATGTCAGCCTGGATTTAGGGTGGATAATACATCCCTCTGTCCTGGCTCCATCCTGCCCTTCCCAAAAATTCCCCATGGCCACAGAGGGAGAAATTTTGGAATATCCAGGGGTTTCACATCCTTTCCTTTACTCCCAGTATTCCTTATTTCCAGTTTTTTTCCTTTTCTATCAGTTTTGGGATACAGAGCTCCCAGTAAGGAGAACCACTCCTCATTCCCAGCCCAGATTCCCATGGAATTTGCTTCCCAGAGCTCCTTTGGTGTTTCCACTTTGGAAATCCAAGCTCATCCAGTGCCTTCGAATCCAGTGGGATTCAGGCAGATTCAGGCACTGTTTCAATGCTAATCCAGATTTCTCTTCCCTCGGAACCTGGGCAGAATTTTTCCAGCAGATTTAGGAAAAAAAGCCAGAGGGAATTGCATCATCACCCCCAAATTCCTTGGGAGCTGAGGATCTTTGTGGCTGGGATCAGGCTGGAGCAGGGGCAAGGTTAATTCATGGAGTTCCTTCCCTCTCCATCCTCAGCTTCCCAGGCTGGTCTGGTTTGGGATGATGTGGAATTCAGGGAATCCTTCCCGTTGCTGGATCTGGGATAAATCCGTGCTTCTGGCATGGAAGAACCTTCCTTTAAGGAATGTTCCTGTGGGAATATTCCTGCCAATTCCTAGGATTCAGGAGAGGCCCTCAGGGGACTTTTCGGGAATTCCCTGCCAAGAAACCCAAGATTTGGGAATGGGGACAAACCCCAGAACTTTGGGAACAAAGCTTGGGAATGAGGGCTGAACTCGGCCCCGGGAGCGATGGGATTTGAGAAGAGAAAGGCGGGACTTGGGAAGGGAAAAACAGGGTTTGGGAAGGGAAAGAAGGTATTTGGGAAGGGAAAAACGGGATTTGGGAAGGGAAAGAAGGGATTTGGGAAGGGAACGACGGGATTCGGGAAGGGAAAGAGGGGATTTGGGAAGGGAAAGACGGGATTTGGGAAGGGAAAGAAGGGATTTGGGAAGGGAAAGAAGGGATTTGGGAAGGGAAAGAAAGGATNGGGATTCTGGGAGGGGATGCATGGATCTGGGAAGGGAACGACGGGGTTCGGGAAGGGAAAGAGGGGATTTGGGAAGGGAAAGAGGGGATTTGGGAAGGGATTTGGGAAGGGAAAGACGGGATGCAGCTGGAGCATCCCACATCCCGAACCCAGCCTGTGCCACGTCTCAAATCCCATGGGAAGGCTCGGGAAGAGCCACTGGAGCTTCCCGGCATTCCTTGGCCCCGGCCCCATCCCAAAGCAGGGCCGGATCCGCTCCTTATCCCGCTCCGCATTCCCGGGATCCCCGAGCTCTGGGACACCGCGGCGATCCCCCATCCCCGCATCCCGCTCCCCCATCCCGGTGGGAATTTTTCGGAGGAGCAGACACAGGAGCATTGAGAGAGGCCTGGAATGCGGCGGCGACTGCCAGAGCCCAGAAGCTCCCGGGAAAAGCGCCAGGCCGGGAATAAGGAGCTGCAGTGTGGATCCCAGACTGGATAAACACATCCCAGCTCCCACCTGGCATCGGGAATGAGGCCCTGACCTCCGGCTCCACTTCCCGCCGGGATAACGCCGGCTCCTCTCCCACCGGCAGAGGGAAACGGAGCCTTTCACACCCAATCCAGGTTTTCCTGGGAGAAAACAGCAGGAAAACACCCTGAGAAGCAGCCGTGGATCCATGGAAGTGATATTCGGGATCCAAACGCCATCAAAATTCCAAGCTTCCCCAATTATTTGGGATATTCATTTTATAAATTCCCAGAGTGGATAAATCCTTTTTTTCCTTATAATTCATCCAGGGACTCTCCCAAAATATTTCTCCAATATATTAATAAACTACACAGAAATTTTTGGGAATTCCTATACTTCCAAAAAAATTTTCTGTTCTTTTTTCCCAGGAAGGAGCAGAAAGCTCCGCGTTCAGAGGAAAAAAAAAGTTTGGGAAGTTTCAGGTTCTTTTCCAGGAAAACAAGGTCAGATTTTGGCCAAGAACCTGTTCATAATACAGGTATTCCACATTTCCCAAAAAATTGGGGTTTTAGGAGGAAAAAGTATTCAAAATTGGCTTTTCTAGAATTTCGGAAGGAACTTATTCCCACAGTTCTTGTCTTCCTTGGGAATGACTTGGAGATTTTAATCAGCGTTTGAAAATTCCAAAGCATAAGGATCGATCATTACCAAGCATCCCAAATCCCGGGATTTGGCGGCTCCCAGGAGAGGGCAGCAAATCTCCACGTTTCGGGCTTTCCTCGGGAAAATCAGGACGGAGAGGAGGGGAGGAGGCGGGGAAATTTGGGAGCAGCCCATGGAAGCGGAGCTGGAACTCGGATCCTTTAGGATCCCCTCCAAATATTCTGGAATTGTGCGGAATTCATGGATTCCTGATTGTTGAAGGCTCAGGGAATATTCAAGGGGTGGGAAAATTATTCCATGGGGGATTTACCTGAAAAAGGGGAGCGGGACCCTTTAAATGGGAATTCCTCCAGGAAAATCCCACCCCATTGAAGGGTTCATTAATTCCCAGCATCCACAGGCTCCTCTCCACTTTTCCCACTTTTTCCAAGTCCTGGGTGTGGATTTGGGATCCAGCCCCGGTGGGGGAGCAGAACAGGGATCCCTGGACTGGGATAATGGGAATAAAGAGGAAAATGAACTGGATTCCAGGATAAGGAGAGCGGTACAATTCCCTTGGACACCGGGAAAACCACATCCCACTGAATCCCAGGGCTGTTTCCTTGGAATTCCTTGACTTTGAGGCTCCCTACAAACCCCAGATCTTCAAATCCCAGAACCGCTGATCCCGAGATCCACTGATTCCTTGGGATGCACCGAGCAAATCCCGCTTTTCCCTCGGCATCAGAGCAGGCTCCGAGGTTGGGATCTGGGGCAGCTCCAGAGAGTGGGATTGAGCAGAATCCCAAGATTTTTAGGATCATGTGGGTCCCTTCCTACTGGGGATATCCCAGAGTTTTCCGTGATATCCCAGAGTATTATGGGTGCTCCTGGAATGGGAAGAGAGACGAAGCTTCCTAATCAGAGCATCCTGATCCCACAGCGAGGCTCCAACCACCTGGAATTGCCAAGGTTATTCCTACTCCTCCCGACCCAGAGTTTTCCACGGAATTCTGGGATCACCGTGTGGCTCAAATCCGTGGCGGAGTTTCCTCCTTTACAGTAAAGGAGTCTTTAAAGGTTTCCTGTTGCTCCGGCGGGTGGAGGGGGCCCGTGGAATCTGCTTCCATTGTTTAATTCCATGTTTTCCGGTCTCCGGCTGCAGCGGGAACGCCCGGAGCGCCTGGGCTGGCACCCGGGAATTTCTGTGTCAGCACAGCGGGGTCCCGGTGTCCTTTATCCCACTGGAACACCCCATGGAATTGGGGGTGGAGGGACGGGGTGCCAGCATTCCCTGGATATTCCTGGATAGTCCCGGTGGGATCGCTGCCAGCTGCACCATTAACCACGGGCACGGATTTAAGCAGCGAGGAGAAAATCCACCTGTTTTCTCAGAATTTCCGAGCCCATTCCCAGGAATATCATATGGATGTTTATCCCTGTTCCCACCCCGCAGTCAGGCCCCAAGTGGGCTCATTCAGCCGGCTCCAAATTCCCCAAAATTCCCAACGCTGCGATTTTGGGATGACTGAGGAAAGTTCACTCCATCATTTCCTTGGGATAAATCAGATGAGGGAGGTGGGAATGTTAGAAAAAAGGAGGATCTGGGGGGATCTCATTCCCTACAATTCCCTGACAGGAATTAGGTGGGAATTGAGCTCTGGCCCCCGGGAATAAAACAGGTGATAAGAGGTAACGGCCTCAGGGGAGGTTTAGGTCGGGTAGTGGGAAAAGTTCCCCCCCAGGGCGGTGGTGGAATCCTTATTCCAAGAGGGATTTAAATCCATGTGGATGTGGCACCTGGGGAGCTGGATCAGTGCTGGATTAACATTGGATTCCGTGATTTCAGAGGGCTTTTCCACCTTAAATGATTCCTTTATTCCATGATTGACTCTTACTATTTGATTCCATGATTTCATGATCCTATGATTCCATGACCTGGACTGAGCTGCTGCCAGGGATTTCTTGGCACAAAGATTCTCATAAAAAAACAAAAACAAAAACAAAAACAAACCAAAAACCCAGCAATTGATTTTTTAAAAAACCCAAATACCAAGTATATGGAATTTCCTCCCATTTTTACACCTTGCGCCCCGAATTCCAGTGGAGGCTCCGATTCGAGATTGAACTCCCTTGGGTTTGGATGTGGGGCCAGGCCGGGCTGGCCCTCACCTCTCTGTGCCCGGAATCCTGGGATGCGGTACCGCAGGGAAGGGGATCCAGAGGGAAGGATCCGGGGGCTCTGCAGCGCCGGGAATGAGCGCAGGGAAGGCGGGAATGCGCGGCAGGAATGCGGGATGCGGGATGGGTTGCCAGGGCAACCATTCCTTTTCCATCTCCTGCCTCCCCCCGGCGCCGTGCGGGGGATGCAAGGGCGGGGTGTGGGGTGCGGGATTCGGGATTTGGGATGCGGGGGGGTGGGAGGGGGGGGATCGGGCTGCGGATCCCACCCTCCGCAGTGCCGGGAAGGAGCCACTGGAGCGGGAATGCTCCGGCCGGGAGCCGCAGGACAGCGCAGCCCGGCGGGAGGAGGGCGGAGGGCACTGCGCTGTTTTCCAGCGGAAATCATGGAGCACAAAGTTGCGCCGCATTCATTTTTTCATGGAAAGCCGATGCCTGCGGCGTAGGGATGCGGGAGAGGGGGAAGATCCCGCATGCCCATCCCTGCTCTGTCTTTCGCTTTAAAAGGTCCGGATCTTCCCGGTCATCTGACCCAGGTCAAGCAGGACTTTCCGTTGGAGACGGATCCCACCCGAGCATCTTCCCACCGCGGCTGCTTCCCCCCGGCAGGAGGGCGTGAGGCTCCTTCAGTCCCTGGAATACCGAGAGGTAAAACATACCCGGCTGGCTTTTTCCTTGGCAGGGTGAATGAAATCCTGGAGATTTGCGGGGGCTCCTTAAGGTGGATGGCGTTGATTTCCCGGGCTAGGTTGGGATTGATTTCCGGGTATGGATTCCCAGGCCGGGTTGGGATTGATTCCCTGGCCGGGTTGGGATTGATTCTTGGGCCGGGTTGGGATTGATTCCCGAGCTGGGTTGGGATTCCCAGGCCATACCACGGGGTTTGAGGAGCCCCACGCAGGGTTAATTCCCACCCCACAGCCTCTGAGATCCCAAAAAACCGGGATGCTCCGGCCTGAGGAATGACGTGGAGGTGTCCAGGCAGGGAGGGGGTTGCTGGAGGGAGTAGGGGGATGGTGGATGGAGGTTCCCAATCCAAGGGGAACGTGGGCACTGGGATTTTTGCTCCCCGCAGCCCTCACCCCTGTGCCCTGCCCGCAGGTTGATCCCACTGCCGGAGCTCTGCCGTCCATGGATCACCTCCCGCCATGAGCACGGACGGCGAGACGCTCC
>VZTZ01005287.1:661-11140 GCA_013400955.1 Drymodes brunneopygia | reverse complement strand
GGCGCCGCTCCCCTCCTCCGCAGGTCGTGGTTCTACTTCAGCGTGCGGGGGGGAGCCCCGGGGAAGTTGATCAAGCTGCACATCCTGAACATGAACAAGCAGAGCCGGCTGTACGCGCAGGGCATGACCCCCTTCGTGCGCACTCTGCCCGTGCGCCCGCGCTGGGAGCGCATCCGGCAGCGACCCAGCTTCCAGGTGAGAGCGTGGGGTGCTCCCCGTGCCGGGCTGGGGCTCAGGCAGCCGGGACCGTGTGCTGGGACGGGGGCAGCTCTGCGGCCGCAGCCATGCTTTGCTTCCTGCACTGGGGTGAGCCCAGATCCTGCTGGGCTGTGGAGCAGCTGGTTTGTCACTGGCGTCTCCAGGGGAGGGATAGGAGCAGCAACAGCTGCTACCCCGTGGGGATAGCCAAGAGCGAGTGGCCACGGGCACCCCCAGTGCCTGGTGGGGGCCAGAGGGGAGCGGTGGGGGCTGTGCTGGGGTGGCTGTGCCCTCGTGCCTGTGGCCAGCCCTCTCCACGTCCGTGGCAGATGGTGGAGACGCAGTTTGTGCTGTCTTTCGTGCACCGCTTCCTGGAGCACCGCGGGGCCACCACCTACTTTGCCTTCTGCTACCCCTTCTCCTACACCGAGTGCCAGGACATGCTGGCACAGCTGGACGGCCGCTTCCAGGACTGCAAGCACATGTCCCCCAGCAGGTGTGCCCCCCACTTTCCCCTTACTGGCTTTTGTCCCACCTTCCTGGCCTTCACTCCTCTTACTGGTCTGCATCTGCCTTGGTTTTTCCCCTCGGGAAGCTCTGTGTGCAGCAGGAGGGTCTCTGTGCCCTCCCCATAGCTGCTTCCCTATGCCCCAGCTTTGCATAAGCAGTGGTAGTAGCTCACCCTGAGTTACCCACAGGATTCCAGAGGATTGCTTATTGTGTTATCTCCCTGGGATGAATCCCTCAGTTCCCTGTCCCTCCTGCTGGGATGTGTTATCTCCCCGATGGGATGTCCTGACCTTCTGTGCACGAGCTGATCACCCACTGCTTCCACAGCTGGGGGGAGGGCAGTGCAAACCCCAGCCCTGAAGGAACAGCTGCTCGTGTTCCCAGCAGGCTCTGAGAGTCTCTAGCAGCCTACAGCCCAGATGTGGGGATGGTCCTTGTGGGGCTGGGGCTGCTCAGCTTCCGGGGCACAGAGCTTGGGCTGTGGGTACAGACAGCATTCCTGACCCAGCTGGGAGCCCCCTTGCTCCTGGGGCTGCCTGAGATCCCTTCTCACTCTGCAGCCCCCTCGACTCAGTCTACTACCACCGGGAGCTGCTCTGCCACTCTCTGGACAAGCTGCGTGTGGACCTGCTGACCATCACCTCGTGCCATGGCATGCAGGAGAAGCGAGAGCCCCGGCTGGACAAGCTTTTCCCGGACACCAGCACACCCCGGCCTCGCTGCTTCACTGGAAAGAGGGTGAGAGACCATGCCGGGATGGGGGGCCAGCAGCCCCTGTGGTGGCCTGTGTGTTGGCACCTTACTACAGCCCCCGTGTCTGTGACCAGAATGGTGCCACATCCCCAGGGGCTGGAGCATTTGGGCCGAGTTTGTGGAGCGAAGTCTGTGAGACCCTTCCCTATTGCAGTATCCTGGGGCAGGCAGGACACCCCCCTCACCCCATCCACTTGTCCCCAGGTGTTTTTCCTCAGCAGCAGAGTCCACCCAGGAGAAACCCCCTCCAGCTTTGTCTTCAATGGCTTCCTGGACTTCATCCTGCGGGAGGAGGATCCTCGTGCCCAAATGCTGCGGAGGATGTTCGTCTTCAAGCTCATCCCTATGCTGAACCCTGACGGGGTGGTGCGGGGCCACTACCGGTGAGTGCAGGCCGGTCTCTCCTGGCTGGGAGCCTGCCTTGTGTTCTGTGGAATCATTTGGGTTGGAAAAGTCCTCTGAGACCACTAGGTCCAACCATTCCCCCAAGAAAAAGAAGCAGAAAGCATTTATTTGAATATTGATAGATAGATGTGAGTGAAAGGTGAGTGTCCTTCACTGATGGGTGTAGATATGGAAAAGGCTGTGAGTTTGTTGAAGAAGGGATCTCAGAAAGCTGGCAAAATTTATAAAAATGATAGAATCCTGGGTTCACTTGGGTTAGAAAAGGCCTGTGAGAACACTGAGTCCAAACATCCCCCAGCACTGCCAAGGCCAGCACTGACCCATGGCCCCAAATGCCACATCCACACAGCTTTTAAATCCCTCCAGAGGTGGGGTATCCACCCCTGTCCTGGCTAGACAGTCCTTTCCATGAAGAAATTGTTCTCAATATCCAACCTAAATCTTCCCTGGCTCAACTTGAGGCTGTGCCCTCTGGTCCCTTGTTCTCTGGGAGCAGAGCCTGATCACCCACACAGCTCCATCCTCCTGCCAGGGAGTTGCGGGGAGTGAGAAGGTCCCCCCTGAGTCTCCTTTTCTCCAGACTGAGCCCTTCCAGCTCCCTCAGTCAGTCGTGGTGCTCAGTCAGTTCCTGTCTGTGGGAGGAATCATGCAGGGCTCTGCCACACTGAGGTTCTCAGTGCTCTGGCAGTTTCTGTCCATGAGGGTTGGTTTGGCCATTGTTCTCCAGGACAGGGCCCAAAACCCTCGGCGTTCCAAGATGAGCTCAGCTCTGCTGGGGCATCCTGGAAGGTGCTCACATCTCCTCTCTCTCTGCAGCACCGACTCGCGCGGGGTGAACCTGAACCGGCAGTACCTGCACCCTGACGCTGAGCTGCACCCTGCGGTGTACGGCGCCAAAGCCATCCTGCTCTACCACCACGTCCACAGCCGCGTCCTGCCGGGCTCTCCGGACTGGAGGACGTTTGTCTCCCCGCTCAGCACCAGCTCACTGAGCATAAAATCTCCCAACTGTCCTGTCCCGGCCATGGAGGCCACATTATCAGAGCTGGACAAAACCAACAACCTTCGCAACTCCCCCGGCACCTGGCGTGCCAGCACCCACTCCTGCCCGGCCCAGGACACCCCGCTGTCAGACAGCACAGAGCAAGCTGCCTGGATCCTCCCTTCGAGCCACACCACTGAGCACTGTGAGGAAGAGGGGCCGTGGAAGCCTCCCCTAGTCCCGGGCCCCGAAGCTGCAGAGCCCCCAGAGCCCATTGCACCCCGGGAAAGTGGCCTGGCCTACTACGTGGACCTGCACGGGCACGCGTCCAAGCGCGGCTGCTTCATGTATGGGAACAGCTTCAGCGACGAGAACGACCAGGTGAGGGCACAGCCAAAATCCAGGGCTGCTGCAGCTGCCGGGACCCTCCTGCTGTTCTGCCACTACCCAGGGACCCCAATGCTCCTGCTACTGGGAGAGGGGCATGGAATTCCCTGTCACAGTTCCTTCCTTTTCCTTCTCCCTTCCTTCCTTCTCTTTTCCTTCCTTCCTCCTCCTTTCTTCTTCCTTCTCTCTCTCCTTCCCCAGTCTGGTGACTGGGGCAGCAGGAGGTCTCAGATTCCCCCTGGGAGCTGGTGTGTTCCAGCAGCCAGCTGCCCTGCTGAGGACTAAGGGTGGGGAAGAGCCATGCCAGTGGGCTCCTTCCCCTCCTCCCAGCTGGCTGTCAGGAGAGCCTGTCAGGAGCTGGGCAGGGGATGGACAGCATGCCCTGGGTGCTGGGGCTTGTGAGACCCCAGAACTGTGGGCAGAGTGGGCCCAGCCCAACCCTGTGCAACCAACCCTGTGCTCAGCACTGGTCCCACTGGAGCAGGATGAACAGCCAAGGGCCTGTGGTCACCCCTGCTGCTCCTTGCACTCTGCAGGTGGAGAACATGCTGTTCCCCAAACTCATCGCCCTGAACTCCCCTCACTTTGACTTCATGGGCTGCAACTTCTCGGAGAAGAACATGTACGCGCGGGACAAGCGCGACGGGCAGTCCAAGGAGGGCAGCGGGCGCGTGGCCATCTACAAGGCCCTGGGCATCATCCACAGGTAGGGCAGCACCAGGGGCCCATCCGGCCTGGCACTGAGTGCTTGTGCTGGGTGTGGGATGTTGGACGAAGGGGGAACCAATTCCGTGGGACAGACGTCCCACGTAGCCCCCGGGCGGGTCAGCAGAGGCTGGGCCTGGTTGTACTGCATGTTGCCATGTTCTTGAGACACAGGCTCAGCAAGGTTCCGTTCCTTCCTGTCTCTCCCCATCCCTCCTGCAGCTGCTCTGGCTTCTTCTCCCTGCTCTTGCACGGCTTTCTGAGGGCAATTCTGTTTCCTGCGTGTTCCTGTCTGTATTGAGCTGTAATTAAGTAGAGTTAGGGTGAGCACAGCATCCCCATGGCTGTGTGTGAGATTCCAGCCTCAGCCCATCAGTGATCCTGTGAGTCAGGGATAGCTGTGATCCACCCCTCTCCCACATGGGATGGGATACTCCTGGCCCATTCCTGTGCTGGGAGCATACCATTGGGTGAGACAGCCAGACCCACAGACCAGAGGTTCTCTCAGTTTCCCCAGCACTTGGTGTGTGCTCAGCTGCTGCTTTGTGCCCAGCACCAGTCCAGCCCCACAGGAGCAAACACACACAGGGGGCTTTGGGCTTGGGTCACTGGGGTACTTTGCTCTGTGACTGCTGACCTGGAGCAGCACAGGTTGTTGATGCAACAGCAACATCCCAAAAAGTGCTGGGAGTGCTCATGGTGCACATAGGGTCCCTCAGGCAGCCTGGGACAGAGCTGCTCAGATTTTCTGCTGTGCTGGCCCTGCAGCTGCCTCTGAGCAGTGGGACAGATGGGAGCCATCCCAACTGCCAGCTCCTAGCCCACACTTCTCCACCCCCCTCCTCCGGGAGGACGTGCTCCAAGGCACCTTGAGGGTCAGGGGAAGGCTGTGGCAGCCTGCTCCCTAGGTTGTTGGTGTTGACATCACATAATTCCCTTTCTCCACCCATCAGGGGCCCCCCCTTCACCTTCCAGAGGTGACCAAGAGGTCTTCTCACAGGGACCTTGGCACTTTGGGTGCCACCCTCAGGGCCCCACAACGTCCATCCTGAGTTCCCATCATGCTGATCTCTGGTACATCCATGCATTCCCACACAGGGCATGGAACATTCCTGCTGTTGGAGGGTGCTATCCTCAAAACCCTGCCACTTGCCCTGCACTTCTATGTCCTTTGGAGCAGGATCCCCATCCTGGTGCAATGGGACCACCTTCCCAGTGCCCTGAATCTGCTGAAGTGGCTCTCCCAGGGGACCATGTGGGATAACCCCAGCCCTGCTGTGGGTTTATGGGGTAACAGGGGTTCCCTCATGCCCCACAGCTACACCCTGGAGTGCAATTACAACACGGGGCGCTCGGTGAACAGCATCCCGGGGGCTTGCCATGACAATGGCCGTGCCAGCCCCCCGCCCCCACCCGCCTTCCCGTCCCGGTACACCGTGGAGCTCTTCGAACAGGTACAGGGGGAGCCAGGGGAGCCTGCATGGGGAGGGACATCCAGAGGGTGGGCTGGGATTTGGGGCTGAGGTTTCTTTCCTCTACTTGCTTTTCTGTCCAAAGCTCTAGGGAGCTGTCTGTCTCCCCAGTGCCCCCACTCCCTGGCCTTCTTCCTCCCCAGAATCCCCCCTTCCTGGTGCTCTCATCTTCCCTCGTGCCCCCCTTCTCCTGGTGGCTTACTCTCCCTGTGACCCCCTCACTACTGCCCTCTACTGTATCCTTCCTTCTCTGTGTCACCCTTTCTTCCCCCATGCTTCCCCTCTTCCCAAGCTCCCCTCCTCACTGTGCCCTCTCACTGTGCCCCCTCATGCTCACCAGTGCACCTTCCTCTCGTGCCCCACACTCTCCTGTTCCTCCTCTCTGCTGTGCCCCCCTCACTGTGCCCTGTCCCGGGCAGGTGGGCCGGGCGGTGGCGGTGGCGGCCCTGGACATGGCCGACTGCAACCCCTGGCCGCGGATCGTGCTCTCGGAGCACACCTGCCTGGGCAACCTGCGTGCCTGGATGCTGAAGCACGTGCGGGGGCTGCGCGGCGCCAGCGGGGGCTCGCGGAGGAGAGGAGGTGCCAGGACCCCCCCCAGGAGCTCCACGTAAGGGCCGGCAGGGGCGAGCGTGGGAGCTGCAGGATAACGGCACTTAGAGATGATAAATGTCCCCAAGTGAGTCACCTGCCAGGGTCGGCTGCCCTGGCCCTAGCTCTGCCAAGCTCTGGGAACTGCAGGTGTTGGTCCCTCTGCTCTGAGCCATCAGCAGGGAAGGGCAGAGAGTGAACTGGTTGGGATTTACCTGCCCCAGTAACCTGGGAAGTCTCTCCTGCGTCACCTCCAGCATGGGACTGGGATTGGAGAGGCTGAGGGAGCTGGGAGGCTCAGCCTGAAGAAGAGGAAGGTCTAGGGGACCTTCTTCCTCTCCACGGCTCACTGACAGCAGGGTGGAGCCAGGTGGGGGTTGGGCTCTGCTCGAAGGGGACAAGGGACAGGACCAGGGGAAATGGCCTTGAGTTGTGTCAGGGGAAGTTCAGGTTGGATATTGGGAACAATTTCTTCATGGAAACGGCTGTCCAGCACAGGCTGCCCAGGGCAGGGGTGGAGTCTCCCATTTCTGGAGGGATTTAAAAGCTGTATGGATGTGGCACTTGGGACTATGGGTTAGTGGTGGCCTTGGCAGTGCTGGGGAAGGGTTGGACACGATGGTGTCTGAGGCCTTTTCCAACCTCAGCAATTCCATGATTTGGGACTGGGGGTGAGGCAGTGGGAACCCTGAGACAACACTGCTGGGACAGTGATGTACAGTGCAGGACCCTGGGGCTGCAGCTCTCCGGGACAGTCCTGGTGACATCTTTGTCCCCAGCTGTTCACCAGCTCCTGGGGGGAGGTCCAGGGCTCTGCCAGAGGTGGTGCCACTGCCACACTCGGTGCTGGGCTGTGATGGTGGGTGGAGGGTGCAGAGGGAACCCCCCTCACCGTGCTGGGCTGACCCCCATCTCTCACCCCTCCAGTGGGCTGCCCACCTCGGCCTCTGACAACGCACTGGTCCGTGCCAGGAGCTTCAGCAACGGCACCAGTGGGAGTGGGGGCAGCCAGCAGGACTCCCCCCGGATCAGAGCCTCCCCCAGCTTCACCTTCGGCAGCCCCAGGCCCCCGGCTGTGGCCACGGCCTCCCAGAGCCACGCCCTGAGTGGTGGCAGCAGCCCGGCCGTGGGCAGAGGTAAGCCAGGCTGGGGCCCCCTTGCACGCCTGCTGCGGCGCCTGGCCAGCTGCTGGGCAGCACCACGGCCCTGAGGGAGCTCAGCACCGGCGTGGCCTGGGCTCAGACACAGTGACAGTGACAGTGGTTTGTATGGATCAGTGATGTGAGGGGCCCCCATCCCCACAGGAGGGTCCTGGATGGAGTCAGGGCTGACACTGCACAGCAAAACCTACACTTTTACATTCCAGCTGAGCTCCTGCTCCACGGCTCTTCAGCCCTGTCTGGGCAGGACCTGCTGCTGCTCCACTGGGATGTGGGGGGCCCTGGGCACTGGAGCCGCAGGGAGATGCCCCCCCACCAGTGGCGAGGCCAAGGGGCTCCTGGAGAAGCCAGCACAGAAAACCTTTGCTCAATTTCCCACTGTTCCCAAGCATTCCTGAAGCCAGCAGGGATACACCAAAGTGCCTTTCCCCTCTTTAGGCACTGGCTGGGCAACAGTGGGTTGTGACCTTTGGCTGTGGTGAAGTGAGCTGGCAAGGGGCACCAGGGGCTTTCCAACATGCAGAGTCCCCTCTGGTGGGGGCTAACATGCCGCAGTGGGGTGCCAAAGTCAGGCAAGACACTGGCTATGCCCCCTGTGCTGGCATTGCCACTGTGGAGCAGGGGCTCAGGGGGGCAGGCAGTGGCAGGCAAGCCCTGCAGCCCTGCGCTCCCATCCACTGTGGGGCTCAGCCCTGGGGGCACCGTGCTCCAAAGCCTCCCAGTGCCCAGAGCTGGGGCTGCAAGCTGGGGGCAGGTGCCTGCCTGTGTGCCTGAAGCTGTGCTTGTGTCGACCTCTGTGTTCCTCTGGTGTCTGTTGCATTGTCCTCGGGGTTTGCTGCCCAGCCCTCTGTCATGACTGTCTTGTCTGCCATGAGAACATGGTGGGGAGGAAATAAAAGGCTGATGTTCTCATGGGCACGTTGTTCCGTCTGTTCCTTTGGCCAGGCCTGCCTGGAGCGACCCCTGGCCCCATCCCTGTCTGAAGGGACTGGGGACATTTGGGGGCGTGAGCAGGAACAGACCGTATGAGCCAGAGGGGCAGAGCCTGGTCCCTGGTGTCCGTGGGACCAATTGGGTGGGGTCTCCTGCCCCCCTGGCCCATGGTCCCCACTGGCATGGCCTCCTCCAGCACAGTGACCAGCAGAGTGAGGGCCCCATGGGATACTGCACCCTCCTGCTGCCTGGCACTGGGACCAGGACCCAGCTCTTCCTCCCTTGCCCTGGCATCAGCTTGACCTGCTCCCTGCCTGCCCACTGCAGCTCTCCCTGCTCCAGCTGCCCACAGCTCTCCCGCCACCTTCTCCCCCAGTGCCACCCCTCTCCACCCACGAGGGGGTGCAGCACTGTCAGCACCGCTGTGTCTGCCCGGGGATCCCAGCCCAGGGATGCTCTGACCCCGTGGCTTTCCTTGCAAGCCCCGTGCTGGTGCCCTCCCAGCTGTGCCATCCCAGCCTCTGCCCTCCCCAGGCAGTGGGGAAGGAGCTACGGATGCTCAGAGGTGTGAGAGGGTGGGGGCTGGATGGCACGGCGTGAAGACTCTTCTACCTTGGTCTTGTCCCACCCTTCCCCTTCTTCCCCATGTCCCACTCCAGCCTGGCACACCCTGGGGAGCCCAGATCTGTGTTCATGCCAGGGTGAGGGGGTCTCTGCCAGACCCCTGGTGACACCCTCAGCTGCTGTTGGCCTTTGCTGGCTGAGGCTGGTCACCAGGTTGTGCTGTTTCAGTCCAGGTGAAGGCAGCTGCTGCTTGCCACTACCTCCACCAGCAGCAGGGGCTGTGGCACATCCTGCCCAGCATGGGCTCCTGCTTGCAGGGTCCCATTTGCTGCAGGGTCTTGCTCTGGCTTCACCCCAGTGGGGAATGCGCCCCCCCCCTGCCTCCCTTCTTCAGTGGGATGGGGAGAAAACTGGGTGGGGATAAAGACTTTAACCAGGTGAGCAGAAACTGGGAGCAAAACTCAGGCAACTCAGGTGTGTTCCCTCAGTCCTGTCCACTGCAGTCAGGCCCCCAAATGCATTCCTTTTTCCCCCCAGCTTCCTTGGCTGAGTGCACATCCCACACTGCAGGATATACCCTGGCTCAGAGGGCATGGCTGTGCCCCCAGCTCCTGGCTAAGCCTGGCCAGCATGGTCACACCAGTGCCATGGGAAACCAAGCCAGGCACTTGGCTGGAGCTGGGGCCAATGATGTGCAAACCACCCTGAGGCCTTTTCGCAGAGCCCATTGCACTGGCAGAGCAAGCTGGGACTGAGCTCTGTGCCGATCACATCCTCCCCTGCCAGGGCGACCCTGCTGTCTTGGGCTGTGCAGAGGGGCCTGGCCCTGGCCAAGCTGGTAAGGAGGGGCACTTAGCGTGTGGCCATAGCAGGGTACCCTGTCACTAGGCCGTGCCAACGTGCCCCGTGATGGCTCCGTGCCCAGGAGGGCAGCTGGTGACACCGCCATGGCACAGAGCCCCTCGCCAACACGGACTGAGCTCGGTCTCCTCTGTCACACAGGGACTCTGCCCATGGGCAGCCGGGCAGCGCTGACCACCGGCCACAGACCATGGCAGCGCCAGCGAGGCGTGGAGGAGCTCCAGGCCATGTCACCTCTGCAGGTATCAGAGGCAACAGCAGGGAGGGGACCTGGGGGTGCAGCAGGGCTGTGCCCTGGGAAGGGGCTACCCCATGGCTCTACGGGAGGGGACATGATTGGGGGGCTGCCCCAAGGACTGGAAGCCACTCAGGGGCTGGGAGCCTCCCACCTGTGGGGCACTGCCAGATCCTTCTGTCCCACGTACCTTTGCCCAAGGCACAGGGAAACCCCAGGGACAAAGACCTGGCACTGATGCTGTTCCCTCTCTCACAGGTGCTCCCAGTGAAGCTGATTGCTCGGAGAGTCCCAGAGAGGCCTGGGTAGGTGCTGCTGCCAGCTGTGGTGTGGGGTCAGCTCAGAGCCCTTGCCCAGTGGGGCACGGGGAGCCCAGAGCAAAGCCCCTGCCAGGCAGGGCGAGCTGGGTGACCAGACACCCCCAGGCCAGGGGCTGCAGGGCATGCGAGGAGCTTTATGTCCCACTGACACCAATGTCTGTCCCACAGGGCTCTGCCTGAAGGCTCCCATGCCCCCCGTGAGGGTGCTGAGCACCGAGGGACCCTTCCTGTGCTGGGGCAGAGGCCTGTACCCCCAGCTGTGACCCCACCGTACCGGGGAGTTGTGGCAGCACCTGGGCTCCCTCGGGCTGGCTCTGCCTTGTGCCGGCAGCACCTGGGCAGGGGCTGCAGTGCTGGCGAGGGCACTACAGCCACCCTGCCCCTGC
The DNA here is from genome assembly GCA_013400955.1 of Drymodes brunneopygia. Taxonomy (NCBI): domain Eukaryota; kingdom Metazoa; phylum Chordata; class Aves; order Passeriformes; family Petroicidae; genus Drymodes; species Drymodes brunneopygia. Next base: position 678 of record VZTZ01005287.1, on the reverse strand, counting down.
CCACGCCACTGTCCCCC
>VZTZ01005265.1:0-28891 GCA_013400955.1 Drymodes brunneopygia | reverse complement strand
TTATAAATGAGTATACCTAATTCGAGAATAAGATAAAGATGAGTTTATTAGGTGTCCGAGAAATCGCATAAATAGCGCCACGATTGAAAAGAGAGAGACAGAACCAAGCCCGGGATTGGTGCTGGGTGAACACAGGTCTGACCTCTATCGCATCAGACCTCCCTCTGTTCACACCGGGTGCTTTCGGCAGCCGGTCTATATACAGTTTTTCCGTGGAGTCCGGATCTTGGGTATTATTTTATCATTTAGTATATTCATGAGGGAGGCTATTCGTGGGACCGAGACGGACAAAGAACATCCTGCTTCTCAAATCACCGGGGGAGTTATCTGATGGTTCTAGATGTTCTATATCAGAGTTGTTGATCAAATTGTTCATGCCCAAGCTGGGAGGAGATCCTCAGAGATGGGCCATCAACTCTGCCAGGAACCTCTCTTTGGAGATGTAAATTTTCAGGAGCCTGCTGGATGCCTTCTTGACGGTCCTGTCAGTTCTTCGTGACTTTGTTTTTCGGATGCAAAAGCCTTCCCGGCAAGAGCTGCATTCCTTTGGGAACTGGGTCTGGTCGCTTTCAAAACCAGTTACAATTTGATTTTGTTCATACGTTTTGATATTACATATTTGAGAGCGAATTACTCGATTTATTTATAACAGGAACCAACCTCCAAAAGTCACTGCAATTCAGAAGTGGATGAAACCCTCTCCCCTTGTTTTGTTCTCTTTACAGGCAATGTCTTGAGAGGTGGCACTGAATGCTTCTGACAACGCAGGCAGATGTCCAGTTGTTAACCTGGGCTTGGATGGCTGAAAAAACAGTGGTTTAGACTGCTGGTTGACAAACCAATGTTTTAGACTATAATTGTGCCTGAGTGATTTCCCTTGGCAACATTTTCTGGAAGTTAAACTATGTGAATTATTAGTTTCATTAGTCACTTGGTCTGTGGGGAAATGTTGGCATTCCGTGACTTACAATTCTTGTATATCCTTTTTTTAATTTACTCGCAACTAAAGAGAACATCATGGTGAAACAGAAAGGAGGAAAACAATACAAATCACTGTGCTTTTCAAGCGGTAGTTGCAAAACTACTTCTGCCTAATTTATCCCCAAGCTTTCACTGTCTTTGGAATGTGACCAAAGTTCAGGCATGGTGTGCAGTTCTCAGAAATGAGGGTGTTGTGCAACTGAAGCAGAAGAGTGTGGGATCTGACTGACAAGGAAGGAGAAGGTCTCTAATCTACCAAAAGTCTATACAAAGAAGAACAGAGCAGGAATACGTGCACTTAAAGATACATTCACAAATTTCAGATAAGTGGTTGGGTTAATGGATCTCACATTATGAGTAAAATGTTATGTTTAGAGCAATTAATCAATTGCTGATGTTGTCTGGTCCCTGGAGGACGGGGAGTGGTCCCACAGAGATGCTGCAGCAGCTGGATGTGCCTGCAAACACTGACTCAGGAAGGATGTCAGGGAGGTCCCTGCATGCTCAGGTTCCCTTGGCACCAGGAGCTGCCAGGGGAAAGGCAGAGCTTGGAAGGACAGCCAGCATACATGACTCTTTCTCACTAGGGATGCTGTAACAAATTAAAGTCAACCCATTTTTCCCACCAGCAGAGCCATTTCTGTCCTTTGCTAAGACTGAAAGTTTGCCCTTCATTGAAAAGTGTTTCCTCTAGCAGCACACAGTTTTTAAGGGTTCTGGAAGGTCGGAGTGTTTCTGGAAGAAAACAAGTTGGTTAAAACTGACAAGAATATTTCCTACATACCAGTTGGATGTGCACTTCTCTTTAAAATCAAATGCAGTTCCTTTTGTGATCCACTAAGTGGAGATCTCACATTTTAATCAGGCCAGAATGCCCTTCTAGAAATTTTGCAGGAAAGTGCAACTATGAAAATAACTCAAGGAAAGGAAAATACGATACCTCAAAGGAAAAAGACAATAGTATGAAGCAACTGCATTTTTCAGGCTTATGGGAATGAATTCTTGAACCTACTCAAAAGCCCATCCTCCAAAATGTTTGTTTAGAGGAATGCTGATACCTGAGCTGTTTCTGTTTACAGATTAGGTGCCACTAAGAAGAGAAGGAACCATATATGTGAAAGCATGTTTGAGAATTTTTTGTGTCACTTCATGGTTTGGGCCTGCTGGCTTGCAACAGATTTGCATAATTCAAGGCTAATCCGTGCAGCCATTCAACTGAGAGAAAACATTTTATTTGCAATCATAGTCATTTGGAGTAGTAAGAATTTGCAAAAATGTAAGCCACGTCGTCAGAAATCAGAAACGTGAAACACAATTTACCAGTAGAAGTTTGATTAGCAAATGAGGTCTCTCAGTCTGGCTGCCCCACCGTGGCAGAGGAGAGCCACCTGTGGGCTGACGGCTTGTTTGGTTTCAGCAGTGTGATCACAGCCCACACAGAAAGGGGAACACGGGCATAACAATGACAAAGCAAAAGGGCACAAAAACAATGACTCAAACAAGTTGTGTGACTTACTTTTATGTCATCTCAGGTGATGGTGGAGGGGGAAGGATGTGCTTGTTGAAGGACAACCCTGTCTTTCCAAGGGGCAGGGCTGGGGAAAGGTCATGGACCTGTGGATATGGGGGCAGCCCAATGGAGGGGAGGTGAGACCAAGGCTCTGCTCTTTCCCTGAGGCAACACATGACCTAGGCCCTGAGTCCATCTCTTGGCTTGCTCTGGGCTCCTTAACCTAGAGAAGGAGTTGCATTTCAGAGGCATCAGCAGCTCCTGGGGCTTCACTGATTTACACGAAGGATGCAGACCCCTAAAGGTGTCCTCCAAGTCACATGTAGGGACATTTGGATTGCTCACTGCAGCATGGCCTTTCCTGGAGCTCAGGTCAATGTCAGGGTGGACTTTTCTCCTGCAACGCACAGACACTTGGTGCTAAGTCAGTTGAGAAATCTGTGCTTGTATTTAGGTGCTTATGAAAACCCAACCTTATGGATTAAGTGTTTGTGAAAAACCCAGTACCCCTGTGTGCTTAGCAGCATAGCTGGGAAAACCTGAGTTTCTGGCTCTGACATTTGTTGTCATGCCCCCCAGAATTCAGTTGTGTCATAAGGGCAGAATATTTTTACAAGGTGCCTGGAGGGGAATGCCCCTAGAGTAAGAGTGAAGTTTATAAGAAAGGAGAAGTGGCACTCAGTGGATCACTCGCTTGTCTCACTGAGCGCACAGCTGAGATGATGATGGTCACTTGCCTGCTCCTCTCCAGCATCTGGACTCCTGCTCCAGGTAACTCCCTTGTCTGTCTGGGTGTCTGTGTCATTATCCTAACAGTGTTAAGGACCTCAGTGGCTGTGCCAGCCTCCCTCTGTGCTGCAGTTCCCACCTGGCACCCTCCTGGGGCAAGCCCAGTGGTGACACAGCACACAGGCACTATACTACTTACCTGGGGTTCAGACATGTCACTGCTGGTTGTGTCGACAGCATCCACTTCTTCATGTACCACCAGTGCATTTATAAGTTCCAGAGAAACGTATAAATTTATTGCAATGGACAAATTATAAAGCAGGCAAACTGTGCTTGTAGGTATCTGCTCAGGCCATCAAAAGCATGGGTGCATGACACTGGTTTTGTATTTAAAAATCATGTTGAAAAGGCTGAATTAGTTTCAAACAAGCTTCCATGATCATGGTCTGCAGCCTGCCTATGGCACTGCTGAGATCTGGGAAGCAAAGTGGCTGGCACAGCTTGACAACTGGCTTCTTGGTCCTGGGTGGAAATGTGCCTGGCCACAGTCACAGCCAGAATCTCAGAGCACTTTGTTGAGTGGGTTAGCCTAGTGTACCTCTGGGCACTGCAGACAGCCTCACCCCTCTTTAAAGCCTGCAAAGATATTTCCCTGTCTTGTAAATTGAATTCTGTTTTCAGTGCTGCAACTGTTACTGCTGATATCTCCCTTCCTGTGCTTCCATGCACAAATAAACTTTTAAAACTGTTATCCCAAGAGAGCTGTGGAGTTGAGCTGACAGCTTCACCTTGCCTGTACCTTTAACAATTTTTTCATGTCTATGAATTGGAAGAGGAGACTGATTGTTTTCTTCTTTTCTCTGGAGGCTTTTAATACCGTGGGATTTATGCTGTGAAAGTTTTCTGCCTGTGGGCCTTCAATAGGGTCTCTTCTGCAGCTCTTTCTCAGCAGCATGATTTCAATGTCGAAATAAGAGGACAGATGTAGATTGCCTCAAGTCCTCCCTACCTTGCTTGTTTCTTCTGGTTTTCTGTTCTTTGCCACTCTCTGACAAGCGTGAATACATGATGTACAGTGAGACATAATAATTTTTAGCAGTTTTACTGATTTTCTTCACGCCATGCCACAGGAGGGCTTAGAGGGTGGTATGGCTTAAAGTCTAGGGAACCTCTCCATGGGTGTCCATGGGATAGTGGTCCTAGCAGACAAATCAGTGGCTCCCAACACAGAGTTGCCTTTCTCAGTGGTGCTCTCTGCAGCACAGGTATCAGGCTGGCAAGATGCTTGGTTTGAGAGGTGGCAGGTCCAGTTAAACTCCAAGTAGTTCTTTCAAGCTGCATTTTCAATTTTTCCCTAGATGGAGGGATAGAGAAATCCTCCAGAGTTGCTCTGCTTGGAAATGAGGGTGAGGGGTGGCAGGGGCCTCTGCTTGGAAATGAGGGTGGGGGTTGGGCTGCAGGAGAGTGTGAGAAATACTGATTGTGGCATCTGCTTCTCCCCCAGCCTCTGTGCAGGTGACGAACAGAAAGGTCCAGTCAGTCCAGGTGGGAGGAAATGTTACTTTTTCGTGCCGGTCAGTCACAAAAGAAGATGTGATACAGGTGACCTGGCAGAAGGAGACCGACGGGGCTGAAGACAACATAGCAACTTACAGCACAATGAACGGCCAAAAGATAGCCAAGGGCTACGTCAGCCACGTGAGCTTTGCCCACAGCGAGTTACAAGCCTCAGCCATCTCCCTTCATGGAGTCACCCTCCAAGATGAAGGGTGCTACAAATGTATCTTCAACACGTTTCCCTCGGGGGCTGTCACCGGCAGGACATGTCTCAAGGTTTATGGTAAGGCACTGTGATGGTGTACAGGCACTCATCTGAGGACCAAGTCATCTTTCCTGTGAAAAACCTTCCCTAACATTGCTACACTGATGTGGGAAAAATGGTTCAGCCTTCTCCCTGGCTCCCTACCTCTCTGGTTTTCCTCTGATGGGAAATCAGCATTAAATAGTTCTTTCATTTTCTTCCCTTTCAAGTCAGCCACAGCAAGATTGAAAACTGACATGTAACCCATGACTTCCTCCAAGTTTCCCTGGCCATGTGCTTGCTGGCAACTGCCTGGCCACAGCCACAAGCCCCATGCTCCTCTGCTTCCTTTCACTGCTGCTCTCACCCCCTAATCCTGGAAATTAGGCAATTTTTAACTTGCTCTACATACATTTGGTTGTAAAAAAATTGCAAAGTGTTCAAAAGGCAAAGAGGCACATGCATGACCAGAATAGCTGGAAGCTCATTTTGAAGCCCCAGTAAAAATAACAGTAGTTGGGCTGGGATCAGGAAAACTATTAAAAAAAAAAAAAAAAGAAAAAAAAAAAGGCTGAAATACTGTACAGCTCATGGGATTTGGGACATTAATATCTTGAGCAGGTCAGCATCAACTGCCTTAAAAAAGAGAGTTGAAACAAATCAGGAGTCAAGATGGCAATTTCGTCACCTCTATATGAAATCATCAGCTAGCAAGTACAATCTGAACTAAAGACAAGTAGATGAACTCAAAATAACTAAGAGTGAAGGGCTGCTTATCTTTTGAGGAAAGCTGCTGGCTTTTGTCCAGCTGAGAAAGCTGAGACATTAAACATGTTCTGAGGGCAGCCTTTTGGCTCCTGGCTTTCTCAGGGATGAGACTGCTGTGGGAACACTGGCCAAAGATCATATCCCATGTGCAGAGTATGTGTTTGTGACCTACCACTGGTGTTATGATCCCTACAGAGTATCTTGTTTATCCCTAGTACCTTCTGCTGACAAAGACACAGACATATATGTCCACACACATGTCTCTGGAGTCCTCTGTATGGAGAAAGGAAGCCCCTAAATTATAAGGGAAAAGAACTAGGGGTGGAAAATACAAGGGGAAACTAAGTCTGGAACAAAAGTTCTTTTTCCCCTCTTTTGGAAAAACTCCTAGGGCAGAAAAGAGAAATTAGGAGAAATTCGTGCAGTGTTTCATATATGAAGAGGAAAGTTCCTAAAGAAACCCAGTTCTGAGTCATTCAAAGGGTAAATACTGATTATACGTTACAGGAAAAACATGGAAGTGCCTTGCAGAGGGATCCCATTCTTTTTAATCATGTAAATCTAAACACAGAGATTTCTTTTGATTTTGATTTCTACTTTTGTTTTTGGTTTGTTTGGGTTTTTTTCTTCTATTCAAGTGGGGGAATTCCTTCCCAAAATCACCAACCTTGTGGCTATGGTTCATCCTTCACCAGAGCACTACTTATAAAAAGAAAAAAAAGGGATGTTTTTCTGCTACCACACAAACTCATGCAAGCATCTCTTGCTGCATCTCAGATGAAAAGGCACCAACTGAGAAGGGTTTAACTTCTCTCGTAGGTTCATAGGCCACTGCCAGAGGCTGCCTCACCGAGGTCATCATGGCCTTCCTGTAATGTGCTGTATCAAACCAGCCCTGGAGGGTCACCATGAACAAACTGAGCATTTGGCATTCTGGCAGAAGGTTTTAGTTCATATATGGTTATTTCATTGAAGCTAATTTATACGATGCTACCTAAAAGCCACAGTCTTGTTCCTTATTCCCCAACTCCTAACGATGGGAACAACTTGTCTGAACAAGCCCAGAGGGTGCCCCATGAGGGAGAGTAAAGCCAGCAGGAATCCCCCAAGGCTCAAAGGCTCAGGGCAAGGTGAGCAAATCAGAGTCACCAGCAGAAAATGAAACGCTGCCATGTCTTTGCCCTCAAGAGGGGACTGCCAGGGAATTTACGAGCTGGTAATTGCCCGATTACAGCAGCCTTCACAAGCACGGCTGTTCCGGGACAGGATCGCTGCGTGATCAGGGGAGGTGAAACCCCGTAAGAACTGGATACAACACTGTGGACAAAGAAACACATCTGACCGGAGGGATATCGGACCTGCCTGAAAATAGCAAACCCAGGAAGAAGAAGAAATTTTCTACCCTGTAGCAAAATCCATTTTGGAACAGACTAGTTTTAAGCAAGCTTGGTGGGTCTCTTTTGAACAGTCTGCTCCCTTTCCCCTTTCATTTTACTTTGGAAATATTTTGCCAACCTTCATTGTCGAAGAGGACGGAGGGAGAGGTGTGGAGAGAGGGGGATGTGCCACATGAGGATGGGCAAGACTTGCTGAGTCACAAAATTCCCTGTGCATTTGCTGGGCCATCTCTGGAGACTGCCTGCCTTCAACTGTAGATGGCACCATTTGCCTGGAAGTCTTGAGTGGAAAAATCCCATCGCAATTTCTTAGACAGGGAAACCGAGGCACGGTGCTGCTGGTGAACACCCATGTGGTTGGAAAAAGCTTTCCATCACCATTAGACATACTGTGATTCCTGCAATCTTTTATCATTCTCTTTAACACCACTGCTAACCCTTTAAACATAAAAAGCATATAATGACCTGATGGTCCCCCTCTAATCACAGAATGCCACTACAAAAAGTCCCTTTTTCAAATATTTGGGAATGCTGACAGAGCTCTAATTTGGGAACATCTCCAATACTGATCTGCAAGAGAGACTAAAGCAAGTACTTGCACACAGCATCTCTGGCAAAGACTTTTTTCACCAGAAACAAATATTTTGATGAAAGGCAAAAGAAGCAGTTAAGTGTATGCATCAAACATAAACAGCCAGCACATACTAGCAAACAGTGTAGCAGGACTTTAGTGCAAAAGCAAGCATTTACATGTTTTGACAGTGCATCTACTACAGACATTTGCTAGAGAGAAGCTCAGCCCTACAGGATCATTCCTTGGGGTCCATTGTGAGAAGAGAGAGAACTGATTAGTCAGAGGAGGAGCAGGAGTGCAGTGCACGTGTTTCAGGCAAGACACTGAGAAACTTTTCTCATCCTCTACAGTAACTCTGTGACTTCTCCCTTTGATTGCTTTTGATTTTTGTAACCTAATATTTAAAGTTAATGCTGTGGGTGGATATGTTATTTTATGCATCCCGTGAGTGAAAGAAGAAGTTCAGAGATCATTTATTAATCAAAACATAAATTGTTTGTGACACTGGTCTTTTCATACCTGGGAGATTTTGGGAAGTTCCAACTGAAATCCCCCTACGCACTTTCCTTATTTTTCTCAGAGGTTTCAGCAACACTGTGGGGATTGATGCAAAAAGTGAGAAATGCAAGCTTATTTCTTGTAGGCTTGCACAAGCATAGTAAGTAAGTTAAGTCAGGCTTATAAAAAAAACAACAAACAAAAAGCAGCAAAATTGTTGGTATAAAAAGTCTTGTTTCCACCCTCTGGCAGTTATGGCTTGGAAGACACAGACAACCCCTTGAGGTGCATCTGGAATTGTACTAGGAGGTTATAGGTGCCATTATGCATCTGGCACAAGCCTTTACCCCTTTTTGCAATGTCTGCTACACCTCACAGACAAATCTTTATTTACCACACAAAAGGAAAAATCTTTGTTGCTCCTAAGAAGAACTAAAAGAAGTTTTGTTTGATTGTTTAAAAGCAGGATTGATAAATGCTAGTGGTATGTTCTAATGTTGGGACAAAAAATAATTTCAGCATAAATATTGCACTTACCACTGTTATTTTTCTTATATAAGTAGTAATATACACATGGAGTTCTACTAATTACAGCAACCAAACTTTTTTATTCAGAGGGCAGTCATGGTAACTCAGATTTGATTGAAACTAGAATTGCCACTGCACTTAAATGCTGAAAAAAACCAATATTCTCAGAAACAAGAGACCTAGAAGTAGAGTGTGGTTTAGACCACTATGCCATCAGCACATGCACTGAAGTAGAAGGCAGGCAGGTGAGCTGCCACACAGAAACCCATGGATTGCACTTGCAAATGGAACTCCACGCCTTTATAGATATTGGCCTGTGCAAACTGACCTTATCAAACTGAGCAGAAGCTTGAACTAGACAATCTCCAGAAGTCCTTTCTGACCTAAATTATGGTATGATTTTATGCCAAAGGATAAACAGGCAATTTGTCACATGGGATGTGCCTTATATGTTCAGATCTCACCTGGAGTTCTATCCAGGTTGAAACCAACTTCCTGAACTTTGCCCCTTCATCTATTCCTTGCAAATACAGTTTGTATAAATAGGAATTAACAAGTAGGCTTCATGTGAGTGAGTAAGCATGAATGATGCCTGACATCCTTCTTCCAGACTAAAATTAAATGTGATAGCACCCACAAATCTTCTGGAGTGAGAGTGTTCAGAAAAAGTGATCTTTCATGAAAGTTTTGAGGGATACTGTGATGCACCCAAAATCTATTTACAAGAAGGAACAAAGTTATACAAACAGAAACCCTCCACAGCTGAAAACCCATGGTGAAACCACATACAAGTTCACTATTACTATCTTCCATAAATAGGTGCATTTAGTCCTTTGATTTGCAACTCTACACACCTCAAACAGCAGTAAAGCTAATCCTGCAGGTGATTTTAAAGGAAAATAATTTTAACTCATTCAAGCAGTTCAGCACTTTCAGAGAGAAAAGGACATATGGCTTCACAGTTTCACTACCTTATACTTTTAACTCTGCCATGATTACCACTTCTCAGTTGGGATGCTGCTGCTAGTAACAAAACTGAAACAGATGCTTCTACTCTCTTGCCCTTTCTTTTGTCCAACTCTTCACTTCCAGACTGCTGTCTGATCACTTTCATATTTATTTGTCACTGCTGGGGCTTTGGGAAGGGGGAGCTAAGATTAGATAGCAAGTTTTTCCTTCCAGATAACTGTAAATACAGATGCTCTTTGCTCAAACATGGGCAGAAACTAATGGACTTTGTCACTTTGTTGTTTACAGCCATCTCAGATCCCAAAGTGGAAACTAAGCTTATACCCAGTCCAGACAAAGCTGTGGACTCTGAGAAAATGGTGGGGATGAGCTGCTCAGCAACAGGGAAACCAGCCCCAAAAATAATCTGGCACCTTCCCAGCATTCTGCAGCACAAACCAAGGGAGTACCACATAAAGTTCAGCAACCAGACCGTGACTGTCATCAGCAATTTTACCCACGCCCACTCCAAAATCCTTCAGGAGTACCCCATCACCTGCATGATCCAACACCCTTCTCTAAATGTGACCCTGGTCCTGCCCACAGACAGCCTGGAGCAGGGTCAGTATGTAACTCTGCTCCTGCTCTGGAGTGGGGCAGAAACTGCAAAGCACCTCCTGGGGTAGATCAGAAAACTCCTCAGAGGGTTGGGGGCAGGTGGGGAAGGCACCTGGAAGAGCAGCTGTGGCTGGGCTTGGGAAGGATGGAGGAGGTGCCATAGAACATCCAGATGCCCTGTCCAATGGCACATAAAGTCTTACTGCTCATCAGGTCCCCTTACCCAACATGGTGTGCTCCAGCCTCCCTGGCTCTGTGAAGGACCATTTGTGACAGAGTTCCCTGTCACATCAACAGGATGTGCCAGCCTTGGGTAGCTCAGAGGGGCTGGGTTCTGCATGCCTGACCTTAACATCAGACCCCAAGCAGAGTTCTGCTGGCAGTGCTGCTTGTGTGCATCATGCTGGAATGTGCTCCCAGTGCCCCTATCCACCCCATTTCACCCAGGGAATGGCCAAGGGATGCTTGAAATGGGTTTTGGGTGGTATTTTTACTTCATGCACAAACTGAATATCTGCTGCTTTCCCCACAGGTCCAGACAGCAGCACAGCACTGGCCACTGCCATTGCAGTGGGGGTCCTGGTGTCCCTGACCTCCCTTCTCCTTCTCACCTGCCTGCTTTGCCACTGCCTCAGGCACCTACGTGACCCAGAGAGAAACTCAACCTGGCCGTGCTGGGTAGGTCTGCCTTTCCCCAGGGTGCTGCAAGGGTCACCCCCACAGGTCATGGGGCTCAGCACTGTGACCTGGCCCTGCCCAGCCACACCAGGCCTGCCTGCACACTGCCCAAGCCAGGCTGAACCTGGGCTGCACAGGGACACAGGAATCAGCCCCCAGTCAGACACCTGGAAAGGGGAAACCTGATTCTGCATAGCCAGCATGCAGGTGCCCAAGAGTGCTGGCAGCTAGAAAACATTCACTGTGCCAATGGCAAGGCATGTTGCCGTGGAAACATCACTCTGCCACTATATTTATGCACAAAATAGTTGGGCAAGCAGTGGACAGACCCTTGCACTGGTCTTCTGCAGCTCCTAAAATAACCTTCCTCAGCACAGCCAGTGCTGCCCAGAGAGGCAGCAGCTTTGAGGATGCGTCTCAAACAAAATGTGGCCTTAGAGGAAATCCATGCCTCTGTGAGGGAAGCCCAGGGTGCCACACTGGGGCACGGGCTGAGGCACTGCTGGTTGTCCACCAAGGCTATCCTAGTGCACGGGGTGCAGGATACCAGTTTGAGGTGGGGACAAACTGAGTGAAGTGGCTTTGTTTCAGAAAATCACAGTCCTGTTCTGTGAAGACTCCTCATCCTCCTTGCAGTATATGCCTAGCATGTGCACCCTGAATTTTGCTGAAAATTTTGGAGAAAAAGAAGCAGTGGAGGAAATTCAACACATCTTCCAGGGACATAATACCTCTAGGTCCAAGCTGAAGACTGCTGGTGGGATTGCAAGGGGAAAATTTTAGTCTCCCCTCACAGAGAGATGCAAGGACTCATTCGGCAATACAAATACCCAGGATCTTTACCCTCGCACTTAGAACATCCACATATTTTGAAGAAATAAACACAACAACCTCTCTTTTGCCAGGTGCTTCCTGTCTGTACCAAGGCCAAGAAGTGCAGGCAGTACAGAGCTGCAGGCAGATGGGCTCCTGCAGTGTCCCCCAGAATCAGTGCACCACTGAACACCTGAGAAGTTTCCCATCCTATACACGAGAGAAATTCTAAAAATGGCACCACAAGCTTCTAGGGAAACTTCCTGTGACTTTCTCCAAGAGAAATACAAAAAGGGACAATTTATAATAGATATTTATTTATTTTAGTACACTGTAATAGTCTGTTTTGTAAGAAAAAAATGTAAAGTATTTATTTCAAACTCAGGCTGGCTGTGTAGATCCCTTTAGTGGAACTCGTGCTATGTATTTTGGGGGGTTTTAACATTGTTTATTACTTTTTGATATTTTAACATTGTAAACTGAAAAGTGGATGGGGGACTGTCTGAAACAAGGCAGCACTTTATAAGGCTGCTGGCCTGGAAAGGGTTGCTGATGGACTAAAGGAGCCCCCTACCAGGAGCTGGGCTGCAGAAAACCTGTGGAACAGCCCAGCACACTGCTCTGAACTTCACGTGTTGAACTTGTTCCCTAAAGGGCACAAGAGATCAGGCCAAGACTGAACTTATGACCCACGAGCAATAGGCTTCAAGCCAGAAGTCATGAGGAAGTGCTGAGTCCAATTTCCAGCAATGGATCCTAGAAAGCAACATAAAAGGCACACAGGTGTTTTCTTCTGCCTTCTTCCTCAGGGGTTTCTACAGCCCCTTCTTAATGCCCCATCACAGCTGCCTTTTTTTTCCTGGCATCCCACGCACCTGCAGGAGGAAGCAGGGCAGTGAAGGGGCAGTTGCAGGGGTAGTAGGTTGTCCAGTGCATTTTGTTTGTGTCCTGGTGTAGTGGCAGGTGAGTGCAGTGGGAAGTAGGAGGCTGGTAGGCCTGAGGAGGTGGGTGGTATATTTATTTCCTTATGGGCAGATAAATAGCAGTGCAGGGCAAGGAGTGTTCCCCATTCTGACAATGCTTTGCTTATAAGCAGTGGATCAGAGCTGAGCTGTAATCTTGTGTATTTCCCCAAATTGCACCATATGCTCATGAAGTCTTGTAGACTTAGGGAAGGAGAAGTGAGTTCACCTGGTTCATGCTGGTCTTGTGGGAAGCCACCAGTGCAGGCAGCTTACTCTGCTGGCTTCCCAGAGCAAATGCATGTAATCTGGTTTTTTTCTCATTTCAAATGGGCATCCCACATGAATCACTAAGTTGTAGTCAAAAAGCCAAGTGAACTAAAATGAAAGCAAGTGGGTGAGTTGAGAATGAGTAAACTTGGTCTTTGCTATAAAATACTTCTTTTGGGTGCCTGTAACACCTAGTAATAGCACAGTTGGTGAGTGAGGGGAAAGGGGAACTGGCTGCAGCTGTTGCAACTGGGGCTTTTTTCTCCGTAGCCCCCCATTTGTCAAAGCAGGAAGTAATGGTTTGTCCAGACTTCACCATTGCAGCTTCCCTTCTTCCTCGAGGAGGGAAGAGGCCAGGGGAGAAAAAGGTTTTCCCCTGGGCTTGTGGAGGGCAGGAACAGGGTGGAGAGGCCCTGTCACCTTTCTTGAGCAGGCTGTCTGGCCTCAGCCCCTGCCATTCTGCCGAGTCTGCACTTGCAATTTAGAGCAGTTTATTTGAGTTTTACCATGAGGTTTCAGCTAGTGTTTAGACTACGGTTTTGTTGTTTTTGTTGTTTGGTTTGTTGGGGTTTTTAATTAAAAAAAAAAAAAAAAAAAAAAAAANAAAAAAAAAAAAAAAAGATACAAATCTCTTGCAGAAAGAGGGAGTTTGGACATGTGTGAAGAAAAGGATTTCCTGAGGGAAGAGAGAGAGGCACAATGCCAGTGAGAAATCTATTCAAACCCAGGAAAATGGCAGACATCTTCTGTTATTGTTTTCTACAAGCTGATCACCTGGAGTGTGGGAAAGCAAGGCTTGGAGTCATGAAAGTATCTGTCTATGTGTGGGTTTGTAGTTACTTTTTAGCTGAATGTAGAAGTTTTTAAAGCTCTTAGACATTTCTGCTTACGAGCATGATAGGTCCACCAGCTGGGTGAGGGATGCAATGGCTTACAAGTAAAATTCTGTACAAGATTTATTTTTCATTCATGATATTGTAATGAGAACATGACATCCAGACACAGAACATTTAAAACCAATCATGTACTTACCTTCATGCTATACAAGGCCATCTACTAAGATGCAATGCCCTAAAATGCTGTGTGCTACTGCTGTGGTGTTTGGCTTCACATAGCAATGCAATGAATGCAAGAATGCAGACTATGGATAATTAATTGGCTGACAGCTATGGGGGGAAAAGAATATAAAATAGATACAAACCATCTTTCGTGGAATAAACAAAAGCATGACTGAGGGAATCAGAAGTTTTGACTATGTATGATGAACATCCTAACTGCTGTTATGAGATTTCTCTGTGATTATTTTGTGCTTGTCTGTCCAAATACTTCTGTAAATAATTATATTTCAAATGTAAATAATTGTATTTCAAAGTTGTATTTTAAATGGGTTCATACAGTTACCTAGTATTTGTTTTAATAAATTTGTGATTTTAATAAATGGGTGGGTTTGATCCCCAACACCTTTTGTCTACTGTATCCCTGAATGGCTGAAGGTAGAGGGGGTAGGTGAGGTTGGTGTGGAGCTTGAGATGAGAAATAGAGATAAAACTGGTAGGACATTTAAGTGAAATAGACTGCTCCAATACAAGTAATATGAAGCAGATTAATTTTGTAAGTAAATGGAAGCAGACCATACTTTCAAAATAAATTCTACAGGAATGTTCTAATGTTCTGAGCTACTACTGCCACCACAAAAAAAAAACCCAAAAAACCAAGGCTAGGATTTTTGCCTGTTTTGAGGCTGGGCAGTTGTCAGTCTCACCCAGCTCAGCCTTTGGCCACTTTGTGTCACTGCATTTTGTCCAGCCTAGGGACAAGTGGTGTGGATGCAGGATATAATTCCTCCTAAATGATGGAGAAAGGGCAAGTGGGAATGCCACCTTCCTGCTTGCCTCTCACTTAGATAAAACTGGTTCTGGGTAATGTGTCTCTCTTTATAAAGCAAATGGGGCCTGCATGTCTCAGCTTTGGGACCCTTTAACCCTGACACTAGCTGGTTGGGGTTAAGGTTTTAACTCATGTAAGAAGTGTCCTTTTAAATAGTTGAGATAGAAACACAGATAGATAAAATGAAAGTTCTTCAGGCTGTATAAAATGTCCATGTTTCTGTTTAGGCATGCCAGGCTATTTCAGAGGTGTATTGTATTGGTATTTTTCTCTGCTTAGACACTGGGTTCCTGGTTCTAAGAGAGCAGTAAGGTGCAAGCAAATTGGCCCCAACAGCTCTGGCTGAATATATGACTTTGAAGTGTATCTGAAATGTTTGCCTTAGATATTTTACAGGCACTGGCTGAAATAGGAAGAATATTCTTCTGAAACTAGTGCTAGCAGAGACATGGGACTACATCTGTACAGTGAAAAGAAACTTTGTTTTGGTGAAAGACCTTTGAAAGCATAATTTATCAATTCTCTTTTGCGTGACTCTGGGGAAATGATTCATCTAAATACCACACCAGTAAATTTTCATATGAAATCAGACATGGAAGAAAATATAACCCATTGTATTTCATTTGGTTTTCAGCGCTGAGTCTCTGGAAATCAGCTGAAACAAGAGAATTGCACTAATTGATTGCATTTTTCTCTTTAATAATGAGCCACACAGATACAAATCAAGTGTATTTTTTTCACTCTCAGTGCCCCAGAAATTGCTCATATTTTTGGAAGCCATACAAAGGGCCTTCTTATATCTCTGCTGCTTTCATCTTTGGACATATAAAGCTATGTGTGAAAGGAGCACTGAATACTTGTCCAACTCTTTGTGGATAGATTCTGTTGTAGTCTGCTCAGCTTTGAGAAAAGCCACCTGAAATTTCTGAGAAGCCTGAGAGAATCTTCAGTCTAGGACCCTTACACAATACAGAGTTTTAAATTCCCTAATGTGTCAGAAACTGTGGTCTTAACCACCCTAAGGAAAAGGCAGCTTTGTCTAGTAAAAGAGCACTTGAAATTGTACATGAAAAGCTAAGATGGAATGAAAACCTTGCAGAAAAAAACCCTACACTTGGTTAAAAAAATAAAATACCTTGTTTTTTTTTCAATCAGAATATTTTATTTTATATTATCCTTCAGGTAAATTACAGAAAGCCCTGGTCTCATCATAAATACCCAGGCTTACATTTTAGCTTAAATAAATCAATTTGCCTTGAGCCTTCCTTGTTTAAAGGAATGCAGCTATTTTCATTAATGAGATTGTAGTGGATTTTAGCTGCCCATCATCTGAGTAACAAGAAACACCGTTGTTTGCTGCAGGTTTCTCTCTAAATACCAGGACCTATACATAAAGAGGAAAAAGGGGAAATGTCCTAGTGTAGTTTTCTGAGAATCTTTGCATACTTATTTTAAAATGGTTTAATTTTAAGAGTATTAAGTGTAGGCTGCCTTCTTTCTCAGATTTACTGATAGAAATAAGGTGTCAGTTGTCTACTCAATACTTCAGTATTTAAGCATATAAATTCAGCATTTCTTTCTGAAAATCTGTATTGTAACAATTTCTGACCGCATCAAGACACTTGGAAGACATTCCTTGGAATCTAGCTCAGGCTGCACAGGGAAACTAAGATCTTGCTGCATCATTAAGAGAAAGTGCTGTGCTCTCTGCAGCCTCCACTGGGGTGGAAATCTTCTGGCTAGGACGCAAAACAAAAGGGGGACCACATCCTGGGTCACAGGTAATAACATCCCAGGCTGAAAGGATGTGATGTGCCAGGCTCTCCAGTGGGCTCTGGCCCAGCAGAAGGACCTTGTGGTCATTGTGCAACTTAAATTCCTCTAGTCTCAGGTTTGTGACTCTGTATCACTCTGCTGTGCATCTGGCAAACGTGGGTTGGGAGGCTTGGAAAAACTGAAGCCAGAAACTGCCAAGAAATAGCATTAGTTACCAATAGTGAGACAGATGTTTTCCCTGAAAGGTGAGCAAGAAGGCTTGGGGACCCCCTACTTGAGTCTCTACAGCTTCCTTCATTCCCTTAGCACATTTAATCTTTCTTTGCTCTTTTTCTGGTCCATGGGATCCAGACCTGATGCTGAACTATTACCCAGTGCAGTATCTCTGCCTCAAACAACAAGTTTCTCCTTTGTATTCCTGTTGCTTGACTCAGCCGCCTATTTTGCCTCTCCTGGTTGTTCCAAGGTTGTTTCCTCTCCCTGATATTGTTCTGTCTTACTTCACCTTTGAAAATGCTGTCCACCTACCTGGATCACCTCTCTTGTGCTGGGCACCTCTTGTTCTTCTCCATCCAGGGTTCTCATAGGGCTCAGCTGGGAAGTGGGAGCTAGGGAGGAAGGAGGGAAGGAGAGAAAAGCACAAAAGGGTACACACAGAGCCTGAAGGCAGGGGAAGGATCTCAAAGTGGAGCCATACAGGGAAATAATGTTCCCAGGAAAACTGTCAAGTTGGCAATTTATCAGAAAACAGGAGCTTAGGCCTTGGCTGCTTCCAGGAGTAAAACTTCTCCCAAAAGGAGCTTTGGAACAAGAATCTTATCTGCAATCTGTATGTACCTCTCTGTGGCTTGTCACTTCTGCAGGCATTAGCAACAAACCGGCTAAAGGAGTTTGGCCAGTTGGACGACCAAGCCACAGAGATACTTGATAAAATTAACTCAAGGAGTGCTTAGAAAGAGAACCCCTTTATGCTATGAGCAAGTGTCCTGTTTTGTGAAGTCTGCAGAGTTCATTAGCAATGGATGGGAGCAGTTTGCTCTCCTTTTTGTCCCTCTCCTTTTTGGCCAGCATATGACATGAGGCTGGATATGGGTAGTGCAGCCAGGGAAGATAAGGACTGAGCACAGCAGAAGGCTGATGCTGCAGGAGGGATCTGGCACTGGATATCACTTTGTGTTCCTCAATTTATCAGATTTCTGATAAAATTGCCTTAAGTTCCTAACCAAGTACACATGCTACCAACACAAAATGAGGGGAAATGAACCTTTCTGGTGATAACCTGCTCTCATGGCATTTTCTAGTCGAATGTCTGCCCCTCTTGGCTCAGCAGCGAGTCTGGGCTTGCAGCCAGGAGCGAGCCAACATATCATTTCCTCCTAACCCCTTCATCTACAGGTTGTGACTAGGAGCAGGATGCTCCTTGGTCTCTGGCAGAACTGAGAAAAACAAACATGAACCACCAGAAAGGGGTGGAAATACAGTGCTATAAAGCTGCTGATAAGCTGTCTTTCTGTTCACTGGTAATTCTCTTTGGCATCAGCAGAAATAGCAAAATTAAAGCCTAAAATAGAAAGAAGCCCCCAGAAAGTTGTCTCTTCAATTTAAGCACAGGGCAATTAGGCAGACTTTGAAAGTTGGTTGTTTTTTTTTCTTCCCTTCTGAAAGTAAGAATTAAGTAATTAAGGTGACACTCTCCGGTACTTGCAGACCAAACATGCTGCTTTATCTAAAAATTTGAAAGCATTAAGGTCTAGCTTGGACAAGCAGTTCACTGGGACAGTTCTGTTTAAACCAACAACTGCGTCTTCCAGCAACTTTGATAAATGACTGAAAAGAGAAAACCAGCTAGCTTCTTTTGGTGAGCAAAGTTCAGGAACTATACAAAAGAAAAGCAAAAGTTGGGGAAGGGGCACGTGGGAAACACGTTGGATGGATTTTCTTCCTGTAATCTGACATGTTTCCAGGACCTTCTAGAGATGCTTGTGCCACTTCTGTATGTTGTTATTTTGTATGTAAGTCTTGCTCCACAACACACAACTGGCCAGTAGGATCCTTGCCAGGTAAAAAATGCAGTGAGATTCAGAGGGCAAAGGTTCTTTCTGTAATCAAAGTATCTGAACCCATTTTGTTGCCTGGACAATGAAGAGCTTCTAGAAGGGAAGTGGTCATTATTTAAGATGACTGCACCAATCCCCCCACTTAATAGGAAAGAAATTGAAGATGTTCTCCACAAAATTCTTTACGTGTGTAACCTTCCACTGATGCCTGTACCTGGGTCTGCCTTCCCATCTCCAACCGTGCTCTAGGGATTGATGGAAAAGAGCAGATCTGCTCTGCTAAGTCTATTGTATCTTGGTTGCAAGATACACACTTTAGTGGTTGGTATTTGTGCTGGTTTCTCAGTGTTAGCTACACTGTCTGTTTGCTTGGGGCAGTGACCTTGTGCCCCCATGCAGCTGCCCATGTGCATTGAGCATGCACCTCCACAGGCTCTTTGGAAATTCTAAGCCAGGAAAGTTCCCCGTGTGAGCTCAGCAGCATTAGCTGCACCCTCTCTTGTCCACACCTGTCCTTTCTCATCCTGAGTTCCTTCTGCCAAAATCTCTGATGTTTGTTTTTGTTGAGGTTTCTGAGTTTGTTACCAAAGACCCTGAATTTGCTTGGCAAATCTGACCCTGGCAAGGGGGACATAAGTGAGTTGTCATAACTTTCTCTACTCCATGTCCATAGAGTTTGCTCTGAAGCATCTCTCAGACAGCCCCTCGGAGCTCGCTCCTAGCCCAAAATGCTTCTGCCTTGCTGGCAGTAGGGACAACTCTTCGGCCCAAAGCAGAAGTCTGGGTGAGAAGAGGCTAGGATGGGACCTGGCATCAGGGGAGAGAAGTTGTAGGCTCCTAAGGCAGCCTATGGAAAGGCTCTGACTTGGTGGTGTACACTGGTTTCACTGCCCTGCTCTTTGCCTGCAGTGCAAGGTGGAAATGAGAGGCTGGATGGAGCCTCTTCCCCTAATAGAGGTGCCAGGAGCGATGTTCTGCAGTCCATCTCACCTTGTATGGAATTCATCTACAAAATGAGGAGAAGGGAGGGGGTGGAACTGTAAGAAATCATAGAGCTTATGAGAACTAGAGAACTTGATGCTGCTGCCCCTGATGGGGAGAAGAGTCAAATTCATAAACAGCAGAGACGAACACAGACTGGTATTTGCTTCTCATGTTCTCCTGTAAAATAGCTTTCTCCCTTTCTCACAGAAAGCCTGTGTGGAGTGCAGTGGGTGTCTGGCTGTAAGTACAGCTTGGAACTTCACGTGGTGCTTGATCTCAGTGCTGGCTTGCTGTGGGGGCAGGAGCTGCTCTGTGCAGTTTTACAGTGAACCCCTCGGGCACAGGGTATCGCCTCTGAGCCCAGCAGCACCGTCACACCCCTGGCTTAATTCCCTGCTGGAATTATATCACATGAAAACACATCTGGGGTGAGGAGATTTCAGCCAAATCTGCCCCCTGCAGTGACTCCTTTCATAATCTAGTTGGTAGGTCTGGTTTGCTTGTTGGTTGTGGCAAAGAGTGGCACCTGCACGTGTCTCCACACTGCTCTCTTCATGGAGGAAAAAAAAAGATGAAAAGAAGAAAGAGTGAGTGCTGTTTGTTTCCATCTCTGGCAGCCAGTGCAGTTGGCAGGCAGGGGATAATAATGATCAATGATTGACCAGTGGTGCTGCTGATTGGCCACCCTGAAAAAAAGGCGCCAAAATCCCCAACGGCTCCCTGGGAATGCCAGCCCCACTTTGAAAGGAAATGGGGAAAGGGATGAGCTTTCCTGGGCAATTGCTTTGTCCCACAATGATTTTCTCCCTGCTCTTCTGGGCTGAAATCTGCCACCTGCTGCTCTGTGGAGGCTGCCAGCGAGTGCAACCAGCAATGGGTGAGTGGAGAACCCTTTCCCCACACCACTTTAACTGTGGAGCACCACCAGACTTTCCTAGCAAGCAAAGTGACACAGATGCCATACTGACTAAAATATACTACTTGGTGACTAGAACAGTAGCAGCTAGTAACCTGGGCATAAGTCAGCAGCAGCCAAATTGGGTAAGGCTTGGTTACAGAGATCACAGGGCACTTTGCTTACAAGCCATATGCTCTGCCTGTATATTCCCTTTCTTTGTTGGTGTTGCTAAACTCCTCAGCACAGAACATGGGGCGGGTTTGTATTTCCAGAGTACATGTCTGGGTGGTGCACACTTCTCTGGGGAGAGGTTAGAGCACAGCAGATCCCTCTGCAGCCCATTGCGCTGCCTCCTGGCTGCCCTGGGCTGTTCTGCCTCCCCACAGCCCTGCCGGTGCTGGCAAGGGAAGAGCAGGGGTGCTCTCAGGAGCAAGAGCTGGCTTTGCTGGGTGGTTGCTGTGCTTGCTAAAGAGCCTGCCTGCCCTCCGTTCCCATGCTGCCTTCCTCCTCTCCATGGAATTGTACAGCAGAGGCTAATGATGCGATGGCCACCTGTGGCAACAGGGTGTCTGAGGCCTCCCTGTGTGCTCCATGACCTCGTGGTGGAATTCCTTACTGCAGGGCTCTGCAAGATGGGAACAATGTGACTGGATGTTTCAAGGCATTATGGCCNCCGGCAGCCTGTCCCAAGGTTGCCCACGGTCCCGACACTGATGAACTGATATTAAATAGCTTTTTATTTAATACCTTCCCTGAGTGAATTGCTTTTCTTCCTGCCCTGATTTGGGGGTTTGCTTTGTTCCTAGATTCGAAGGAACCCATCCAATCTGATACCATCATTGTAGCAGCCCTTGAGGGAGAGGCAAAAATCTATTGCAACTTCTCACTCCCAATGGATGTTTTGCAAGTCACTTGGCAGAAGAGAAATGGGACTTCCTTGCAGAACATGGCCACCTACAGCCCAATATACGGGCTGAGGCTGATAGGGTCATTTCAGAAGAAGGTGCGTTTCACAATAGCAACCCCAAAGGCCTCAGCTATCACCCTCCAAAATCTCACACTTGAGGATGACTCTGATTACAGATGCATTTTCAATGTGTTCCATCATGGCTCCTTCAGCAAAGAGATACACCTCAACATCCAAAGTAAGTTTTCCACTAACACCTTCTCTCTTTCTGGCACTCATTTTGGGTCTGATGAAGTCAAGAGGTGGGGATGTCATTATACTATCCACCATATGGAGATTTTCCATACAGCAGCATCTCCTTGGTGGATAGTATTCAGATTGCCACACCAGAATTATTGCCTAACCAACTATCCTTTTAATTGGACAATAGATGACAGGAATATTAATCAATTGACCTTAGAGAAACTGTAGAATTACTGTACCACATGTGGGTTTTGCCATACTGTGTATCTAAAAGCTTTTACTCTAACATTATTTGGGAAGACCCGTTCTATTTTCTAGGCAATGCTTTCCACAGGGAAGTAAGGAAGGAAGCAAGTCAACAGGTGCTTTTGGATAAAAACCTTGTACAGAGAGAGAAATCCACCCAGCTTTGACTGTAAACTCACCACAGAGTGTAAAAAGCACCTTCTCTTTTTCCTGTCAGCAATTTCTGAGCTCACAGTGGAATTCCATCCCCTCCTGCCCACTGAGAGTCTCCTCACTGTGGTGTGCTCAGCAACAGGAAAGCCTGCCCCCAACATCACATGGCTGGATGACAGAGGCCTGGAGGAGACACCTCAAATACACCACGTCCAAAATAGCAATGGAACAGTAACAGTGGCAAGCAGACTTAGCTTCTCTGCCAACCACCTCCCTGCCTTGTTCTGCCTCCTTGACCACCCACAAGGAAGGAAAATGAAGGCACTTCACCTGGAAAAAGGAAGGGAAGGTAGGCTGCAGTTGTGTGGAGATGTGTAACATGTAGTGGGGAGAACTTAGGGAAGGATGTGCAATTGTGGGAGAGCAGCTTGTATTTATGTAGGTCTTGCTAGACAACTTTCTCTGTGGCCAGCCCTCATGCTAGATGAAGATTTCAGGATTTGAAACCCTCCAGAAGACTCTTCCCTGTGGTACCTTAGTGTGTGTATAGTGGGTGTGTGCATATATAGATGGAATAAAGAGGTATATTTGTGCATATACAGTATCTCTATATTTCTACATCATTATCTATTTAAAACAGCGACACACACAGCTGGGGGGTACCAGCAGAGCAGGCTCCTGGCACACAAATGCTGGGGAACAACATTTCATATGGATTACCTTGCTGGAGCATATGTCTCAGGAAGGATGTGACACTTCTCTTGTGATAAAACTTCTTTCAACAGAAAGAGAAACACAAAGAGGTCAAGAGTAAAACTTCTGGGCTTTGATGCACCTATGTATACCAGGGAAGGGTGAGACATTATCAGTATTTATTTAAAAACATAAAACAATCCCTCACCTTTGGTAGAGTTATGTTGTTGCACTGTTCTTTTCTCTCCTTCAAAGAATAAATGAGAACAAGATGCTGCATGTCGTGCTCTCAGTCCCAGCCCCTGGAAGAGGACAGCAGAAACACATTGGCATCACTTCATGTTCTGTGTGAACTTATTGGTTTATTTTGTAGATGTTGAGAAGAGCACAGTCATCATTACATTCATATTAACAGCTGTGTTGCTCTTACTGGTCTTGATATATTGTGTCATGAGACTGAAAACCAGCAGAAGGAACAAGTAAGAATAGTTTCCTTTTCTTGCAAATGACATGTCTTGCCTCTGTTCACCTTGCAATTTGCCTTTCTCTTTCTTCTTGGTATTTTTATATTTCTGTTCTGGAAACTCATCTAGTAGTAACAGCGTCTTTAAAATAGCACAATTCACTCTAAATGACAAGGGGTATACTAAGCATCCTGTGACTAATTGATGGTGTGGGTTTTTCCCAGGCAAAAGACACATGGTGCACCCAGAACTCCTGCAAAGGAGACAGGCTTACAGCAAGACCTAGATGAGAAAGCCTCTGTGAACCTGCATATGCTGAAAGACCAGGACATCATTTACCAAAACGAGGTAACACAAACACCCAAGGCTTGTAGTGATTATTCACATCCTCCCTTAGGGGTCTCTGTTTGTCCTGCCAGGTCTTTGCTGCATGAGACAGCCACACTGGGTAGATGTCACAACGTGTGCCACATTTAACCTCCAGCAAGTATCAGGAAAAACTGCTTAATGTTTAGCACCACTGGCCTGGAGGGCACAGCAGAAAAGTTAGTCAAAGTTATTTAGGTGCAAAGGCATGGAAGAGGCACTGGAAATGTGTGGGAGGGCAGACAAGAGATCCCTTCTGGCCAAGGCCAGAGAATCCTGCAGAGCTTGGGTGCTGTAAGAGCAGCCTCACACAGAAGTTTCCTCACAAGGGTCTGCCCTGCCCTCCTCCTGGTGCAGGCACAAAGGTGCTTTGGAGCTCTGCTGGCATCCACAGACAAAACCAGGAAGTGGTCACAGCTGGGAATCCCTCCTACTGGATGCTTTGCTCTGACCTCCCATGTGTTCCCTGTTTTCCCTCCAAGCTTCTGGTGCTCCTGTGCTGTAACTGGGAACCCTCTTGTCTGCTCATCACTTCTCTCTGCCAGGGAGTGTAGAGCTCTGTAGTGATTACCACATGACTCTACTGGGTCTCTTGCAGAAGCAGACACCGAGCTCTGTAGTTCGCAGAACACCGAAGAGAAACCTGGGATCAGGAAAAAGGCACTTGTTTTCAGAGGAAGCAGAGAGCTTGAACAGCACCTTCCAAAGTGAGTTGAACAGTGGACCTGCTGGGTTATCCACCAAGGAGCTTGGCTGCTCTCCCATGAGGGAGGACAGAGTGGCAATGAGGTGAGGAAGTCCAAGTGACTCCCTAGCCCAGCAGAGGAAGGAGAGACACCGGCCATCGCCACAGGATGAGGAGCACAGAGACCCACGGGCTCGTCATGAGCCCACACTAAGGACTCTCAGAGGAAGGGGCAGCTTGCCCAGGCCCCTCCCACAGATGTCCCAGGAGATCCTAAGCCCTAGGATCTATGTGGGAAACCCGTCCCGATGAGTCCATCAGTGGAGTGCCTTTTGAACTCAGGGCATGACTGGCTGAGGGCTATGGACACATGATGCCATGCATCGAAGTGCATTTGGGGGTTGCACCAGAGTGTTATGGGATTCTTAGGGGTGGAGACAAAGGTGGGAAAGGGAAGAATCAAGGGCATCTGGGAATAAAAAGCCTGGGGAAAATGGATGGAGGAAGGAATAAAGGGTCTGGTTTCATTCATGGCGGAGGCTGGTCAGTCCACTTGTCTGGGCTGGCCTAGTGTCCTGTCACCACGGTCTGTCCTGTCTTCTCCTTTAAATCCATTTCTAACTCCTCTGCTGGGTGAGGGACACCCCAACTGGTGTGCATGTGTGTAGGGGGCCCTGATGTCAGCAGCTGGGCCAGAACCAGGGGCCCCATGTGCCCAGGTGCCAGCAGCTGGGGGACCTGAGTGAGAGAGGCCAAGTGCCAGCCACCAGCCTGGACCAGGCTCAGAGCCTGTGTGTCCCTGGTGTGGCACCTGGAGCAAGCACGAGTGAGCCTATGAGGGCCAGCAGGGCTCAAACCAGACCAGCTGGTGAACAGGGGACATGTCCCAGGCTGCTCTTGATGTCTCACAAGCAATCAGGCAGAAGGATCTGTGCTGTGGATGGCCGAGACAAACAGAAGTAGGCCAAGATTGGTATCTGAAATTAAAAAATAAATAAATAAATAAAATAAAAGGAGATTTTTTTTTTAAAGCCTTTATCTGGGAAAGTTCCCCTCCAGCTTGGTGTGTCATTATATGAGGTGTTTCAGAGATGTGCTTCCAAGGTGTTTGCAAAGGCTCCTCTGACAGCTTCTGTGGCGCTGCAGCCTCAGAGCAGAGCGCTGCCTTTGGTAAGCACACAGTACCCTCTAGTGAAAGGGAAATGTATCTCATTTTGCCAAGAAGCGTGAAGTGCCCTGAACTTTGTAAGGAGTCGTGCCCTAGTCAGCTAAAGAATTTCTGGGGGGGGGTTGTACTTTGTTTTTATTTAAATTTGAGTCTAACTTAGTGTCAGTAGAATGAGATTAAAAACCCGAGAAAATTAAGAAACAGCTGAACTTGAACCCACAGGAAATAACTCCAGAGACACATACACCACAGAAAACTTAATGAATAGAGGACTGTTTAGCTACAGAAGCAAATTCAATAGAGAATTGTTTAGGTAAGAGGAGTTTTGGGTTATCTTTAACTAGAAGTAAATGTAGTGTCTTATTAGTGACTTAGTACAGTCAGATAAAAATCTAGAGGTTAGCAGAAGTGAATTACACGTGTGTTAGGAGCTGCCAACATGGAAGGGGTCATCCAGAGGGCAGATGGTGGAGACGATAATGAAGATCCTCTGATGAAGTAATGAAGCCCCCTAATCAAAATAATGACAGGAAAAGGACACTATATGGTAGCCTTGCTCCACAACATTGGAGAAGACGCCTCCTGTAATAGGCTGGGCAGACTCTGGGAGGGGCTGTAAGGAAATCATAAGTGTGACAATGTATTTAAATCCCAGGGAACTGTGTCTTGTGGGACAAACTCATGGCAAAAAACTCCCAGCATGTCTCCAGCACTGTAATTAAGGAATGCCCTATTTCACAGAATTTTGCTGTTGGATTTAAGTTCTTTAATTCAGTAGTTGGAGAGATCCGCAATCCACTCACTGAAGGGAAAACACCTTCAGTGAGTCTTTCATTAAAATAGTAACTCACCAGCACTGTGCTTTTCCTCTTTGGACTTTGAAATAGCCCTTTGGTATTCAACAACCCCATTTCTGGTATCAAGAAATTACAACCACCCTATCCAAAGTCATTCCATGATGAAATGACTCTATGAGGGTTGTTCAGCAGCGGACCCTGACTGTGGTTGCTGGAAGAGATGTTGAAAGGGACTGATGAAGGAACTAGGCACTGGATATCAGTTCGTCCTTGCTCTCCTGGAGAAAGAGGTATTTCAAAGGACCAGGGAAAGGAATGTGGAAATATTCCCAAATCATTTCTCCATGCTTCCAGGCTGGCCAGTGATGAGTAAAAGAAGGTGCAGTGCTAGAGGATGTGCAGATAAATTCATGATGCCAGAGGTTTATGTCCAAAAGGAGACAGAGGAGTCCTGTAACTTTATTCGAATAAAGGGAAAGGCCACGGGGCATTTACCCTGCAGTCTCTCAAAGTGTTGGAGACAGCCTCCTATTTATCCTAATTTCCTGGCTGCATCAGCCTCTCCCTTTCCTCACTGCCTCAGGTACTTGGAAGGTACAGACTTCGTGATATGCTCACTTCATGTTCCCTTCTAATGTGCACACAATCCCCTTCGTGTCTTTGTTCTTCTTCTCTAGGTTCAGGAATTTAACAAAGCCTTGGTTGAGGAACGTTCCGTGTCAATTAATAACATTCTTCTGAATGGTTCCTCCTGTTAATATCTTGTCTCTGTCTCTGTTTGTAAAGCCGAATTCCTCCCATTCCTTCCAATGAGAAATGGGAATGGCAGGTGTTTGGAAGTATCCAGGAAAGCAACCAGACTGCCCAAATTCTTCCAACAAATTCTGCCCAGGCTTCCCTCCTCACACAGCAGGATTTTCTGCAGCTGAGCTTTTTGCTAAATGGACCTCTAGAAAGTAATCTCAGGCTTCTTGGCCAAGGGACCTTTAGAAGTCAATCTCAAGTGATGTTTTAAGCAAGCATTGCTCAGCATTTAAAAGACAATCATTCCTTGAATTCTGAAAATCCCATACTAATTCAGTTTGCCTTGAAATCTGTCATGTTGCATGCATTTGAGTCACAATGAGGGCTTCACCTTGGTATTCCTCAAATGAGGGTTTCCTGAGATTAAGTGCTCGTTATCATTTTGGTTTTGTAGAGAATTTATCTGTGTGACTTTTTCATGGCTGTCATTGATGTGTGTGTGCTCTTCCATTGTGTCTACGATTAGAAGTGATCAATGTATGTGTATAAACATAACACAAGATGATGTTTAAGTAGGGTTTTTCAAAGTTAACTTTTTTTACCGGAAAGTGGAAATTGTGGAGAGAAAATGTGCTAGCTCAGCACTGTGAGACAGTAACCAGTGGTACTCCAGCTGAGTGGTTCAGAGACTGCTGAATAGGACGAGAGGTATGGCCTCACCTCCATCTTTCTTGTGGGGAGTGGCTTTAGGTTTCATGTAGGGTTACACTGTGTGTGTTACAGAAAAGCAGGCCTGGAAGGCCCAGAGGTGAGCCTCTTCCCTAGGCCCGGAGGTGACCAGGAAGCACATCCAGGATGGACATGGAAAAGAGGATCATCGGTTTGTGGCCTTCTGCACCTATTGTGTGGGAGTATTGTAGGTTGTGACCTTATAGGGTATTGTTTATCTTTAGTGTTTATATGATGGCACATCCTGTGTGTGGGATGGTATAAAGGGAATTTTCACTGCGTAGTAGTAGGCAGTAGACATGAGGTAGTAGCCGTAAGGGAGTAGCCATGGCAGTAGCCATAGTAGGAGTGATAGGAGCAGTCTTAGCAAGTAGTCATAGAGTGGTCTGTAGTAGTCTTAGTCTCTATCTGTATAATAAAGAACTCCATGCAACATCACAGTGTCATCAGAGAAGTCCTTGACCCTGCGTTGAATACTGCAGTTTCTCAGTGACTTTCTTCCCAGTCTTACCAGGAAGATGCTGGAAGGCGGAACGGGCAGCTTTCTCGGTGAATAGACAGTGATTAAGACATAAAGGGAGGTGGCTGATGGCTCTGGCATTCCAATGGAAGCGTTTTGGGTTTTGGGAGTTTTCAATGGGGGTGTGGGTTCTCCCCCTCACAGTCTGGGAGGCTGGGGATATTACCTGAGAAGTTTTGGGCTCCTTCCTCCCTTTCTGTCCTTCAGGGGGATTGCGGGAGCAGCCTCACAGCGCTGCGGGAGTTCATGCACTCGGCTCCAGACTTTGCTACATTGCAATTCAGCACTACAATCAAATCTGCCTGCTTCCCCTTCTGCTGCCAGCTGCTCCTCGGTAGTGCTGAGATCGAACGCTGCCCCTGAGTTTGCAAAAGGAGCGATTTCCTGCCTTCGCTCCCTGCCGGCGCCGCCGGAGGGGAGCACGGCCCGTCCTGTGCCTCGCCGGAGCGGCCAGCGCCCCCTGCCGGCCCCGGCCACAATTGCAGCACCCCTGCCGGCC
>VZTZ01005261.1:117206-120789 GCA_013400955.1 Drymodes brunneopygia | reverse complement strand
CTCTATCTGAGATTGTATTCTGGCACAAACAGATCAATTTATCATTTTCATTTTGTACGTCCAGCCTCCAGAGTCACCCCTCCTTTTATCCAGTAGCTGACAATAGAGGAAATCAAAACAATGCAAGGAGTTGGTTTTGTAGTAAATATGAATCTATATGATGATGTGTTACCAAAAATAGACACTTACTGCCGTAAGGAGAGTTAGCTGAGGAGCCATTAAGAAATCCAGGGGAACCTGGTACACCTAGATTGGGCATGCCGGCATTGCCATATCCATTCATGCTATTGCTGACTGTGTTGTAATTGGACTGCTGAGGAGTACTGCTGGGAACATATCCTCGCGGGGAAACACTGCTTGTGTTGCGACTGTAACCTACTGTGTTAGAAACCCCCCCACCCCAAAAAAATAATGTTATTTTATAATGTAGACTTAGGGCTGGGGGGTTTCCTCATGCAGCATATATTACACAGTTTTAATTGATTGCACAGCTTTGCTCTGAGTTGTCTCTCACTGCCCTATCAACTCTTGCAGCTTGAGATAACCTTATCACGCCAACCCTACTTAAATCATCCGCGAGCACTCTATGTTGTCTCTCCTCTTAGCACAGACAGCCAACAAAAGCTCTCTTCGATCCAGCTGTGTCAGGTGCCTTCACGTTTGTCTTTAGGAGCAATTATCAACAGGCTCGAGTCCCGCTTTGTACCAACACACTGCGTGAACTTTCAGCCTCTCCGCACCTCCAAATGCCAGAGCTGACAAGAAAAACTTTTTTGTTGCGGTGATTTACTTTAAAAGGCTGTTTTGGGGTCTTCATTTTGTGACTGATATTTTTATGCTAACAGCAAGCTTTCGTAAGGTGTAGCCATCAGTGAAAACTAATTCAAGAGCAAGTACAGAATTTTATAAGGCTTATTAGCTTGGAAACGCATTAAAAGACAATCTTTTTAGAAGAGGAAACATAGCGGAATCAGGATTTTAAATAACAATTTGTTCCTATCTGAGCAATCAATTTAATAATTATGTTGCAAGCAGAAAAAAATACGCGTTTGAACATATCTAATAATCCTGTTTCCCTCCTTTCATTAGTATCAAAATTAATTTTAAATGCAATATGCTACATGCATTTTCAATTACAACAGGTAAATTAAATCAACTATTACTTTTATTAGTAACATATATGTCACACATGCCCACAAACAAAGTATTTTAAGATCACAGACATCAAATTAGATTTATCTGTGTAAATATCCCAAAACCAGGTGGAGGCACCTAGACATAATTATTTTATAAACCAACCATTCACGCCGTATATTTACTGCGAATAACAAAGAGCTTTCTACACTTTGCCAATTTTATTTATTTTTTTTCCCCCGCTGGAGATGCTTTATGATAACAGTAAACAGAAGACAAGGGAGAATTAAATATTACGAGAAAGTTAAAAGACGGCATTTCATTCCGCGCTCAGGCACACGGCTACGGGGACAGAGAGAGGTAGGGTGACATCAGCTCGCGTGAACAGGCCAAAAGCAGCCAACAAGGTGAAGGATTAACCCTTGAAATCCCACCTACCTTGGTCGTTGGCTTGCGATGTCTCGGAGACATTGACGGCGAGCTGGCTGCTGAAGGAGTTCACGCCCATCATGCCGGTGTGGGCGGGAGTGTTGGCTAGAGTGGGGATCTGGTTGTGGTTGCGGGGCACGCTGTACAACGCCTCAGCAATGTCAGCTGCTCGTTTCAGGATTATTTCCTGGAGAGACACGAAATAAGCACTGACATCTCAGATTCGTGCAAATGCTCCAACTCGTAATAGCGCTAAAATTTACCGAACAGCTTCATATGGAATTAGAGTAAGAGTGCAGGATTTGCTGCTTGTTTCAACAACACCTCCTGTTTTCCTTCCCACGCCCAATTGCACCTCAACACAGTGAGTATAAAGAAAGAAGGAAATTAACATAAAATTCCAGTTTAGCACTGGAAGTCAGGTTAAAATCGCCACACGGGTTTTATGCGCCCAAGGCAGGAGTTGTATTTTCAGCAGTTTGCAAAATACAGTACGGCTGATCCGCTCGGCTGAGCAGATTTCTTTAGGACTTCCCATTAGTCACTGTATATTTTGGCCCGAGTTCAAGGTTATTCTCTTGCCTTAATGCTTGCTTATGCTTTTGGCACCTCGCACTTAATTGTCATTTCTGATAGGCAAACGAGCGGCGAGAGGAGAAGGGGAAGATGAAGCGTTTCCCTCGGAGCATTGCATCACATCACACTGCCCTCAAGGTGGCTGGCAAAGCCCGGCTGTGTACAAAGGCAATGTGCTGATGCTCTGCCAGCCCTGCACGGAGCAGGTATTGATCTACACGTGTCGGCGTGGCAACAAAGAGCGCGCCGCTGACCTACCTGGTTGTTGTGGGGCATCCCATATAGGGCTTCAACAAGGTCTGCTGCTCTCTTAAGTAATACTTCCTAAAGGAAAACAAACAACCTGCGTTATGTTATGCTGAGACAGGAGGAGTGCAGTGATGT
Source organism: Drymodes brunneopygia (assembly GCA_013400955.1). Taxonomy (NCBI): domain Eukaryota; kingdom Metazoa; phylum Chordata; class Aves; order Passeriformes; family Petroicidae; genus Drymodes; species Drymodes brunneopygia. The sequence continues at coordinate 118,266 of VZTZ01005261.1, read as the reverse complement.
TGGCAGTTGTAGCGTCTCTAATCGCGAGGAACCGATAAAAGTGGATAAAACATGTCACGCGCCGCCCGTGTGCTCCCGCTGTATTTAGGGGATGCATTACAAAGATAGGAAGGCATTTTGTTTGGGAGGAAAATGGGGCTCGTGGTTTGAAGTCAAAGTTAGAGGCGAGCCTAAAAATAATATTGCATTTTACATCCAGCTGTTCAATTATGATTGACTCGGAAAGGTGTTTGCTGCTGTAGCATGTAGCTCTCGTGCTGAATTAGTGAAATCAGTGCTTGAGGTTTAATGATGTAGTCTTATGGGTATTAAACAAACAAACACATGGTAGAGATATGAAAGGCACAGGCATCACATTTGGCTGTTAATTCCTAGCACTTTAGTGGTGAAGAACAATAAGTAATTTTCCATATCTTAATTAAACTGGCAGAGTCCTTAAAGACAACATCTCACCCCTAATTCATGCCCCAAATTTGCAAGTGAGTTCAATGCTTATTCCTCTTTATTTTGAACAATAAAGTGAATTAACTTGGGTTAATCTAGTTCTTTCATAATGACATTAAGAAATTTTTCAATTAACCTCTTTGACTGCATGTTGTAAAGGACTTCATAAATGACTTCACATTCAGAGAGTGTTGAGTACTTGTGCCTGGGGGCATGGATGCACTGAATTTTGTCTTATCCCTGTCTGCATGCCTACTTCCAGTTTTATGATTGTGAGGATTAATCCATAGTTTAGTTAATTTTAAATACAAATGGACTTATTTTTTTTTATTTTTTTTAACTCCAGCTGTAATAAAATTTAGCTGGATTTTTTTTTAGGAAAAGATCTGGCCGGGAAGACTTGGGGCATCTCGATTAGGGATAGGATTTGCAAATTTCTTTGCAACTCATTCGACTGCTTTGAAAGGGATAATTTCTGTGAATGAGGAGAAACCCAACCTGCGTGTGACTACCCTGAGTGGAAAAAGATGAGCGATATCCAGTGAGCAGCAGATTATTCTGCTCTTGATACGCTCGCGCGCTGCTCCAATCAGAGCTAATGGGAGCCGTGTGCGCA
>VZTZ01005261.1:100211-105833 GCA_013400955.1 Drymodes brunneopygia | reverse complement strand
CCAGTGCCACCCCTGCCATGGGCAGGGACACCTCCCACTGTCCCAGGCTGCTCCAAACCCCAATGTCCAGCCTGGCCTTGGGCACTGCCAGGGATCCAGGGGCAGCCACAGCAAATCTGGGCACCCTGTGCCAGGGCCTCCCCACCCTCAAAGTAAAAAATTTTCATCCTTCTTTCTAGCCTGAATCTACCTCTCTAAATAAAAAAATCATTCCCACTTGTCTTATCACTCCAGGCCCTTTTCCAACATCTCTCTCCTGCTCTCTTGGAGCCCCTTTAGGCCCTGGAAGGGGCTCTGAGCTCTCCCTGGAGCCTTCTCTTCTCCAGGTGAGCACCCCCAGCTCTCAGCTCTGCATTTCACTGTGCTCCTGGTACCCACAGAGCCCTTCAGCCTCCCACCATCCCAAAGGCCATCCCAAACAGCCAGGCATGGCCAGGAGCTGGGAGAAGACAGGAGAGGACAGGCCCCCATCACTTCCCTTCCATGTCCGCGATGTCAGGACTGGCACGAGGCCACGGGGACACCAGAGCCGGCCCAGCAGGCTGATGGACACTTAAACACTTGTAAAGTAATTGTGCTCAGCTCCACAGCCTCTTTAGGGCAGTGCCACTAACCAGGAGAAGGCCCAAGGCAGGGAGGGGGCGTTTTTAGCACCACCAAGCCTCTCCCCAAGGGCGAGCACAGCGAGGGGGGACAGACCCGCGGCCTCCGATTTGGCACAAATTTTCTTTCTGACTGAAAAACCTGCCTGCAATAATAAAAACAGGAAGACATTCATTTGCTTCATTCCAGCTGCTGGTTCCAGCTATTAAATGAGTTCCAGTTTCATTTCAATAATGATCATCTTCCTGTAACTTCCCAATCATGCATTTGTCATAATGCAGTAATTTTCTAGCTACAAACAGATCCTCGTAATGAGGCAGTTTTTCACATTAGCAGCATAACTACATAATAAGAACATCTGCAGTTCCTTTTCTGAGGGACAAGAGAGAGCTTCAATTAAGCCATGGGGATTGTTAAATAAGATATAGTATATTTTACTAACAGGGACACCCGCACCCTGCTTTAGCAGACTGCAAGGCTTCAACGTGCCTGAATGAACACAGGTTGTAATGTGTAAAAATTAAATAAAGTAAAATTAAATTGCTCAATACAGAGACATTCCTCTAGAGGGTGTTAGTGATTTCAGTGACAAAGTGCTATTTGCTGACAAGTAGTTTACACATTAACCAGCTGAATCCAAGGGGGAAAAATGCCAATAGCAATTATATCACCTTGAGGTTATTAAATGTCCTACTGATAAGTAACTAGGTGAACTTGACCAGGTGATAAAGACTGCTGTGAGCAAATGATTGTGCAGTGAAGAATGTCTCTTAGTCCTGCTGTTTCTCCAGATAGCTTTTCTTTCAAAAATGACTGTATAAAAAGTTGCATTAAAAATGTGTGGCCACAGAAGACAAAATTGATATTTAACTCCCTGCTGAATACTTCACCCCTATCAGAGCACCTTTATCATTTCGCCTCAAAACATTATACAAAGTCTGCAAATGCCTGTTTTTTCTCCTTTTTTTAGGCTTTAAAATGATGCTAAGTTCACCACTTTATCATCAACTGTCTCTACCAAGTGCATTTCATCTATAAGAAATTCAGATGCTCGGGAAATTAAAATTTCAAAGATCTGCTGCAAAAAAAAATCAATGGGTAAAGATCAATGCTCATAGAAATTTCATGAACTTTGAACTGATATGGGCATGATGATGAGAAGTGGTTGGAATTTCAGGTTGCTGATTGTTCCTCACCCAGATGAAAAGCAGCCTACGGGGCCGAGAGGAGTTATATACATTGGAGATGGGTTTTCGCTTTAATATTTTGTCAGACAAAAAAAAAAAAAATTAATTTTTAGTCTATTTCGGTAACAAGCACAAATAAGGGAAAAATCAGCCTTTCCGATGTGACTTGTAATACCACCACTTCTTAAGAGCACCTAATGCTTTGCACATTAACACTGCAAAGAAATGAAATCGGTTCCCTTTGCAGCCGATTGCAGGTGCAAATTAATATTGTAAAATGAAGATCAATACATGGACAGGGCAAAATCAATAGTGGCTAAATTATTGCTGCATTTTCCTCCTCATTCAAGATGAGTTGTGTTTTCCTCTCAAAGTCAATACTTTGCAGCTTTTCTCATTAATTTCTCAATAAATTTGGCAATGAATTTCAATCACAGAACTCGGCAGGGTGAGCCAAGCATTGTGGAATGCATAGGAAATACAAAGGCATGGAGGGGTTGAACACATCATTCATCAGAAGGCACTCTTGCTTGTTGAAGCAGGACTAATATCCCTGGACTTACTAAGGACAACCTATTTACTGTAAAAAAAAAACAAAAAAAAAAAAAAAAAGAAGAAGAAGAAGAAAAAATTTAAAGGCATTTAAGTTCTCCCCATTCCACAAAGAAACTAAAAATAGATTTTTCATTAAAAAACCAAAACGACGCCTTTGTCTTTATCTCCCCGATTTCTCGTAATTGCTTCACTTTCCCTCAGATGGCAGGAAGGGAAACAATGGCACTCACTCACTTGTTTCAATTACAGGCCTAAAATTCACAGGTCAGCTCATAATTACGCTCGATCCCATAATGATATAGGATTTTCCTTAAAATGCTCATGCTAACGTGGGGAAAATTGCCTTCACATTGTTTGTTTGTTTACATATTTGCTTATTTATTTATTTTTCTTCTCTGGAAAGCAAGGCCCACCCCAGGTGTTGACATCCACAGTGCTGGCTGTTTGTGGGAGTGGATGGAGGGATTGTCCTGCCTTTCAGGAGAACCTGGCAGGGAATACTGGGATGCAGGGCTGCTCACAAAGGAGGAGACAAGGACGTGGAATAAAGGGGAATGGCTTCAAACTGAAAAGGATTCGGTTGAGATGGGATTCTGGGACAAATTCTCCCCTGTAAGGGTAGGGAAGACCCAGCACAGGTTTCTCAGAGAAGCTGTGGCTGCCCCTGGGTCCCTGGCAGTGTCCAAGGCCAGGTTGGATGGGACTTGGAGCCACCTGGGATAGTGGAAGGTGTCCCTGCTCATGGCAGGGATGGGACTTTAAAGGTCCCTTCTGACCCAAAGCAGTCCATGATGGGAGTTAACAAAGAAATATCAAAAGAGTGTTTTGAATGTTCATTTGCAGCTTTGACATCTTTGAAGACAAATGTCAAAGCACTCAGTTCAAGAATCAACCATCCCTCTCAGGGTCTGTTGTAGAGCAGGTCAGAACAACCCCAGCAGAACAGATTTTGTACTGTTTGTTTACTCAAAAGTGGCCTGGGAGAAGAAATCAGGGAAAACACTCCCTGACCTGTTCCAGTCACCCACAAGACCAACCACTGCCTTCCTCCTCCAGGAGGGATGGAAGGAGCACAGGGAGAGGGAGAAGAAATCAGGGAAAACACTCCCTGACCTGTTCCAGTCACCCACAAGACCAACCACTGCCTTCCTCCTCCAGGAGGGATGGAAGGAGCACAGGGAGAGGGAGAAGAAATCAGGGAAAACACTCCCTGACCTGTTCCAGTCACCCACAAGACCAACCACTGCCTTCCTCCTCCAGGAGGGATGGAAGGAGCACAGGGAGAGGGGAGGGAGAAAACAAGGGTGAGGGGCCACAGAGTTATCAAAGAAACAACAAGCATCTAACACAAATGTGTGGGAAATTGAGGTTTAAATACATTCTGTGAGCAATAATCTGTCCCCTGATTTTCAAGAACCTGATGTCACCACGTGTGGGGTCTCAGCAGGGCTGGTGCACCCTCACTGCAGGAGAGGTGCCAGGAGGAAGCTGAGGAACAGCTGATGGGAAGACCATGGGGGTCTTCCACCCTCAGATAATCCTCAGGGATTTTCAGCCCAGCCCCTCCAGGCTGTCCCAGCACAGGCCTGGGCTCTTGGCACACCTTCTGCTGGTGGCTCCCAGTGACAAGTGAAGCACTAAAACCTCCTGACCCTGGATTCCTCAAGGGCGCCCGCATTTCCACTCTGACTGAGAACAATTGTGTTCCAGGCTCTGATGTTTGCCAAAAAAGTCATTACCATCATAATAGCTGCAGATTTACTTTGAATGACTGAATGAATGGATGAGACGGAGAAGGAGCAGGAACAGGAGAGGGAGAGAGCAGGGGAGAATGAATGAAAAACACTTTACCTGTCACACAACCCTCTAAAAATGAGTGAAGCAGGGGCTACACAGGGGACAGGACCTCAGACACCCTCTGCTTGTGTGAACTCCCCTGTACCACATCCAGGGCCACTGGATGAGCACCTGGATAGAAGGACCATATGTCTGGTCCCAGAGAACCACAGGATGGCTGGATTTATGGGAGGGGAGAGCCTGACCTGGGACATGGACATGGATATGGACATCACCCCAGTGTTCTCTGCTCTACAGACGTCACTCTGCTGCTGCTATGGGTGTTCAGAGTGATTCTGGATATATTTAGATATTTAAAGACTTAAAAGGTGAAGTCTGAAGTAGGAAATGGAAAGCACCTGAAGTAAACCCACTTGGTGTGTTGGTCAGCGGGGTTATTGTATCAGACCACCCCACACATTTCAGTGTGAGGACAGTTTGTGGGGTCAAAAACCTACAAATCTGCCATCATTTAAAGTTACAGAATGAGCAGACCATGAGAAATCAGGGATCACATCACTAAAAACAGCCCCAAAGAGAAGGACTTGGGGTGCTGGTTGATGAGAAATTCTAGCAATGTGTCCAGAAGGAATTTTTTGCTGTGAGGGTGGGCAGGCCCTGGCAAAGGGTGCCCAGATTTGCTGTGGCTGCCCCTGGTTCCCTGGCAGTGCCCAAGGCCAGGCTGGACATTGGGGCTGGGAGCAGCCTGGGACAGTGGGAGGTGTCCCTGCCCATGGCAGGGGTGGCACTGGGTGGGATTTAAGGGCCCTTCCAACCCAAAGCATTCCAGTTTTTAGCAGGGAACATTGCAAGGGAGGGCCTTGGCACCATTTCAGTGAAGGAGAAGGAAATCTGTGCGATATCAAATCATAAATGCTCTCATCATGCCAAGGAAGTCCCACAGCCCAACACATACGGAGCCACAACAAAACATGGCATTTTGTGAAAACAACATATGACTAAAATAACAAAATGTTCTACTCCAGAAGTATTCCTGGCTGAGTAAAGTGTGTTACCATGTGCTGCTACATCAAAGCAGCAGCAAAATGTACATTTCAACTGCTCAATACTCCAAGGTACTTTACTAATTAAGATATATTTTACTGGAATAAACTGAGCTTTTATCTATTTTTGCATTTGGGGTATTATTTAGGAGTTTATTCCTTTGCTGAATAAATATCTCCTCCTCACAGATGGGTCTGTGTGGATCCATCTCCATCCTTGTTTCCACACACACATTTCAGAGAATTGTGCTGGAATTCTGCTACAGGAGCCTGAGAGCACAGAAATTCCTCCTGAAATTCTCCTGTGCCACAGAGCTGGATTTCACAATCCTCGTGCAATACAAGAATTTTAGCTACTCTGAATAGGAGAGCAATGGAATAGAAGAATTTCAGGTACTTTGAATAGAAGAGCAATGGAATAGAAGAATTTCAGGTAC
>VZTZ01005261.1:92711-95211 GCA_013400955.1 Drymodes brunneopygia | reverse complement strand
GGACCTGGCCCCTCCCTCCGCCAGGCTACAGAATTTTCATTTTCTGAAATACAGCGAGGCTTGGCTTCCCTCTCAATGGCAGCTGTAATTTCCAAAGAGTATCTCAGCCACCCTATCTCTCCGGGATAAAGCAAAGCAGAAGTTTCTCGGTCAGGCAGGCTCTGGCTTTCTCTCTCTATTTTCTTATTGCTGGGATTATGGCCTTTGTTTCCCTCAAAAGGTGTTTTAAATATCTATTCCTGTTTAAGTGCTGTTAGTTACGTAACTTTATTACAATTTTATTCCAGTGGGAGAAGCCCATGACATTCTCATGATCTTTTTGAACATCTTTACTTAGCGATAAAGACAAAAGCCAAGCCCAGAAAAGAAGAAATGAATGGTTTTTTCTTCCAGTTCCATACACATGTGCACTTACACATTAGAAAGAAGTTCAAAACAGCAAAATCAGCCAAATTTGCAAAATCCGCACCTCAGAAATCAGTTAAAGCCATTACTCTAAAGCAAGTCAGAATTCCAGGCTCTGCCCTGAGAGCCAAACCGTCATCTGGTTCAAATCTGTGGCGCTTCCCTGTGCGCCGTGGAACTGCACCAGCTCCCAACAGCTCAAATATCTGGAACTTGGGCTGAGGCTTTCAATTAATTCGTTTTTTATGTTGTTGGACACTTCTTTTAGCTCGTCATACTCACAGGTTACTCAGCTGCAGCTTTGCATGAACTGTATATATATACACATACAAATGTGTGTGTGTATCTATGTATATATATATATGTATCTATATATAAAATATAGTTCATAACAACATTTCTAAACCCACAACAGTGACAACCCCACCTGTGCTCACCACCTTTGCAGCAAAACAACTCTGGCTTTCGGGACAAATCATTTGCCTCAAAAGCACCATGGTCACCACCATCACATTTGGAAGCTCTGGTAAAACCCAATCCTAAAGATCAAGAAATGTAAATATTCTCTCCCTCATCAACCAGAAGTGAGGCACCCAGGTTTGGATGCCAGCATTTTTGCTTGGGTTTTGATTTCTTTGGGAATAAAGAGAATGTAGGAATCTCAGGTGCCACCATCACTGTTCATCATAAAAGTTCATTGCAACAATAGACCTTAGGCAGACACAAAAACATATCCAGGATGCGTTAACAGTTTGAAAAGTCCTCGCTTAAAACTACCCAGGAACACACTTTTCCCATTAGATCTAAATTAATAGATAGAAACAGTTGCAGTCTAGTGGGAAAATATTCATCAAAATGCACATCATCTGCACATCATCTGCAATCTGCATTATCTACCCAATAAGCAGCGAGGACTCTCCCCGAATCCCTGCAGTCTGTCGAGTAAACAGTTAAAGGCTCTTTGTTTTCAAAAGCGAGATTGATTCATCAGATCAAATTTATTACCTTGAATCCTCGTCCAAAAGTACAGTAAATTAAATCGCTATTTCTCCCTTGTCCCTCCCTGCACCTCGGTTAAATTCATTGGTAAATGCCAGAAAAACTCTAGTACACATTTCAGATAAAAAGCCAGCAATACTTCATCCCAAAATAAGAATTTTCATATTAAAACCACTGGAAACCACAAAGTTCCGACTTCTTCTTGTGCTGTTGTAAATTAAAATCAAATGTATTTAAAAGAATTGGCATAAATAAATCATTCCCAGGCTTGTGAGTTTGTATCCCAAGTTTCAGGTCTGAGGGAATCTTTAGAGACAGATTGTGAATAGGGTTGGATAAAGTCATTTGGATCCAACAACAGCTCCTTGAACCAATGCCTAAAACTTCAACTGAACCTTTTGGGAAGTTCAAGAAGTTTGGATAGATGGCCTGAAAAATATTTTGCATCACTGAGCACTTCTTAACTCCTTTTTCTGGCTGGAGGAGAGTCGGAAATACCATTGTTAATCTATTTCTGGCCAATATGAAAACAGGAAGTAACAGACATCTTGTGAGGGAGCTGGATCCCATGGGACACGGGGACATTTTTGAGACCCAAGAGGTTGGATGGGCCCCAGAGCTCCTGGGTGCCCATGTGAACCATGATCTTTTGAGGTCCAGCTACCACCAGTTACATTTCCTGCAAGACACATCCTATTTTTAACAGCATTTTTCATTCCTGTGCGTATCACCAGAGACAAAAATTGCCATCCCAAGAGGAGAATGGAAACCACACACTCACCAGTGTAGACGAATCGGCCGGGAGCACCTTTGCAGAACTGTTTGGATTTGTAGGAGAGAGTTACTTCAACAACTCCTGGAATGTGCCGTGGCGGTGTTTGAACTCTGATGGCGTGGGGCGTTATCAGCTACAGAAATCGTACAGAAAACATACCTTAAATCAAGATGGCACTGATAAGGCTGATGCCAGCCAGTTTACATAATCACAAAAATGACTCTCAATGGTGCTCCTTGTCTCCAAGCTCTCCCTCCCGTGCTGTCACGTTGGAAGCTATGGGTTCTACAAGGGCTTTTTTCAGAAAAAGCTCTGTAAACG
>VZTZ01005261.1:82711-87711 GCA_013400955.1 Drymodes brunneopygia | reverse complement strand
AGCATGCTTACTTGAACCTATAATGTTGCTAGTTCTGGCTCTCTGGGGAAGGAGAGGACGAGGGGAGAGGATTCAGCCTTCTTAATTGTGAACCTCATTAGTGACGGTTGCTAGGCAAAACACACACCTACTTTCCGCGCATATGAAAGAGATAAACAATACGTCATAGACCATAATGACTCTGGTGCTCAGGGCGACCTTTAATTATTATATTTTTGGTCCCTTATACCTTAGTTATTAATGCAGAAAAACAAATTAGGGCTCTGTGTGTGTGTGTGTGCGTGTGTGTGTGTGGACCGCGGCAGATTTGTAAATGGCTTTCCATTTTTTGATGTCTAGATCGCGTTGCCTTCTGATAGTTGGTGCTCGCCTGGTTCATTCCCCTCCCTGCCCATTGGAAAATACTGTTTGAAACGTAAAATGACAATGATTGTATTAGCAGCTCGGTATTGTTATCGCTTTAATTAATTTTATTAGTGTAAAAAGCCATGATCCTGTCAAGGTGTTAGTAACAACTCGCAAGAGGAGTCCGGTGGAAAGTGGTGTGCATGGCCCTGCATGTCAGGTCACAGTGGGTTTGAGAATCTCACACTTCCAGCACTCAAGATGCATTAAAATGAAATGTATTTAAATGTGCATTTAAATTTTAGGCAACACTAAAATCTTCGGGAAGTTGGACTGGATGATCCTTCTAAGTGAAAACATTCTATTCTATTCTATTCTATTCTATTCTATTCTATTCTATTCTATTCTCTTCTCTTCTCTTCTATTCTATTCTATTCCATTCTATTCTTTCCTGTCCTATCCTATCCTATCCTATCCTATCCTATCCTATCCTATCCTATTCTATCCTATCCTATCCTAATCTTATCCTATCCTAATCCTATCCTATCCTATCCTATCCTATCCTATCCTATCCCATCCTATCCCATCCTATTCCATCCTATCCTAATTTTATTAAATACAGATTACCTGCAAGAAGCTGGTTTGCATCCCTACACTGGTGAATTTTACAGTTCAAACGAAGTGATATTTAAATCCAAATGACTACTTTGGGCTTTGCAGGACAATAAATACATGTGTGCACGTGTCCAGGCGCAGCTGCGATTGTGTGTGAGTGATTCGGGGGTTGATGGGCTCCAAAAAGATAGGATTTCACAATTCTGGATTTTCAGAGACACTTTCCATTCTCCTCTTCATCTCAGCCTATCTTCTTTTAGCAGTTCAGGCAAGAAGTCAATCACATTGAGTCAGGCTGAAGAAAAACATTTTATGCTGTTTTTCTCATCCAAACCCCCTCCTGCCGTAATCTGCAGCAAGGCCCAGGCACAGGAAATTGACCTCACAGTAAATTCTTTACGGATTCGGTCATGTTTTTACCATCCACTTAAACTTGCATACATAACCTGAGACTGTACCTCTGGATCAAGGAATATGACAAGCCANAGCATTGCAAATTAAAAAAAAAGGACATGTAAATGTGTGCCTACCATTTTCCAGATAAGAAGGGGCCGTACCTTCTGAGGGGTCAAGGCGGCGAGCCCGCCTCCCGTGTTTGGAATTGTTGTGTACAAACATGTTGTCTGAGACAGCCAGCACGTGGCCATCCACATTGACTGTTGTTGATACAACAACCTGGAAAAGAAAACAAAACCCCACATTTCAAAAATCCTGCAGATTTCCCCCGAATCAAGGTCTCGTAAGACAAAACAACATCCTGTTACTTTTCTGTTTCTATTTTAAACCCAGTGAATGACATCTCTGAATACATCTTTGTTTACGTGGCGACCACTGGTGATTTTTAACTCACAATTGTTTCTCTTCAGAACCTGCTACACTAATTAGAGTTTAATCTCCTATTATGCTAACAAATGAATTCAATTCAGGGAAATATTCTTCTAGCCATTAGTTTCAGAAACACCCCTCTAGCCACTCATTTTAAAAGCTGCTGTTTTGATTGATCTGTTGATATATTGATTAGATAGTTTATCTAATTAAAATTTGTTCACTTGAGACTGTCTTCAAATGAAGGGTTGTGAGGATTCCAAATAAAAAAAGCTTAATAAATCAGGAACCGTCCTAACTCCCCATTTTTTCTTCAGTAAATGATCTCCAGGTCAGTTTTACAATTACATTTAATGTCTGATAATGAACTTTTTTGCATCTGAAAAGGCCGAGTTGAATATGAATAGTGAAAGTGTTTTCAATCCATGAAAAGTATCCCTTCTCAAGTTCATTTGGATGGTGATTGACCCTGGTATGTCAATGGAATTTCCTCCTTTATTTTTGAGTGAAAGGCTCCTATTCTTGTGTCCAGGTTCAGAGTCGGGCCATAGAAGAGATGATGGATAGGGCCTCCTTTGGCTTCCAGCTGCTTCTCAGTGGAAAATGGCAAAGGAACATATGCAGGATGCACAACCTTCCCAGTGCAAACACCTCCACAATGGAGCCCTGGGACTCCTTCCGGAAGGATCGCGCGCGGGAGCGCCGGCCAGGGAGGAAACGCTGGGGTTTGTGTGGAGCAAGGCTTCCTAGGTGGATCACTGCTAGCCCAGACTCTCATTTACATCTTATTTAAATACTCCAGCGTAGGGCCCGTGTTGTGGTTCCAGGTTTTCTAAAGGAAGTGGCCACTGCAGTGTTTCCCTTGGGGTGAGTAGAGTCCATAAAGTCACAGGCTAAGTCAGGCCTTATCAACCCAGCTGGTGAGGGCAGCCAAAGGCAAGACAAACTTTAATGTTCTCCTTCCATTTACTTAAATTTTAGTTGTAGCAAAGATGACTGCAGGGTTCTCCCACCAGCTTCTGAACTCAAACACTTAACGAACACAAATGGAAGGGCAGCAGAGAGCCTCCTTGGCACAGAGCTGGTCCAAGGCATCAGAAGAAAATTCTTGTCTGCTTCTATGTTTTGGATCACCTCTGATCCTGTTTCTTATTCACAAGCCATAATTAGCTCTCAGCTATCACAGCACCTTTTCTGTGTATCCTGCCTCCTTGGAGACAGCCATCTGCGGTACCCTTTAGAACAGCCCGAGGGCACTTCTCTGCCAGGCTGTTCTGCTTCCTCAGCCCTCTCCTCCCAGCAGTGGACACTTTCCCCTCTTGTCAACATCCACTTCTCAGAGTGCTGAGGTTGCACGCTCAGCTGGGCCTCAGAGCTGCTGCCAGGCCACCGGGCTATCCTCTTTCACTCTTAATGAGATTCCCAGACTTTCAGAAACACTGCAAAACATGCGAGCGTGATTTCCAGCCAGGATTTCTGGGTTTGGTTCCTAGAACACGGTGTATTAAAGAGACAGAGCAAGGTGTATATGAAAATGACAACTATTTTTGTTCTGTCATGTATATATAGGTCAGCCACCAAGGGAAAATAGTGTAGTTCAGCAAAAGAAAGTCGACGTGCTACGCTTTTGTTATATCGCCTCGCTCCTGCGGTGCACCTCCACAAAGGTGCTGAGGCAGGGAAACCAGGCAAAAATACTGTTCAAGATCTGACATCCTGTTAAGTCCAGTTAAACCTTCCAAGAGGCAGGGAGATTAGCTAAAGAGACCCAGGAAAGTCTTTCTAGCTCCTACTGGCTCCATTGTCGACCACAAGATCACTCGTGACTGATGCTTCATTTAGTCATCAGTGAGACAAAGAGGACATTTCCACTCATTCCAGGTTTGACCTTCTGTTCTGTTCAGATGGATCAATATCACCGATGCCACGTGAAGCTGAGATGCATGAAAAATGGAAGCTTGGCTCGATTGTTTTGAAAGAATATTTTTTTTTCCAGCTACAGATCTTTTCTGTTGGCTGGCTCGAGGGTGCTGGCTTCCCCGGCTGGTTGGCTGTGCATGAAAACAGATGTCACATGTTTTGCTATCAAGTTTAACCACGAGTAATTCTTCTCCAAACTGAGAAAGTCCTGAACATCTCAATACTACTTTCTTGCTGGAATCAAATATGAATCATTGTGGAATATTTTGAAATCAAAGGCAGTTATTTCCTAACGAGCCTTTCGAGTGACCCCCAGATAGAGAGGAAACCATTTGTCCATCCCGTCAGCTGCCTCTCTGTGGTGCTATGATTCACCACAGGGTATCACAAAAGCTGTAAGGAGAAAGTGAAGTATTAAACATTTTCTAACACAGCTGAAACAAAAATCTGTGGGTTGGGCCACCACTGCTGGATCCACAAGTTGTGAACCAGAGAAGTCTGAGTTCCAAACTTCCCTGAGCTACGCGGTCGTGTTCTTACAGTATGATCAAAACAGTCCACGTAAAACCTCTGCAGGTTTGAGCAAACACAAGGTGATGGTAGGAAGGAAAATCAGGGAAATAATTCCCAAGGAAAGATCCACTTGCTCCAGCATTGATCCATTACAGCCCAGTGCAGAGCTCGGTGCCTCCCAAGAACCAGCACTTAAATTAATGGGGGAGATGTAAAATACTGACAGCAACTTTTTTAAGCAGTGGAAGAAACTACACTGAGTGGAAGCCCTGACTCTGTTGTTTCATGAGTTCAAGATGAAGATGTGATCAAGACTTTTATTCATCATTTATGCTTTTAGAGGGTGCTGTACCTGGAATCTTCGCATGTCTCGTGGGTTGCCTGCATTCTTCAAACAGTTCTGATTGCACTTGAGGAAAAACTTTAGAAAGAATCTATAAAAATACAAAATTGAAATCCATTAGATTCATCAAAATGTAAATCCAATTTTAAAAAAGTTTAATAAAATTTAATCATAAATAGTTATACCCAAAAGATTACTGGTAGTGAAATATTACTTTCCCATTCGTTAATGAACTTATTTTAAAGCACAAGATCTCTGTCATAAACAGAACATTATTGCCAAGGAAAGGCAAATTTATATTTTTAATTTTTCAACAACTACAAATGTACTGACTCCAGGCCATATCCTTAGCTCGGTGTGGGAAAGTTGATTTCAATGACTCATTGACTTCAAAGGCAATGACTTACACCAGATGAGAGTTTGTCTCTATTTTTTTAAT
>VZTZ01005261.1:77071-80250 GCA_013400955.1 Drymodes brunneopygia | reverse complement strand
GTTGGGCCACCACTGCTGGATCCACAAGTTGTGAACCAGAGAAGTCTGAGTTCCAAACTTCCCTGAGCTACGCGGTCGTGTTCTTACAGTATGATCAAAACAGTCCACGTAAAACCTCTGCAGGTTTGAGCAAACACAAGGTGATGGTAGGAAGGAAAATCAGGGAAATAATTCCCAAGGAAAGATCCACTTGCTCCAGCATTGATCCATTACAGCCCAGTGCAGAGCTCGGTGCCTCCCAAGAACCAGCACTTAAATTAATGGGGGAGATGTAAAATACTGACAGCAACTTTTTTAAGCAGTGGAAGAAACTACACTGAGTGGAAGCCCTGACTCTGTTGTTTCATGAGTTCAAGATGAAGATGTGATCAAGACTTTTATTCATCATTTATGCTTTTAGAGGGTGCTGTACCTGGAATCTTCGCATGTCTCGTGGGTTGCCTGCATTCTTCAAACAGTTCTGATTGCACTTGAGGAAAAACTTTAGAAAGAATCTATAAAAATACAAAATTGAAATCCATTAGATTCATCAAAATGTAAATCCAATTTTAAAAAAGTTTAATAAAATTTAATCATAAATAGTTATACCCAAAAGATTACTGGTAGTGAAATATTACTTTCCCATTCGTTAATGAACTTATTTTAAAGCACAAGATCTCTGTCATAAACAGAACATTATTGCCAAGGAAAGGCAAATTTATATTTTTAATTTTTCAACAACTACAAATGTACTGACTCCAGGCCATATCCTTAGCTCGGTGTGGGAAAGTTGATTTCAATGACTCATTGACTTCAAAGGCAATGACTTACACCAGATGAGAGTTTGTCTCTATTTTTTTAATACTTTTCATTTTTTTTCCGCAACTTATATTAGCAGTAATGACCTCTACGTTGAAAAATTCCAAAGGTAATGATCAATCTTCTGAAAAACACTTGGCTTTGCCTCCGGTTTGGAAACTCTCGCTATTCAAAGGGACTCGATCCAACTCCTGCTGACTCCAGGGAGATCCAGGCAGGATCTGCCCACCGGCAAGGCCCCGGTTCCCTCATTGTTTTTGAAAGGGAAGGAACATGGCAAATTAGGCCCTGTCTTACGACCTCTTCAACCTCTGCCAGCCTTTAGCTGTGAGGAGTCGCTCTACCCAGGGATCGAAATCCAGCTTATTTCTGCTGAGCGGCAACCAGCAATTATTTAGGACTAACCCTTATCATCCAGGCATCTCCCCATAAACCGTTTTTGCAGCAACGCTGCCTCAGGGGAGCACAGCAAGCACTTAGAGGCAAGGGGAAAGCTTGGGAAGATGGAAACTCCTCTCTGCCGCCCTCCTGCACCGCAAGGAATGAGCTGATCTGGGAAGTCTCCACCCTGTAGGTGAAGTGAACTGGGGGATCCTCAGGAGGACATTCACAGCCTGACGTCACCTTTTTTATTTATGCACCCATGTTTTCATGTCTCATAATAAAACTATGTTTTAATTAGGTTTTCTGGCTAATGGCTGACCATTAATGACAAGAAAAGCTCAGGATTTTCTCCTCACTTGGAGTTCCTCAGATGCTCCAGTCCAGCAGCTCATGCTGCCTAACTTTTGTACATGCTGGACAGCAAGGTCAGCCAGAGTTTTCACTCTCAGAATGTGAACAACTTTCATTTAGTCACTCATGTCAGCCTCCATAAGTGACTGGGACTGTTCCTGCTGCACACACCTCACAGAAGTTTCCGTGTCCCAACAGCATTCCTGGCAGGAGGCAGGACAGGAACATTTTTCCTTCTTTAGCCCAACCCAACAAGGCCCAGCCATGGCCAGCAGAAAGAACAGCAGTGGCTGCACCACATCACACTCACTCCTGGAAACTTTGAGGGTCATAGAGGAGCATTATGGGAGTATCCCAAATCAAAAACTGGTGCTTTTAATCCCAGCTCTTCCTTCTCCATCAAACCTTGAGTAGCACCCTGATGTCACCCCAGGACATGAATGCTGAAGGAGCAATCTCTCGTATCAGAGAGGCAAGCAGGGAAACAATGAGGTTTCCTGAAACTGCATAAATAAATCGATGCTGTCAGTTCAGCTGAATGCACATTTCCTTAAAACTCCCTATCCCAAAACCTGTAAAGGGGTTTCAGCTGTCGAGCTGAAAAAGATCTGGATTTCTGTGGTGGATGACGTGATCTCCTAGCTTGGATGCTCAGGTTTTCTGGATGCTGTTCAGGGTTATAATCAGCAACTCCATGAAACTGCCTCTATGTTAGCCACAAGCTCCCCCTAAATTTATCTGCCATGGTTTGGAGGTTTTTTGGGTTTGTTTTTATTTTTTTGTTGTTGTTATTTAAGGTACTTCTTTTCTCCAGATCAATTGAGTACAGGCCAAGTTCCCTGCACACTGCAGGAGGTTTGAAGCTGGATGATCCCTTCCAACCCGAAGCATTCCATGATTCTATTATTCTAAAGGTAACATCCTTTCTGTCAGACCTCTAATTAGTTTTGCACAGCTCCCACCACCCAGAGTGAGTCTGTGAGTGTGTGCAAGGCCCAGCTGATGCCCAGCTCCACACAGAACCACCCAGTGCTGGGGAGCCAGGAGCTGGGACCAGCCTCCAGCTTTACAGCTCCTTAGTGCCACATCCAGGCTGAAGAGCAGTATCTTATCTTTTTCTTTCTTTTTTTTTTTTTTTCCTGATCTCAAATGGGTGTTGTGAGGCTTATTGAGCTAATGTTTGTAAATTGCTCGGAAATTCTCCAATGAATTGTGCACTAGGAATGCTAAGTATTGCTCCTCGTGGATTGTTTTTAGCGTGAAGCATTCATGATGAATTGTTTCTATATAGAGAGCTCACATCCTGTCAAAGAAAAAGGGCCATTAAGCACCCTTTCGCTAAACATCAACTGGAACCGGTATTTGTTCAATTATTTGGTGAAAAGGACCCACTCTTGGTGAAATTAGACATCATCAAGTTTATTAGGATGGCTCTGAGCACGGGGCTAAATATTGATGCCAGGCTGGAGCAAGCACAAGCAGCATTTCGGCCCCACTACATTCCTTGATGCTGAGATATTTTATTTCACTCTTTGCTCTGCGCTTTCAGAGTTCATGGAGCACAGGTGGCATCAGGACAAGCTTTTCAGAGGAAGAAAACATGAGTTAAAAACCACATTCCCAAGCAGGGAATGTTTCTCTGTGCC
>VZTZ01005261.1:65048-67548 GCA_013400955.1 Drymodes brunneopygia | reverse complement strand
GGCTCCCACCTCGGTGGGAACACGGCCCCCCGCGCCCCCCGCGAGGTGCGCTTTAAATTCAACTCCGATGCATTGTTTACGAAAACAAGGCTATTAGGTATATTAATAATTTGATAAATAGGGATTTGCCTTTAATTATTCATGAGGAACATTTGGCACCACTAAAATTATATTCGCAGAACAGGTTTATAAACCAGCTAATTATAAATTAAGTATGCAAGAGAAAATTGCTAACCTTGAAATTAAAATATTTTATGATTCCGCAATTACAAATAGGTAGAGAATTATCAAAACCCCGGTGTGAGAGTGGAGAGCGGCATAAATACACAGATGGCACAAGGTCTGCTGCTGAAGTGACAGCGCAGAGAATGTGGAAAGAAAAGTGTTTTTCCAGCAGCCCGGCAGCTGATGGATGCTGCAGCCTCGCTGACACCAGCACTTGGGCTCGTCTTGCTGCAGCACAACTTCCAGAGAGGGCGAGCCACAAATGAGCCTGGACACGGGCGAGTCACGGTGGTGTCCTCAAAGCCCACCCCAGGCTCCCACCACAGAGCGACACCACAGCTCCGGGTTTGGTCACAACTCCCACACGTGAACCCACAATGGGCGGCTGAGCTGGGGCTGGGCCTGTTTGAGGCACTGTTTGTCATTTTGGGGTTTAATTGGGCTTGATGAGCTCCAAGGAGTTTTCCAAGCCCAAGGAGTGGGAGGAGGAGAGCGGAGGAGGCGGAGGAGCGGCAGCTCCTGGGCCGGCCGCCAGAGGGAGCACGAGGGGCCAGAACAACCCCCAGGGACTGACACCCCCTGGTACCCAAACTGGGTATTGATACCCGGGTATTGATACCCTGGTAGTGATACCCCAGGATCGACACTCTGTGTGCTAACACCCCCTGGTACCCAAACCGGATATTGATACTGTGGTATTGATAACCCAGGATTGATACCCTGGGTACTAACACTTCCTGGTATCCAGACTGGGTATTGATATCTGGGTATTGATGCCCCAGGATTGACACCCTGTGTGCTAACACCCCCTGGTACCCAAACCGGGTATTGATACCCCAGTATTGATACCCTGGGTACTAACACACTCTTGGTATCCAGTTGGGTATTGATGCCCTGGGTGCTAAAACCCCTGGTACCTAAACTGGGTATTGGTACCTGGGTATTGATACTCTGAGTACTAACACCCTCTGGTACCCAAACTGGGTATTGATACCCTGATATTGATACCTCAGGATTGATACCCCAGGATTGATGGTACTGACAGCTTTGATACTGACAGCCCTGTGTACTGACCCCCTGGGTATTGATACCCCACTATGGATACCTTGGGTACTAACACCTCCTGGTACTCAAACTGGGTATTGATACCCTGGTATCGATACCCCAGGCACTGGCAGCTTTGGTACTGACAGCCCTGTGTACTGACTCCCTGGGTATTGATACCCCGAGTACTGGTACCCCAGGTATTGATACCCCATGTACTGATTGCCTCGGGTACTGCCACATCTGGCACTGATATCCTGAGTATTGACACCCTGGGTACTGATACTCCTGGTACTGACCCCCTTCTAGTACCAAAATCCAGGGTGTTGATGCCACAGGTACTGACACCCCCTGAGTATTGATACCCTGAGTACTGATACTCTGGTACTGGCACCTCTGGGTAGTGACACCCCTGGGTACTGATATCCTGGGTACTGACACCCCTGGGTACTGACACCCCTGGGTACTGACATCCCTGGGTACTGATATCCTGGGTACCCAGTACTCTGGGTACAACACCACCTGGTTCCAACACCCAGAGCTGCAGGTCCCCCCCACATAGTGAAACCCCTGAGTACCAAAGCCCCAGGTACCCACAACCCCAGGTACTGGCACCCCCGGGTACTGATACCCTTGGGTACCCTTGCCCCCAAGTACCAACACCTCCTGGTGCCAACATCCCTGGGTACCAAAATCCCAGGAATCTGAAACCCCAGGTACCAACATGGACCCACAGCCCAGGTAACAACATCCCTGGGTACCAACACTCCCAGATACTGGCACCCCCAGGCATTGATCCCCCAGGTACCCCTGCCCCCAGGCATCAACACCCCCAGGTACTGACACCTCTGGATGCCAACACCCCTGAGTACTATCAACATCCCACCATTTATCCTCACATCTGATTTCCCCAGAGAGGTTAAAACTCAACTAGAGGCAAAGAACAAATTTCCAGTTGTGCCACAAATCTGATGTCGACATCATGATTTTGGCAAATTTGTTAATACAAGGATGCTCTAGGCATTTTAAAGTCTCTGTTGACTAATTCTGCCTGAACTAAAAAAAAAAAATCCACTTAATGTTAACTTTAGCACTGAAGGACACAACTCATGTTCTCCAATGTTTTGGTTTTTTGAAGGATACACACTCATGGTTTGTACAGAACCAACCCACATCTCAAAGTTTCCTAAAAGTCAGCAGAGTTAATTAATTTAACTATAGACAACTGTCT
>VZTZ01005261.1:45048-52548 GCA_013400955.1 Drymodes brunneopygia | reverse complement strand
GGATCCAACATCCACTTCCCTGTGGCCATGGATCCAACCATCCACTTCTCTGTGGCCATGGATCTAGCCATCCAGTTCCCTGTGGCAGCAGCTCCCAGGGCTGGTGGTTGCCCATGGGACTCATGGTTGCCCACAGGCCTGATGGATCAGCACAGCTCTGACCACATCCCTCAACATAACTTGGCCAAGCTCTGTGCTGTAGAAAGATCTGGTCCTCCACCATCAGTATCCATGGAATTTTTGCCTTTGCTATCACATATTGTGGGATCTAAACCCAAGAGCCAATTATTCAAATTTTACACAGAAGCAATGAGCACCTGACAACATAAATAGAAGTAACTCCACTGGTATCGATGGATTTGCACATGCTTTTCCAAAAGGTCATTTTAGACCTTAATATTTTATAAGTTTTTACTTTGATGTCATAATTTTGTCGGGTTATTTAAGCATTTTATTGCAGCACTGGTGAAAAATGCCTTGCGAGTCTTCTGCGAGAAGAATTTATTTCCCATTCGTCTCGGGGAGAGCGAAGGTCCGTTTACAGATAACGTGAAACCTGTGTTCTAATAAGAGATACATCTTTAATTATTCATTATTACACTTATTGGTATCTTACACTGCACTTAACAGCAAGGCAGATCTCTGTTCTCTGCTGGAGCTCGGCAGCAGCCGTGGGCACAACCGCAGCGGTGCCAACACCAGCAAATTCCCATTTTGGCACAACCGTTTGGCATCGTCCTCTTGCTTTGCCACATCCACCAGTGCCACCGAGCAACAGCAACCTGCCCGTGTGTCCTATAAAAGCAGCAAGGCCGTCCTCAAGAGCTGTGATTTTCCCTTCATGGTGCATATGGTGTTTTCTTGGTTTCAATGATATGGTTTAATGTGAGGCCCGGGGGCTTGGGCAGGGCAAATTAAAGAGCAGACGGAGCGTACGCTGTAAAAAAAGGGTTTCGTTCCTGTCACTTGCCCTCATAAATACAAGTGGATTTTGCTTTGAGACCTCGTTGTTACAGTATGGACTAAAAATCAAAAGTGAGTAAAGATCTTCTCCACGTGCATATCTGAATTTAATTTTTAATTGTTATTTATTCAAAAAAACTTATAAAACACTTCATTGTAGTGATACATAAAATCATAGAATGGCTTGGGTTGGAAGGGGGCTTTGAAGATCATCTGGTTCCAACCCCCAAAGAGAGCTTTGTAAGCAGTTCAGGATTGTCCTACTTCCCTATAAAATGCAGCAGGGTCTGAGCAGCCCAGTGTGAGGTGGGCTCAGATCCACAGATCCAGTTGTTCCAGTGGGAGTCTTCAAGCAAGCAGCACACAGTCAGGGTCCATAATTCATTCCACTGGAACAACCCCAGCAGTCTGTTCTCCTCCATGAAATCCAGTCAGGAGAAATCTTCCTCTGGAGTCTCTCAGTCAGCACTGGGCCATGGTGAGATCCTCAGGAGCGTGGTGGACACCAGCTTCAGGTGTTGCAATCTCAGCCTTCACTTGGATGTTGTCCTGGGTTCCTCTCAGCTTGGAGATTCTGTCTCCTCTCAGGTAACTTCTCCAGGATCCAAGAGTGGATGAGGTGCAACCTCTCAGCCACACAGAAGAGTGTCCTCCCAGCCTGGAGCATCACCACCCTGATGGGGTGCACAAGTCGCTGGTGGGAGCCCCGTGGAGAAGACAACAGTGGTGGAAGCAGCTGAGCTCCACATCCATGAGGAAAACGGAAGAGCCGCGCGCGGATCGAGGAGGAACATCTGGGCCATTGTCAGCATCTTACAGGCATTTACTTAATTGCAATCTTGAATGAAATTGTCCGTCATAAAAGATGCCTCGAGAATTTCGATTTCAGCCGTCTATCGGCAGCGTCTGCTCCCGTCGTTTGTCTTAATTTTATTTCACTACCACTAACTGTAGGCACTACTTCAGAAATATTTTGAATTTAGTTTTAATTGTACAGCTTTCAACTCACGCAACATTTCTCTTTGTGTTGAAAGCATCACGGTGATTTATCCTCATTATTGTGTAAATAGGTTTCGGCAGTTCTCAGTAAATAAAACAAAGAGTGACAGGAGGAGAAGGGGGAATTTGCTTTCCTACCAATTAGAGTAGCCTTAGGCAGTACTTTTAAGAGGAGATAAATCCTGCAAATCACTAAAATGATCCTGTCACATGCACCAAATATTAAAATCACACAGCGGCGCACTTCATACAGTTTGCTTTGGTTTAATGAGTTGGGGTGGGCTTCGTCATGAGGTTTGCATCTCGCAGTTGGGGACTCTTGATTGACAGTGAAGATCATGCCCAACTGCAGCTTCCTAACCAGTAGGGCCAGATGGAAAATCACAATTCATGTTTAATATGCAGTTTTTCAGCTAACGAAAATTCCCAAATTGTCTCCTCACCTCCTACCTGAAATTTTTTTTTCCCATAATAAATGCAAAATATGCTTCATATTAGCCAAGAGTGGTTTTTTCCCCCTTCCAGCAAGTTATTAAAAAAATCCTGTATAAATGATCCCTATTAAGTGAACAACCTGTTAACTTCTTCAATTATGTAAGTTATTAAAAGATAAGTTTGTGAAACATCTGTTGTCACACTCAGACACTTTTCAAAGTGAGTAAGTGGCCTGTCAGGGTAAAGAGAGAATCACAGAAGAAGAAGAAGACAGTTTAAAAGTACTAAAGAACTAAAGAAATGCTTTGTTCTCCTGAATTTTGTGCTCCTGTACCACAGTGAGGAGGTGCTTTAAGGCAGAGAACACAACCTGGTAACGCCTGCAAGGGCGTTTTTAGCCACTGGAACAAAACATGATGATACAGCCTAAAATATGTAATAAACAGATGGTTGATATCAAGCTTTTAGTGATAAACAAGACATAGCAGACGTAATGCATGGTGCCATAGTGTCCCTTATAACTCACAGCCTTGCTGTTAGAGCTCAGAGTGTCCTATTTTCAATTATTACCTCCCCCTCCACCCTTCTCCTGCAGCCAAGTTTTACACTCTGACATTTATACTTAGTGTATTGAGCAATGATTGTTACCTTGTTCCAGCGTTTTTTCGTGCAGTGCTTTATGAGAGTGGAACTAAATGTATGACAGGAACCCCAGTAACCTGAGACCCTGGGTCAGTAATGTATTAAAACAAAACAAGACACACATGGCTTTGGCACAGCAAGAAATCATGCAGGAATGGGGGCTGAGACAGGCTGAGATAAAGAAGGCCCTACCTAACAGCTGCAATTATAGCCTTCGTTATATGAGTCAATCCATTACTGCATATAGGCTTGACAAATTACCATAAACGCCACGCCAGAACAACAGCCAAGTAATTTAGCTTCATCCTGGACACTTTGAAAGTTGGTACATCTAAATATCACAGCGAGGCCTAATTAATTAATCAGTCTTGTTGGTGGTGTAATGATTATCTTTTTTTTTTATTATTATTTTTTAATTTAAAAACTCCCTCCAACCAAACAACTGGCAAATTATGATCATAGCGGTTGGAGGATAAAATCATTGATCTGTGCTCTCGTTCGAAATGGAATTGCACGTCGATTTGTGAACGTCCCAAAATAAATACAAGTTTTTCATTGCTCCTTCCAATAACGCATCTCTGCAAATTAAAGACTTTACATTAAAGAAATTCTCGCTGTCAACTGCCCGCGAGGTAACAAATGCTTGCAGGAGCTCCACAGAGTATTGATTTATAAGTATTAAATGATATGATTCTATTTTATCACTTTCTCATATGTAGAAGAGCTGTCCTGCTCCGTGTCCAGGGTGGAGAATGATGATTAACATTACCTCACACATTTATATTCCCTGAAAAATATGGAGCGCCATGACTTCCACAGGGCACATCTTCCTAACCTTGCAATTTATTAAGTCAATGTCTCACCAACCTCCTCGCAGACACTTTGCCCATCACATTTAAGCATTTCAGAATTAACAGCGCTGCCCTTCCGGGAGGTGAAATCAGCTCTGTGTCGCTGGGTTTGAGCTGGGGTGAAGAACAGAGAGGCTGAAACCAGCCCTGCTGGGCTGGGGGTCCCTCTGACCACCCCACTGGGACTGGGGACTGACCCCCACCCTGGGCTGGGCCTGCAGCCCTCCACCAACAGCTCAGCTCATCCATACACGACCAACAGCACTCCAGCTGAATATCCTTAAAGCCTTATCTGGGTTATATTTTGTATTTTCGAGGTTTTCCTGTCCCCCCTCCCAGCCACCCTGCACAAACAGAAGTGTTTCACAGCACGCCCCTGCCCACAGCAGCACACCCACAATTAAAACTCCAGGTGGCTCCTGCACGTGGAACCAGGCAGGGAAGGATTCTGCCACGCTGGGGAACTGCCTGTGACACGTCCAGGGTGACACAGAAAATGTGTGACAGGAATAGGCAGAGAAATTCTGTTTGAGACTAATCAGCAGGACCCAACTGGAGGGCTGGCTCCTTCCTCCCCCTTCCCTCAGACACTGAATATTCCCTAACTTCAGCAGTAAATGAGCAGAAAGAGGTGCAGATAAGTCTCCTTCATTAAACAATCCCAATTAACACCTTGAAAAACCCCCGTGGTGGGCATCAGCTGTAGAAAGGCTCTTAGACACCAGAAATCATCACCCAGGTAAAGCCTTATCAGACCTTGCGTCCATAAAGGGGGTAAAATTCAGGTTACAGCAGACAACCTTAATACTGCCAAACATGAAACAGTCAGTGTTTGAATTTCCCCCTCATGTTCCTTCACATATTTCAGATTATTCTAATTTGGAAGGGACCCACAAGGATCCTCGAGTCCAGCTCTGAAGCAAACAGCCCGTGCAGGGATTGAACCCAAAACCTCTCCAGGTGATTTCCTGCCCTTAAAATCAGATTATAGAGATGTTGTTGGCTGCAAGCATCCAGCCTCCTCTCTGGAACACTGGGGAAAGCAGAGATCCCCACCCCAGAGCTCCGAGGAGCTGCAGCCCAGCTGTAGCTGGAGGCAGTGATGCTCCAGCCCTCGGTGAGCTGCGAGCTCTGAGCGAGGGAACTTTGGTGCCGCCGGGCTCTGAGCTCAGCACTTCTCACATGACAACTTGGTCTAATTGAGTGGGACAAATTATCTTACAATGGACTCTGAGCAACAGCAGCAGGACTAAATCTATACTCCAGCTAACTCTGAACACATAATTTAGCCATAAGAGACTCGCAGCGTCAGGGCTTTCCACAACTATCCGCTAAAAGCCAAAGAAAATTAAATATCAAGAAATTGTGATTTCGGTTCCAGAAAGCAGCACGACGTGTCCCTAAGACGTGAGCTCAGAGGTAGAAAAACAGTCTTGCTCTTGCTCTGCCTGTTGTGTTTCTCTCTCTCATTGCCTGTGACTCCTTGCTCCGTGGTGCTCCTCGCTGCTGGTGGTGGGAGAGCAGGGCAGGAGGGAGATTGCCTGGCTCCCAGCAGGACAGCTCTGAAGAGAAGGCACTGCCCTGCCCTCCAGCCCTCCAACCCAGTACCTGCGAGTCAGGAACAGCCACCAGGAAAAGAAAAAAAAAATCCCATTCTAGCATTTAAATTCGTTATTGGCTTTTCTCCCGCCATGAATTAGCCAGAGCATAAAACATCCACTTTTGTTATTTGATGCTAATCCTGTTGGTAGAGCTCCAGTTCCAGAGGATATTTAGCCTGACTGATTTAGTCCTCTCCACCTTTGACTATCCCTATCCTTTGTAAGAACAGAGTCTTTTTGATGTTAAAGTTGAGAAATTTAAATGACAGCCTTGAAAACACAAGTACTGACTTTGCTGACTCGTAATCTCTAATAAAATGAGGTGTTGGGTACTGATAAAAGGTGACACTGGGGGACAGTTATCATTTGCCATCAGATATGGCACCTTACTGCAGGTTTTTGGGGATTTTAGGGCTGTTTTTTGAAATTTCTAAGCAACTGGTGACACGTGTGACACGGATTTGTGAGAACTGTTTAGAAGAAGCCAATTCTGTGCACATGAAAGAAATTGATGTTAGTCCATCCAGCCACAGAGATGCCTGGAGTTTTTGTGTGTCCAGCTCCTCATACCCTGCCCACAGACATTCCAGCAGGGCAAATAAATGAAAAAATAATTAAATTATTATTGGGTGTGTTGCTCACACCATCGTTGGGAGTCACTAAAGAAAACCAGAGTGCATCCAGTGCCTCAAAGCAAAGCTCCACAGGGGAAGCTCTGCTTCAAGAGGAGTTGCTCACTGTAACATTGGCATCAATTCTTTGTTTGTATTTATTGAAATGCATTGAAAACACATGGTTTTTTACAGCACAAACCTTGTTCTCTAAGGGTACAGCATGACCACCACATAAAGCCCTTCACTGAGGTTGGCTGGCCAAGGTGGGCCCTCCAAACCACCCACCCATCCCATTTTATCTGTATTTTTGGAATGGGTTGTCCCTGTCTTATTTCAGAATGGATGCTAACTCAGGGCACAAATCCATCTGAAATCCCAGAGCCAGAGCTCTGTGTTTGCTGAGAGAATTCCTGGAGGAGGGCTTGGGACAGTGGGAAAGGGGAGATGGGAGTCCTGCCGAGCTGGACAGAGCCAGGAGGTTTCACCAATTTCCCACTCTTCCTCACTGCCCGCTGCTTTTCCCCCTGAAGACCAGCTCAGTCCCAGGGATGCATTTTTTTAATGACTGGCCTACTTTCTCAGGAGTGCAGGGACAGCTCTGCCTGCTCCTCCTCAGCCCTGCTTCATCCACCACCTCATCCTCGCCTGCTCCTGGCCATGCCCGTGCTCTTTACAACTCTGCCCCCCGCACAAAAGGAACCTGGGATGGCTCACCTGGGCTGCAAAGGAGCTGAGATGCAAAGCAGAACCTGAACCATCCCTGCTCCTGGGCTTGGTAGGGCCATTCCTTTATTAATTTAATACCTCAGCTGTGGTGCAGAATTCAGGATTGATTCCTACGCTGATTTCCACAATATGATTTACATAGGAGCTGAGTGTAAATTTAAAATAATTTGGGCTGAATGATCCTTACTAGAATGGATGGCCTCAAGAAAAGGATGGAAAATAAAAGCAGCTTTAGTCAGAATCTAAGCAATTTGCTGCCAAATACAAGCAGCATTTCCCCAGATTATAATTTACACTGTATTAACTGTCAAGAGTACTTTTGAGAAATATAGATAACAATTCAGATGCAATCGATAGGGAGTGACAGTTGATTTTAAAGCTTAATGCAAGACAAGAAAGAAATGACTGGGGTATCAGCTCTGGAAGAATAAATTTGTTTTGTATTTGATTTTTGTGTTAAATTTATTACTGCCAAGAACAGCTCTCTTTCAATAATATTAAGAACAAGATTGTGAAATTGCAACATGTTTGTCTCCCACAGTTTTCACAGCATATCCAATATAAAATGATGCCCCTTCTCAGTACTATAAATAGATCAAATTAAACTGCTATATATATTCCTTTTCTGGCTGCACTGGTTAAGTAAAGTGCAAAAAACCTCTCCACCCC
>VZTZ01005261.1:19831-28333 GCA_013400955.1 Drymodes brunneopygia | reverse complement strand
AGCTGCCCCATCCCTGGCAGTGCCCAAGGCCAGGCTGGACATTGGGGCTGGGAGCAGCCTGGGACAGTGGGAGGTGTCCCTGCCATGGCAGGGGTGGTGTTTAAGGTCCCTTCCCACCCAAGCCAGTCTGGGATTCAAAGATTCCCCTCCCACCCAGAAGCAGCTCCAAGACCTCCCCTTCCTGCAGGTCCATGTGACACCAACCCTCCCAGTTTCTGTTTTCCCAGATGCCATGGGCAGAGCCACGCTGCAGGACAGGCACCCACAACCTCTGCTCCCTGATCAAATTATTCTTTCTCCCACCATGGGGATAACAAAGAGGCCACTCCTTGGCTGATTTTTCCCCTGATCTGCATGGTGCTGTGAGCAGCTGACAGGCAGGGAGGAAGGCAGGAAAAACACTTTGTGGGGATAAATGTGGTGAGCAAGCTGCAAAGGCTGTGAGAACGTTTGTGTTCCACACCAGGGACAGGGCAGGGCAGGGCCCTGGTGGCTCCTGTGGCCAGAGCAGGAGGGGAGCTGAGGTTCATCAGAGGTTCCCTCTGCCTTCTGAGCAGGAGAGGAAAATGGGGAGGAGGATAAAGAGGGGAGGGATGCTGCAAGCCTGACACCCAGGATAAGAGCTCTTCCCTTGACTGGAAGAAAAAGAAATAAATCTGAGATCAAGGGAGGAGAATTTGTCTTGGAAGTGGCTTGGAGGTGATGCCTTCAAAGGCAGCTCCAGCAGGGTGACACGAGTGACAGAGCCCAGGAGTGGCACCAGCAGCCTCAGCCCAAACTTGTGGAGCTGATGTTGGCTCACATTCAGTTCCCTTCAGTGCCAGCCTTCAGAAAGAGAGATTTCAGAGACACCTGGGCAGGTCTGCAGAGAAAAACGAGGCAGGGGACAGGGACAGAGATGGGACTCCTTTGACAGGCTGAGTGGAGGCTCTTTGGGTGAAGGAGAGGACACACAGAGAGGAGAAAAGGGGAGAGAACCCCAGAAAAGCTGGGTGAACAGCAAGCAAGGAAAGGACAAGAGGCAGCACAGCACAGAAGAGAAAATTCCAAGACCTGAAGAAGTAAAAAAAGTCCTTAGGAGAAGCCCATGACTGAGCAGGTGAGAATGAAAAGGTCAGATGACCAAGGTGATAGAAAGTCTAAAAACTGCCAAAATATTGAGAGTGGAACAAAAATAACAAAACCCAGAGTGGAGGAAGTGAATGGATGGAAAAATACTGAATCACTGGAATTCTGAGCAGAGGTAGAACTGGAGAATGAGGGAGCCTGGACAGAGCCAAGGTCAGAGGGGGTCACACGTGGAGCAGAGGCTGCTGGGGCTGGCAGGTGCTTTGTAAGAGCTTTTTTAAAAGTGCATTAAAAAATAAGAAATGAGGAGAAGAAAAGAGAGGATGCAGTTGGACAAAATGAGGGGAGGAAACAGCAGGAAGCAGAAAAAAAACCAATGTAAGGAAGAAATGAGCAGAGAACCCTGAGCTCCAGCCCCAGCAAGGGGAGAGACATCAGGGAGCACAATTTCCCTGTCCAAAACTCCTGCACTTATCATACCATTAGAAATGTAATTTCTTGGGCTGGCTATAACTCTGTAATGCAGCAAAATGTGATTTGAGGGCTGGATTGAATATTGAGATTTCTAATTGTGGTGCAGTCAGAATTGCAGCCATTAGGGCATTTCCAGCCATGCTCTCCTTCACAAAACCCCACCCAGGGGTCTCACAGTCCTTTTTGGGGTTCCCAGAGGCTCCCAACCTGTTGCTTTTGGCACTGAAGCCCAGCAGGGTCCCCTCCTGCCCATCCCAGTGGGGTGGGGACACAGGAGCTGCTGCAGATGTGACAGTGCCACTTGAGGAGCCATCAGTCAGACTCTTTTTAAGAATAAAAAAGGGCTTTCACAGCACTTGTTTTTCACACGTCACACAGCATTAAAGACCTGAGCGTTCCTACACCACGTGGCAGCAAAATCGTGATGTATGAAAATATGAACTTGCAGAAAGAGAAATAATCCTAAATACACAAAGATAACCCAAAACAAATAAAGAGAAATTAACCCTCACCCTTCCACGACTCTAAATAATCGTGTCTCACTCGGCGAAACTGCGGGACAAATCACGGGGTTTGAATGTTATGTTGTTCCTCTTGTTTAAATTTATTTATTTATTTACTTCTAATATACAAAACCTAGAAAAACAGAACCCCTCCTCCTGGGAAGGCTGCCCTAAACGGCCCGAATTTCCATGTATGCCACCCTGATGACTTCACTGGATCCCTGCAGTTGAGATTCAAGAGGTGTAACTAAAAGCAGAGTTTTTAGGGGTTTTTTAGTCCAACTTCCCCAGCCCCAACCCAAAATTCCTCCGAGTCTGGGGAGCAATTAGAAAGATCTCACGCCTTCCAGCCCTCACCTCCAGCCACACCAACACCCCAGCACACTTAGCCTGCCCCTTTTTTTTTTTTATCCAATTTCAGCATGTTCAGTGTACCAATAATGCTCTGATGCATTTCACTCTTGACTGCATGCAGTGAGATTGCTAATCAGGATTACTCGATTCAGTCAACACTGATTTCAATAAAAAGGCCCAAAAAAAAATTATCATAAATATAGAGAAAGTGCTGGCGGCGGTGACAGGTGATTAAAATCTCATTCACTTGGAATCAGCCTGATTCATGGTAGTCGGATGGAGGAAGTCTTCATATCAGCAGCAGATGATTATTATCTCACTCACTCCAAGTCACTTCTGATTGCACATGCACACACAAACTGGCACAAAGTAGATTCATGAACAACAAATCATCATGCAGGGGTCTGACCTCTTTAAAATGAGGCTTTGTGTAATAATTCTTCAGAAACAAGCAGATATGGAGGGGGGGGGGGATAATGCTAATTTACGGAGGAGGCACAACAAGCAGGCTCGCATTAAACACCCAGGATGGAGAGGAGGTGAGGAGATGCCAATAAATTCTCAGTATTGAGCTGAAATTCCGAAGATTAATTGATTTAAAGCGCTGTTTTCATCTGTTTGAACGCAATCCCAAAACGTGAAAATGAGGCCTTCAAAGCGCTGCTTCAAACAAGCAGCAAAAGATTTGAGCAGCAGGATTTCCTGATGTTTTAATTTGAGAAGTAAAACTTCCCTGAAATACGATGTTCTTCAGTTGTGAGCATGTCCCTGGCTGTACTTTGAGAGCAGAGATAAATTCAGTGCATTGGTGCGTTTTTATGGGTTAGGTTGGATTTAGGAAAAGGTTCTTCCCCCTGAGGGTTGAATTATTTCCTCAAGGAGCAGCACCCACCCCTTTACGTGTGCACTGAAAATACATTAATTAGAGACATGCTAATGACAGGGCTCTTTTCTGCAAACAACACAAGCAGGGAATGCTCTCACACCAAGGAACTCCAGCCATGGAGCAGGAAGTGACATCTTCAAAATATGTCCAGCTTCCTGAATAAATCAGTATCTTGTCCTGCCACCATGAACTGAGAACACTTTTAGACAAGTATATATTATCTGCTTATTCTTAAACCCTTTAAAATCTAAAAAAAATAATGAATTAATTACAATTTATTAGTGCACTCTCCCCCTGGCTCTATACAATATGAAGCATCCTCTCAGAGCTGCTCCACAACAACAAGTGTTGGGCAGGAAAAGCTTATGCAGAATGAAGTTAAACAATTACAGGTTCTCCTGCTGCTTTGGAGGAGGTTTTTTTTTTTTTTTTTTCCAGACTGACAGTGCAATCAAAGGCAGTAGCAGTGGCAGTGTCAAAGTGCAAGTCAATAGCTGAGTTGGATGTTGTCTGACAGAAATGAGGAACAGCAGTGGAGGGTGAGGGAATCCTTGGATCCCAGGGCCTGCAGCTCCCAGCAATCCCAGCCTGCTGGATCAGCGAGGGGAAAATCGAGGCAAAAGGGTTATTTGGTGTGGCCATGCCTTGAAAAATCAACCTGTTGAAGGGTGCAGAAAGGGAGAAGTTTGGGGTGGCCACCAGTAAAAGGCCTCTGCAGCCATCTGGGATGTGTCAGGCTGCCGGAGGGGAGCTGGGCAGGGGAGGAAGTGACCCAGTAGTCCCAACACCGGGGAGAGATAATGCTCAATTCCCTGCAGTGTCTGCATCTGATAACCCAATTATCCCCAGTCCGTTTTTTTTCAAAGTCTCTTTGAACCTGTGACCCACTACAAACAAAATGTATTTGTGTTGTTCTTAACTGCTAAACTCTGAAACAACAAAGGGCTCGGGGAAGAGTTGCCAACTTGTGTATTTCTTCAAGGCCTCCAACAATTACATTCCCATCAATCCAGTGTATTATTTTTAAACGGGGGTATTTTTTGATCTGGAAGAAGTGGAATGGCAAAAGTGATTTAAATACACTGCTCAGGATTAAACCCCCTCTGACTAAGCAGAAATAAATGAAGCCAGGAAACACTCTGCTAAAGCATTTAATGTAAGTTAAAAGCGACACTTGTTATGCTGCAAATGTCAGTCCAGCTGCTCTTGTTATTTATTAAACAGCACTTTTATTTTGGACAGGCACATCAGCTGGGCTAACTACTTCCTGGTACAATTTATCCCAGTTATATATATAAATATATATATTTATCAACACCATTTGATTCTGGAGGGGACAGTTTCTGCCAGGAAAGGAGTTAGAAAAAGCAGTTCTCCTCCAAGGCTGCTGTTACTTCAAGGTTGCTTTTACAGCAACTCCAGACACCAGGACTTGCTCTCACATTTATCCATCTATTTTTCTATCTCCTCCTTTGTCTTTTTAAGTATGAGCTGGGTTTTCTACACTTCTGTGCTGTCTTAAAGAGAGGAACACATCAAACTTGTACCTGCAGGTAATTAAGGCTGGGATTATTTGGGAGCTCAAATGATGTCATGCCAAGCCAGAAGCATCTCCCCACAGCCAGAACCCAGGAGAGCCGAGTAATCTGAAAATTACACCTCAGGAATCATAGGTAATCAGGAGGGCTGTTTATCACAACAGGGCAAATTAAAGGAGAGCTCTGTCTGCTGACTGGGAGCTCTCCTGAAAGCACAGGAAAACACGAGAAAAACCCCAAGGTTGAACCAACGGCTCGACAGACAAAAAGAGCTGTGGCAGAGAGCCCATGATGAGGAGTTACAATGGTTTGTAAATCAGAATTATTCTGGAGTTTAAATGACACCTGAAGGGGGTGTGGGGATGCTGATGGGGCACAGACAGCCCTTGGTGTAAATGAGATTGGAAAAGCCCTGAGTGGCTGCACTTCACGACCCAGAATGATCCACACAGACACAGAGCACACGGAATAAAATCCTGTATCACCTTCGGAAGCCGGATCAATTGTTAATTCTGCCATATGTTCAAGCATATTCTGTTACACTGATGTCTTCAGAAAAGCTCACGGAATAGGAGGGAATGTGTGAAAACATCCATGCTGTGCCAGTAAGCAGTTATTTTATGTTTGCAATTTTAGTTTTACTGACTTTGGGCCTAATCCAGTGAGGGGAGCCTCAGCTCTCCTCCGTTCGAGCACTGGGAGGGTTTTTGGGGGTTCTGGGGGCTGTTTGGTGCAAAGGGAATCCAACATTCCCTGTGGGATGGGCATGTCCCAGGGGATGGAGGGTGACCAGCAGCCTGTGGGGGTGGGAGGGCTGGTGGGACCCCCAACACCCTGAGGCTCTGCTGGGGCCTCCCAGGCTGTCCCAAACACACAGCTCCTCCCAGAGCAGGATTGTGACCATGGCCCGAGAGAGCTTGACCAACACTATCAGAGGAGGGCCCAAGTGATGCCTCCAAGGGTTGTGTTCAATATGTCAACCATTTGATATTTGATGTCAAATAAAATTCCATTATTGCTCATCCAGGGGTGTGTCTGTGGATGCACACCTGACAACACCAGGGCTGGAAGGGGTTGGTCTCTAAGGCCCATTCCAAACCAAGGAATTCCATGATTCTCTGACAACCAGATGCAGGATTGATGGTGGATGTGCACAGGTAAGGAATCCCCAGTGTGGGTGTCCTCAAGTCCCTTCAGCTGGGGACAGTCAGCCTGGCCACCCTGCCAGGGCAGAGCAGCCCAGCACTGCCACTGCCTTCCCCAGTCCATCCTCTGGGATGTCCTCCAACACCCTCAGCTCAGGGACAGCTCCCTTCTCCCAGGAAATGCTTTAGATCCCACCAGGCTGAGGACTGGATGGGCTTTAAGGTCCCTTCGAGCACAAACTGTTCCAGGATTCTATAACAACCCTTAGAAGTGATTTAGGAGAAGATGAAATTCCACAGTGATGCAGGAGCTGTGGGCTGCCCCCAACCCGTGTGAAGGTGTTGTGTTGGAAAAGCTGCAGGAGGCCCTCCAAAAATCTCAGAGAAGGTACACGGGGTAATTAATTTTCCTTTTTCTGTGGTTTGGGTGCCAGGGAGCTGATCTGCACAGGAAGGACAGCGGGGAAAGCCACACAAGCACAACCAGCTGAATCATCCTCTGGAGCTCCACGAGCAGTAGTGGTGGAAGTCACACTTAGGTCACTTCCTGGAGAGCAGAAAACTTGCACACACACAAGCAAAACAAGCAGGTAATGAGATAAAAAAGTGATTAAATGTGAGATGTGTGTAATGCCTTAACTCTTTCTGAGCTCAGGTGAAGTGCAGTGCTTTGCATGGCCACGTTTCTGCATCCTCAGCTTTAAAAAACGAAAATGAACAGTGGGAACACCCCGTGTCCTCACTGTCCTCACAGCTGCATTCATTTTCCTGTCTGTTGTAAAAATCTGGTCAGGCAAGCTGGGCTGCCCTAAGTAAATATGACTCTTATGCATAAAGAATGACATCACGCACGTCCCAGATTGTCCCTGACTGTCACACAAAGCACCTCAGAGCCTCAGCTCCAAGAAAAGCTCCCACCCAAGGAGCTGAGGCACGGAAACCCCAAATCTCCCCGGAGCCACCCGGATCCTGCCGCAGTTACTGCAGCAACACGGCTTCGTTTGGGAAATCCTAATGATGCTCCAACACCTTCAACTCTGTATTTCCATCCCGTCCTGTGCTCTGTTTTGTTTTTCAGGTGGCTTAGTCCTGCCTCAGCCTGGAGAACCAGAGGGCAAACATCTCCCTTATCCATGGAGATTGAGCTGCTCATGCACAGGAACCGCCGGGATTTTCCTGTGTTTGCCCAAATTTTTTCGAGCTCGCTCCTCACACTGGAAGAGTCTTTGGGCTTTCAACGCAAGTGCAACTCTCCCTTATTTAAAGCCATGTTTAATTAGTAGTTATTTATTACCTTTTCCTCCTGCACACTGGAACGGGCCCTGGGTAAATAAGTTGGGCTCTGCGTTAAACCGCGCGGCCTGAGCCGCGAGCGGGGATTTGGTAGACTCAGCTTGCTGCTAAAAAAGCAAACTATTCCTTCAACACAAACAAGCCCAGTCAGAGGAACCAAGCCTTGCCAGACTGCTCTTCATTATGGCCACGTCTCCCCCAGCACTCCCAGTTGGAGGGGATTCCAGCAGCTTTCCACCGACAAATAAACAGCAAATACTTATGGGGGACAGCCTTGTAGAACTGATTCCTTAATCAACAGTTAAAGAAGCAAATTGGATTTGCCCTATCACAAAAAAATTAATTCCAGATTGCAGCTATTGTCTTAAGTACAAGAGAGTTGTCTTGTAGGTTTGGCTGGATAATTTCATTTTAAAAGTATCTCTAAAATTCGCCATCCCACGGGGTTTGTGGTTTTCTCCATCATTATATAACTGTAAACTTCTGGATGTTAAAGATTGGATAATTTCTTTCAGATGGCCTGGCCTCCACAATACTTGGATGCTATGGATGAGAACCAATTAGTTGCCAGGAGTAACCAGCAAGGGCTCGAAACAAGACAAAACGCGAGAAAAGGCGTAACAAGTTTTCGATTGAATAATTTTTTCCTAGTTACTTAACACTTTCCATTCAGCCTTTTATTTCAATGCCTTGTAATTAGGCTGAGGAATATTTCTTTTCACTTAGTCCAAGACCAAAAAAAAAAATTTACTGTTAGCTTGGAGTACATGAGAGAGAAGGAGTGGCATGGATTTTCCTGATATTGTCCTTCATTTTCCCTTCCTTAATGCATATTTTAGTATTTTTAAATTATTATTATTTTGTAAGGTTTGGGCTTTTAAAATTTCTGTATTTTTGAAATTTTTAAATTTTTGGTTTCCAATTTTTACATTTTATTATTAAGATTTGGGCTCAGTTCTGGCCCCCTCCCTCGAGCTGAGCAGAATTTCCCAGCAGCTCCATGAGAGTGGGTCAGGCCCCACTGGAGCAGATCCCAATTCCCACATGGATGTATCCCTGAGGAACCTGGAGCCCCACATATACCCAGCCATATCCAGGTTTTTAAAGTGTTACCCTAATACTTAAACAAAAAAACCCC
Source organism: Drymodes brunneopygia (assembly GCA_013400955.1). Classification (NCBI taxonomy): domain Eukaryota; kingdom Metazoa; phylum Chordata; class Aves; order Passeriformes; family Petroicidae; genus Drymodes; species Drymodes brunneopygia. Next base: position 19,934 of record VZTZ01005261.1, on the reverse strand, counting down.
AAAATAGGCTGTTTATGGAAAGTCTTTATCCTAAACTTCGTATACAACATTAATTGACAAGGCAATTCTCCCAATAACTTTAAAACACATGTTTTTTTTCTCA
>VZTZ01005253.1:0-23411 GCA_013400955.1 Drymodes brunneopygia | reverse complement strand
TCCCCAAGTGCCACTTCTACATGGCTTTTGAACCCTTCCAGGCATGGTGATCAAGCCAGTTATCTCTTTACCTTTAATGACTCATGGGTTAGTTTGGGCATTATTCTTTTCGTTTTGTTTTTCCTTGAAGGCAGCAGGGTTTTGTTAATTTTATTTAATTTGGTTAAATTTTTTTTAAGCTTTAAGGTTGAAAATCCAATTTTAGCTGTGTGTTCTGAATTGATTTTTCTGCATCTTGCAAAAGACAGTGGTTTCCATAGAAGAGTCTAGTCCTGCATTCCCATTCCTTGTGCTCTGGATTGAGCTAATCCCAGTAACACGTTCAGCTCTCACCAGTGATCAAACCAAAAACCTGACTGTGACCCCACTCAACACCCATTCCTGAGGAAAGCCCCGTGGGGAAGGTTTATGGATGGATCCTGCTGAGCCTGGCAGTTCCCCATCTCTTAGAAAACTTCCTGCTCAAAGGGAAAAGGGAAAGAAGTCACATTTCCTACCTGCAGAGCCTTGCCCCATGGATTGGATCACATGAGAGAGCTACATGGACCAGCTGGGGATTCCCACGTGGGCATCTCTAATCTCAAGCAAGCCAGACACAACATGATCCAGCTCTGAGACCCCAGGGGCAGCCACTGCCACCTGACATCCCACAGTGCCAGAGGAGAGAGGGTTCTGCTTCACAGCCCTCAGCAACAGAAGAAATGCAGCTTAAACTCCTCACATCAGCCAGTTCTGCGAGCGGAGCTGGGAAAGGTCAGACAAACATCCAGCTTGGACACAACCCTGAGGAACCCTGGGGCATCACAGACCTCCCCTTCCCATTCCTTCACAGTCCTGCAGCCCTGGAGTCTCTTTGCCACCTCTCCCATGTGGATGAGGCAGTGCAAGAAAGGTCTGAGCACTGGATGTGCCAGCGCCAAGTGGCAAAATTCCCCAGGCACGATGTAAACCATGAGGTGAGACTGGACTAACTGCACTTAAACCATCCATTCATGCCCTAAACATGGTGAGGGGCAGGGTTAAATCCTTAAATATTAAGTGGAATAGTGCCTGGAAAGCCCCTTGCTCTTATATACAGATTCGCCCATGCCAGATGTAGACGTGCACAGGCTGAATTCAGCTGTCTCAGGGAACACAAAGAGCCTGACAAACACAGATTGGAGCAGTCTGCAAAAAGGATTTCTATCTTTTTGAGGCAAGGGAAAAAAAGATATCTGCTTGTAAATATTTAATCAACAAGAATTTTGCAACTCGACTGGTGAATCTGGCAAGGCTGCAAAACCCAGGGCAGGAGAGAGAGACTGAGGCAAGGCTTCCTTTGCATTTTCTCTCCAGACACAAAACCTGAGATCAGCATTCACCTGCTGACATCTAGTGACAGGAGCAAGCATCGTGGTCCTGCCTGGAAGGTTTTCCCCAGGCTCTCTCTGCCACCAACCACTCAGTGAGTTCTGAACACCGTTTGGATCAGTGATGATTATACTTTAGTATTCTACTCTCCCTGCAATAATCAGGGTGCCCCGTTTTGTGCTTTGTTTTTTTGCCAGCACTCCAGGGCCGTGTCTTTTTTTATTTAAAATAGCAAGTAGGTTTGTGGACTGTGCCTGGGTGTTGTTTAAAACAAAGAAAACTGAGCTCTTTATGTCCTCTTGGTGTCTCTTTTTGAGTGCTTGTGGATGGCTTTAAAGCCCTTTTTCTTTCTCCCTTCCATTTTTCTTAATATTCCTCATGGCACTGGGCTTGGAAATAAAGGGCCTTTGAGATCCCTTTAACCAAAATCTTTCTGAGTTTCTATGAAAGAAACCATTCAAAAATGACAGGAGAAAATTTAGAATTTGGGAATAAGTGAGGCTGAAGAGAACACCTGCGTGCCTCTTGTCCCAACTCTTGCTCAAAAGAATGTTAAATTTCACTTTGGGGCGGTTTGTTGGCAAATAATTCATTCAACTTCTATTTTGGAGGATTGATATTCCACACCTTTGAATAAAGCCCTGTAAGTTTACCCTCGTGGAGACTCTGACTTTCCATCTTTCTTTCACATCCACAGAGGATAAGAGGTCATGGATCTCTGGTCACCTGGATGTCTGGACAGCCTCAGAAGAGCAAATATTTCTGCCTCCAGATGTTCTCCAATTTCAGAGCTGTGAAGGGGCTAAAATATTAAACTTCCAAGTGTTGGCATCCTTCAATCAAAGCACAATTTAGGTTGAAAAAGATCTCCAAGATTGCAGAGTCCAACCTTTGGCTGATCCCCATCTTGTCACCCAGCCCAGAGCACTGAGTGCCACATCCAGACATTCCTTGGACACCTCCAGGGATGGGAACTCCACCAAGGAGTCAAGCACCAAGGTGGATACACCTTGTTTAGAATTTGGGGAATGGTACATGGCTCAGGTGAGATTTAAAAGTCTTAATTTCTGCCTTTTGCAGATCTGAGAAGCCTCATTCTGAGCTTTCAGTTGGAAAAGGAGGAAACATATCTTGTCCCAGGAAATGCTCATTTTGAAGAGTTAGCTCCAAAATACAGGAAGGGATATTTCAAAAACCAGAGGTCATAGATTCAGGGAGTCATCAAGTCCAAATTTTATCCATGNTAATCTCAAGCAAGCCAGACACAACATGACCCAGCTCTGAGACCCCGGGGGCAGCCACTGCCACCTGACATCCCCCAGTGCCAGAGGAGAGGGGGTTCTGCTTCACAGCCCTCAGCAACAGAAGAAATGCAGCTTAAACTCCTCACATCAGCCAGTTCTGCGAGCGGAGCTGGGAAAGGTCAGACAAACATCCAGCTTGGACACAACCCTGAGGAACCCTGGGGCATCACAGACCTCCCCTTCCCATTCCTTCACAGTCCTGCAGCCCTGGAGTCTCTTTGCCACCTCTCCCATGTGGATGAGGCAGTGCAAGAAAGGTCTGAGCACTGGATGTGCCAGCGCCAAGTGGCAAAATTCCCCAGGCACGATGTAAACCATGAGGTGAGACTGGACTAACTGCACTTAAACCATCCATTCATGCCCTAAACATGGTGAGGGGCAGGGTTAAATCCTTAAATATTAAGTGGAATAGTGCCTGGAAAGCCCCTTGCTCTTATATACAGATTCGCCCATGCCAGATGTAGACGTGCACAGGCTGAATTCAGATCTCTCAGGGAACACANGTCCTCTTGGTGTCTCTTTTTGAGTGCTTGTGGATGGCTTTAAAGCCCTTTTTCTTTCTCCCTTCCATTTTTCTTAATATTCCTCATGGCACTGGGCTTGGAAATAAAGGGCCTTTGAGATCCCTTTAACCAAAATCTTTCTGAGTTTCTATGAAAGAAACCATTCAAAAATGACAGGAGAAAATTTAGAATTTGGGAATAAGTGAGGCTGAAGAGAACACCTGCATGCCTCTTGTCCCAACTCTTGCTCAAAAGAATGTTAAATTTCACTTTGGGGTGGTTTGTTGGCAAATAATTCATTCAACTTCTATTTTGGAGGATTGATATTCCACACACCTTTGAACAAAGCCCTGTAAGTTTACCCTCGTGGAGACTCTGACTTTCCATCTTTCTTTCACATCCACAGAGGATAAGAGGTCATGGATCTCTGGTCACCTGGATGTCTGGACAGCCTCAGAAGAGCAAATATTTCTGCCTCCAGATGTTCTCCAATTTCAGAGCTGTGAAGGGGCTAAAATGTTAAACTTCCAAGTGTTGGCATCCTTCAATCAAAGCACAATTTAGGTTGAAAAAGATCTCCAAGATTGCAGAGTCCAACCTTTGGCTGATCCCCATCTTGTCACCCAGCCCAGAGCACTGAGTGCCACATCCAGACATTCCTTGGACACCTCCAGGGATGGGAACTCCACCAAGGAGTCAAGCACCAAGGTGGATACTCCTTGTTTAGAACTTGGGGAATGGTACATGGCTCAGGTGAGATTTAAAAGTCTTAATTTCTGCCTTTTGCAGATCTGAGAAGCCTCATTCTGAGCTTTCAGTTGGAAAAGGAGGAAACATATCTTGTCCCAGGAAATGCTCATTTTGAAGAGTTAGCTCCAAAATACAGGAAGGGATATTTCAAAAACCAGAGGTTATAGATTCAGGGAGTCATCAAGTCCAAATTTTATCCATGCTATGTTAATTCCTCTCCTCTCTCCAGGGCTGCTCTCTGTTCCCCTGGGATGAGATACAACAAAACTTCCCATTTGGGGTCGAGATTTTAGGGGATATTTTTAACACAATGACACTTTTTGTGTTTTAACTGACCTCGTAGGCGTGGGGCAAGGCAGCTCAGCTCAGTCACCATCACCTTGCCCAGGAGTTCACAGCTGGTGCCACAGACTGTGACCAAAGTCTTCCCTGGAGAAAACCCCGTTCCATGCAGGTAAACTGGTCCTCCATTCAAGCCACCTCGGAAATGGACAGAAAATGGAATTTAAGACAGAGCCTGACAGCCAGCTGTCAACAAAACTATTTTTTTTAATTCATAATTTCTACTTTCATGACAAAAAAAACCCTGTCACTGCAGTGCCTCACAGAAAACCCTGTGGAGGAACTGCAGCAACCCTCCATGACTTACCCCAGTTGTGACGTGCAGCTGTCACTGTCAGATTAGAAGTGAAAGTCAGGTTGGAGGAAGCCCATCCCCTGGGAATATCCAGGCCCAGCACAGGGTACTCGCCCACAGGGAGTAGAGGAGCTGAGCACTGCAGCATGGAGCGAGTGACGGTGATGTTGCTGCAAGGAAAATCTCCAACAAACACGTGGATGTTGTCCATCTCTGTCACCTGTGATACTGTCAACGTTAAAAGGAGACCAGTGGGAACAAGCGAAAGGAAAGCTGGGGTAAATTCCTCACTGTAGCTTATTGTTCCCAGGTAATAGGAGTGTCCATCTACCTTCAGAGTCAGAGCCCTCGTGCCTTTCCCCGGAGGCACCGTGCACTGGATGAACACACAGGTGATGTTGAGGATGAGGCAAGGGTGATGATCTATGAGGACTAAAGTCATCCTCTTTCCCTTCAGAGCCAGCCCTGCTAAGCTGAGCAGGCCTCCCCCATGGGTGCTGAAATTCCGTGGGTAGAACTGGTACACCCAAGGCAGGATGGTGAGCAGGCTGGATGTCCCTCTGAAACAAGCACGGCCACTTTTCCTGCTGGAAATGGAAATGCTGTGCTCCCCTGGGGCCAGGCAGGCTGTCTGGCACTCGATGATGGTCTCGTTCCAGAAAGTCACCTTGCAGGCAGTGCTGTTGTCCACGTGCACCACGGGGCTGTCACCCTGCCATGCCAGCCTCTGTCCTTTGATTGTCAGGTAGGTGGATGTCCCGTTGGTCTTCCAGGTCACCAGATGTACCAGGGGGGTCCAGTGCTCGTGGAGGTGCAGTGTGCAGTCCCCAAGGCACACACTGGGGACCCCATTGACAACCACGGTGACACTGAGAGCCCGAGATGCCTCAGCCAGCCACTGATAGTGCAAAGGGTGGGCTCCTGGAAGGACAACACAAGTGATGGAGTCATTGTCAGTCTTCTGGATCTCACAGGAATAATTACTCCCCAGACTGGCCTGCACCAAATTCCTCCTGGATTTCAAAGCAATGCCAGATATGGTGAGCAACATCCCACCACAGATTGACCCTTGTGATGGGAATATGGAGGTTATCTGTGGAGTTATTGTGAGGGCCTGCTGCCTTGCTGTCACTTGAGCATATCCCAGCTGCCTCTGGATGACCTGGATGGGGAAAGTCCCAGGTTCCAGGCTGTTCAGAGGCAAAGAGCACTGGTAAGACACTGCAGACTGGTTGCCACGTTGAAACTCAAGCTGACATTCACTGTGGTCAAGCTTGGCCACAGATCCAGTGATGTTTATTCCCTGAATTCTCAAGAACACACTGCCATCTGTGATTTCTGTTTCAACAGCAGTAAGGAGGGGAGTCAAAGCTCTTTGGTAGTTAAAGGTGGTGGTCCTATTTGTAGAGAGGTCATGTTGAAGTGTCCCACTGAGGATGGCTACATTTACTCTGACAGAGATGTCATGTGAATCTTCATTAGACAAATTAGCAGCTGGTGGAGTCAGGCACCAAATTGTCTCTTCTTCCAGGTGAGTAACTGTACAGGTTTGATTGTCCATTGAAACAGAAACCAGGGCAGGATTTTGGCTAAAGCCCACCCCGGAGATCGCGAGCTGTGTTCCACCTAGGAGCAAAACAAAACAAGGCTTGAAGGATATTGTAGGCAGGAAAGGAAGTCATGACTATCTCTAAACCATCTCAAAAACCATGATCTTTAAGGTCCCTTCCAACCCAAACCACTTAGGATAAAGTTGTTAAGCATGGCAGGCTGAAGGAAAGAAATAAAAACCTTTTTTGGGCAAGACAACTAGAGACAATAGCAGCCATATATCAGGATAATCCTACGTGGACAAGGTCCTTGCCTTCCTTCAACCTCCTTATCCATTAAGCCCATTCCCTCCTTTTCACCATGATCAGGCTGAAAAATAAGATATTTTGTGATGAGGTTTCTTTTTAAGTGAGCTCACATCCTTAACCCAGATGCACACACAAGTATTAGAGACATAAAAAGACTACAGGTGAAAAAAGACTAAGGGAGGAGGGACTGGTGCTTTTTGCAGCAAAGAGATTTTAATTCAGCTTAAGCCATTCATAAAACCACAACCAAAGAGTTAATCAGTTCTTATTTAATTTCCAATTTACCCTGAACTATAAAAAGAAGGGTAAAACTTTCATTATTTTTTGTAGTATGGCTTAATCTTCAAAACTGATAGGATTTGCTCTCCAAGCTCAATCCACTCTCTCATCTTTCAAGGTTTGAGCACTTCACAAACTATTGAACTAATCACGTACCACAAAGCCTCTGAATTTTTGTGTCTTTAAATGTGTTGTGAGCCTGGGAGAGCAATCTGTGGAAGACCTGAGGTTGTAGCACAAGAATTTCTCTGTCTTCTATAAAAGCATTTCTAAGGGCTCATGTAAAATTCACTACAGGGATTCAACTCTTCCCCCACCACCAGCCAAATGACAAAATAAATCAACCACCCCAAATCCGCTTTTTAAGATTTAAAGTAAAACTTTTCTTTTTAATTCAGCAATGTTCTGCTCGGAAACACACTTAAATTATTTCCAATGTCTAAAAGCTTAGAACGGTATTAATAAATATTTCCCTTTTGATTAAAATTAACATTGAAAAAGGGCTTTTTTATTTTGTCTTTTCAACGTAACAAAAACGAACATCCCTTTTGGGATCACTTGAAATTATTGTTTGCTTCAAACCACAGTTGTACTCTGCTTTCCACTTAAACTTTCACGTGGAAAACCTTGAAAGATGGGGGCAAAATGACTGAAAGGAACAGCACAGATGAGCCAGGTGTGGGCATGCTTTGTTTTCCCAACGGGAACACACAAGGATACATGAGCAAACACTTGGGGGAAATCAAATTCAAAGCACAGGGAGCCCTGAGCCAGCCAACCAGATGGAGGGATGCTCACTACAATCCCACATTTCCAGACCGCTGCTGTCTGCCTGTCAACATCTGCATAATAAAGGGTCACAGATTGAGAACACCCTCATTTAGACTGATGTGAAATGGGATGCACTTTCCATTCCTGCAGGAAAATTGTGCCCTTGATCCTTTTAACCTCCATAAGTGGCTGCAGATGTACCAATGCTGCTTACCCAGAACGGAGCCACAGCATGGCTCGACGCCGAAGACCTCGGAGAGGTACTGGATTAATGGCTCAACCCTGCCAAACACAAACAACACAGAAAGGATTTGGGGCAGTTAAGGGTATTCTTTTATTTTCCCTTCCTGCTGCACTGCTTTTCATTCTTACAACTCCTGGAAAGCCAAGCACCTACCTGGCACATCCCCTTTGTTTGATGTCACAGTGACAAGACCACCCAACACCCCAAATTATTCCATGAGGTTTACAATCACAGAATGGTTTGGGTTGGAAGGGACCCTAAAGATCCTCTCATTCCAACCCCCTGCCATGGTCAGGGGCAAACTTGAGCTACATCTACCACAAACACTCTCTTATCAATTGGCAACTTATGGGCCAAATTTAGTCCAACTCAGTTGCCCATCAAAGGAAGCAAGAATTAGGATTTTTGGCAAGCAGATCCCACTGTCGCTATGCCCAGAAGAAGTGCATTGAAAAGGCATCACAGCTGCCTCATCTCCTCACACCCTCCCACCAGAGAGGGGAATAAATTGAACAAGAGGAAACCCAGACATGAGATCCTGAAGCCCACCCAGATGAAGGTATAGCTCTCTTTCTGTCCCGTCTACATCTACTTTTCTTCATCACCTCCTTTCAAAAACATCCCCTTCCCTGAAAAGACATGTTAGAGGAAGGACATTCCCAATCCTGCAATGCATCCCACCAGATATCAGAGTTCTCTCCTGGGATGACCCATCTCCCTCCAATCCATCCCTGGAGATAAAGTGATGGTGCTGCACACAGACTCCAGCACCAGGTGGGATGAATCCCTGTGTGCCATCCCGGCAGCCACAATTTTTCTCCTTCTCAAGTTCATTAACATTACAAGCAGCTTAAGTTGGTTTGTAGCAGTAAAAAACACCTCATTTCTCCCCAGTATTGTCATTCCAGGATCACTCCTGGCAGTTGCCATGGCTGAGGAACAAAACTGTGTTGCTTGTGAATACATTCCCATATCCCAATTTCAGGTCAGCTTTCCCCCACATTTTAATTCATTTATATTACATTTATCTAGGCATGAACTTGAAGTGTCACCTTAGGAGATGGAAACAGCATCATTTAAAAATTCTCCAAACAAAGCATTTTTGTATTGTTCAAACTAGCTTTTGTTTTTCTGATGAAAAGTGTTTCTTTTCTTCTGCTGTTTTCCTACAGCAGGATTTATCTGCATTTGACCTGAATCCGTGAATACCTTTGATTGCCTGAATATGCATTTTTCATCAAATCAACTGTTTTTTCCTAAAATGTTTCTCTCCTGCCTCCTACTGATCCAAGGGGAGTTAATTGACTAGCATTAGCAGTTTGCTGACTTGGGCTCCACAGATCAATAAATGCCTTGATAATTATTCATAATTTCATACCACACTGCAGAATTCACCGTTAGGTACAGAATTTGTGAAAAACTCAAACCTCCCTTCTCAGATTAACCCTGAAACACCAAATAGGATAGAGAATGAAGCTTCTAAGGAAAATGCTCACCTGTTTGAAGCAACAGCAATGCCATTGATGAGGACAGAAATATTGTACCACCCTGCAGGCAGGGCTGGAAGCATCACATTAACCCCATGGTTTGTCTGTGCCCGGATCTGTGGCCACAAGTCCCCAATTTGGACCTTGACATCTGAGCCCTGGTAGCTGGAAAACTGGGATATTCCAATGTGAAGCTCCTCACCTCCTGCAGAGAAAGGAAGAGAAGTTTTTCAGTGTTTCTGACAATGGATATTTTAGCACACATGACCATTGCCTGAGGAAGAGCAGAGTCCCATCATGCCAGAATAGGTTTGGTCATGCCCATCAGCCCAAACCCAAAATGTTGAAGACTGCAGTGGTTCTGTATCCTACTCAATCCCTCCTGCATAAGGTCACCAGCTATCAGGGTTGTCTTGAGACAGCAGCACAGTGAACTTGGTTATGACCACCAATAGCCACTCTCAGGACAGGATTCCTGTCCCCCTTACCATAAATGTCTGTCCTACAAATATCTGAACCTGATAAAAACCAAATCCAGTTTTTTTAAAGCTCTGGAGCTGAGGGGTTTAAGATTTTTTTTCTAAATCCCTGATAAATGATCTAGAGCGTGTTTTTCAGCCTTATGAAGCTATGTAATATTAACAGGAGCCTTTCACAGTAAAACGAAAATTTCCTTGGGTACCTAAAGTCAGATGTGCTTGTCATGGTTTAACCCCAGATGGCATCTCAGCCCTGCACAGCTGCTCCCTCCCTCCCTCCCCTGCAGTGGGATGGGAGAGAGAATTGGAAGAACAAAAGGGAGAAAACTTGTGGGTGGAGATAAAAACAGTTCAATGAGTAAAGCAGAAGTTATGTATGCAAAGCAAAACAAGGACTTCATTCTCTGCTTCCCATAGGCAGGCAGGTGCTCAGCTATCCCAGCAGGGCTCCATCACATGGAATGGTGACTTGGGAAGACAAAATGCCATCACTCTGAATGATTCCCTCGGTCTCCGTCCTCCCCCAGCTTTATAAAGAGGTCTGGAATACCTTTTGGTTCACCTGGGGTCAGCTGTCCTGGCTGTGTCCCCTCCCAAATCCTTGTGCACCCCCAGCCCATTCCCTGGAGGGTGAGGAGCAGAAAAGTCCCCAATGTTGTGTAAGCCCTGCTCAGCAATAACAAAATATCCCTGTGTTATCCACATCATTTTCAGCACAAACCCAAAACACAGCTCCACACAAGTCACTATGAAGAAAATTAACCCCATACCAGGAAAAACCACCCCAGCTCCAAAGCATTTTATTTTCAGTGATGATGATTCTCTCCCATTTATGCTGTTGTGTTCAAATGATGGAGGATACCTGCCTTTATTTGTGCACAGTGCAGTAACAGGAAAAGACAAAGCCAAGAGACAAAGTATTTTCATAACCTAAATTTTTTCTGAAATAGCTTAAAAAAATTAGGGTGGTGTCCATCAGTCCAAACAAAGCCATTTTCGCTGATAGTTCTATCCATGGTCACGGTAAAAAGACTTTATGTCATTCATCCTCTTGTAAGACACACAAAAGAGCTGTGGCAAATCCCACCACAGAATCATCTCTTTCTCTTCAATGACCACGCAAAACATCTCAACATTGAGCACAGGGATGTGCTTAGGAGGTGAATCTCATCCTGCTGCCTCCCCTGGAATGATGAAGGAGGAAGGAAGAAGCTCCCAAGAAGCAGGAGAGCCTGTGCAAAGCTTCCTCCAACTACCTGCTCCTCTTGGAGGTCTTGGAGCTGGGTCCTTTTCAATCCTGCATTCACGAAGACTCAAATAAAGTTTGAAAGCTTGAGAAGTTGAATATGTTAATAACGTGAACTCTTTGGACTCTTGGTCAATTGTCACCTTAATCCCAGATGCCTGCAAGGCATCGGTGTAATTTATTTATTCTTTTTATTATATAGAGGGAAAATTATATTAAAAGACGAAGACGTGGAGGTTCTGAGCAGGAGATTGAACTCAGCCCCACCACAGCTCATGGGACACTGTAACATTAAGGAATTCCTTGCACCTGGGCTGCCCACGGCTACAAAAACCTCCCCTTGGTGCTGTGGTATCTGAATAATATTCAGGTGATAAAGGACGCTTTCTCTTATTTATGCATTCTGGAGTAATAGAAAATGACAAGGGCGTTTGGAGAAAAAGGAATAGGAATGCTGGGAGTGCACAGAGAATTTTTGGCAGAGGCAGTCACCTCACCCTGTACATCCCCACCAAGTCCAGCCAAACTTGGGAGCTGGGGGGACTCTCTATTCACCAGAGAGGTTGCAAAAATAGAGAAAAAAGTCAGATTATAACATTCTTGATGGAATGGGAGTGGGATAGGTAAAAATCATAAATATTTCTGTCTTCTTCCCATCTTCTTTCCTTGCTGTCTCAGATACCAAGAAACCAGTGTCAGTTTGCCCTGTAGAAATGTACTAAACCTTCCTAAAATCTTTTTCATAATTGGACATCATTCACCATTACTGCTTTTTATTCCCTACACTCAATCAAAATCCTGGGGGGAAAAAGAAGGAAATCTAAAAAACAACAAAACAAACAAGCAGCCCCAAATAGAAACTTTCAAAAGACACGAATGCCAAACCTTCCATGAGATCTAACTAGGATTTTGTCCCCATGGATTCTGTGAGATCTGTGCTCATGTTCTACAAAGTGACACATCACAAGGTCACACTGGAAAGAACAGTTTGCCTTGGAAATGGGAGCTAGGTGAAAGAAATGTTGCCTATCCCCTGCTTCCAGCTACCCAAAATGCACACGATGCTCTTTATGGCCAACCCCTGGGGATCCTGGAGAAGGACACGCTCCTGAGCTCATTTCTCCTGTCATGGATGAATTACTAAGAAATACAGAAACACAGAATATCCTGAGTTGGAAGGGACCCACAAGGGTCATCAAAGTTCAGCTCCTGACCCTGCACAGGACAGTCTCTAAAGTCCCACCATGTGCCTCAGAGTGTAGTACAAACATTTCTTGAGCTCCAGCAGCCTTGGTGCCATGATCATTCCTTGGGGAGCCTCTTCAGTGCCCAATCACCCTCTGGGGAAAGAACCTTTTCCTGATATCTAACTTAAACCTTGTATTCTGTCATTGAATGAATGAGTGGGATAATTTCAGAGCAGAGTTAGAGAAACATACACAAAAGCAGGGCTATACTGAATCTGACATCCTGTGGACATCATCCATACCAGCCTAGGGCAAGCAACTCATTACCTCATGTATGCTAGAGAAAAACCAATAAAAAACCAACCAGGACTGACCAGGAATAGCAGGAAAGAAGGAAATAAAATTTTAAAGAAAACAAACAAAAAGAGTCAGAACAAACAAAAAGTGTCAGATCAAACTTTATAGACCTAAATTCCCTCTGCCCCACCACCATCAGCAATAACAACCCTTCTCCAGAAGATGCCCAATACACATCTGCAGCCTTTTCACCTGCTATGCCACTTCTGTTCCTGCTCAGGGACACAACCTCAGGGTTTAAGGAAGGATCATATTGGAATAAGTTGGTTACTGTTGTTGAGTGGTACCCAGAAATCAGCGTCACATGGACAGAAGTATCCTCTGTCCCCTAGGAAGAGAGAGAAAGAAAATGTCAGGGACAACAATGAACCCATCAAAGAAAAGTTATTTCCTATATTCCTGCATCTCCCATACATGAGTCAGGGACATGGCACTGATGAAACTTTCACATACATCAGATTCCACTTAAATGCCTACATTTATGTTGACTTCAAAGATCATCTATGAAGACTTAGAAACCTTAAAACAATCCCAGACTATACAGATTTAGATTTGCTGTATCCCTACAAGTACATTAAACTAGTAAATAAAATCCCAGACAACGCAGTTTTTCATTTCTGTGTCCTGACTAAATTAAGGAGCTTGCTTTTTTTACTAGTTTTCATTGATCATTTGCTAATCTATTTTTAATTAAGCTGTTCTAATCTGTAGAGTCCACAATAAATTGTCCCACAGCCAAGACCTGGCTGAGGGGCTACTCTTTGCCCTTCCCCTAGTATAGCTCAGGCCAGGAAAACACAGGAAGGCACATTGGCTTCTGACTTCTCCCAAAAAAACATGGTTTCTTACCCGAGAAGGAACTTTACATTGAATTCTTGTTGAATTTCTGCCCTCCTCCAAAACTGGGCAAGGCTGGGATCCAAACAAGACTTCATTTACCCCTTCCAGATTGGTCCCCCTGAGAGTCACTCTAAGTCCTCCTAAAACAAACAATTATTCCATAATATTCAATAGGTAGGATATTTTAATATGCAAAGAATTCTTTGTTTATAGATGACTACAAAAGTCAGTAGAGTCTCCCAGCTCATCTGATGATGATCTGTTCCACCTTGCTGTGCCTGGCTTCATCTCTTGCACCAGAAATCCTTCTTGCCTATTATTTGAATTCTCCTCCACAATACAGGACAACTGGGTTTGTTTCTCAGTTTATTTTTTAATGACATACTTATTTAAACCAGCAAGCCCTGGCCTGTGATCTCCCCCTCAGACAGATCCCCAGCCCGGGAACGAAATAAGGAAGGAAGGAAGGAGCACTAAGAATGGAAAATGAGCTTAACGCAGCAGGTGCTCTCACAGTTCAAACAGCTGCCAAGCTCCCTGCTGTCAGAAAAGCCTGTAGCATGTGTCTAGGAAACTTGGGATGGAAGGGGGACTTGGCAGGGCTTGAGACTTGGGGTTGTGAGGGGAATCACAGAGGGATTTGTTCCATGGAGCAAGCTCAGCTCCCCTTCGTGCCAGGCTGAGCCTCTCCAATCCCACGCGGGATCTTGCCCAGCACAAGTCAGACTTGTGCTTGATCTCTCCTCAGCATCCAACTCCAAAGAGCCAAGGGGCCCCTTTGCTTTTCCAAGCGATTAGAAGACTCAGGGATGTTTCAAAGAGAAGCAGGAAAGAGAGAAGGAGTGGGCATTAATGGCAATTCTAAGCGGGAGTTTGCGCTTTGATGCGATTCAGAGAAACTTAAAAAAAACAACAAAAAAGAAAGTGTTACCAGAAACTTAGTGCTTTAGTTCTCAGAACTGCAGAGTTTTAGGACTGTAGCTGAACAGACTGCTCAGACAGGCACTAATTAATGCAGTGTTTATTTGTATTTATTAACATGGCTCTACTGTAAACCTACTGAGCTTTTATCCCTCTTTTCACATGTGACGTAAGCAATCTTCTATGTTAAAGTAATTACATGTTAATGGAAAATTCCCTTGTACACTTTCCTAAAATTACCTATTCCTGCTAATTCTTTAAACCACCAGAGAATTACAGAAGTGTAACCTTGATTTGCTCTGGCTGGCAGCAAATCCAGGCCAACAAGAACAATCAGATATATTAACAGCAAGCTCCTGCTATTCAGTGGAACATGAGAGTATCTTTAGAAAGGCATTCCATACTTCCAGAGTTAGGTCATGGGGATCTCCCAGCATGGCACCACTGAGACCAGGGATATTTTGACAAGAGGGAGCTGAAGCAGCAAAGCACAAGGTGCTTCTTTTGCCTTCCTGTCCTGTAATATTAAACTTGCAGAGGCAGAAAGAGCAAGAAGTGAAAACTGAAGCCGCTTGTCTAACGAGAGAGTTGTCAGATAAGGAGCTTCAGATTTAGAGTTCAGGATCCATGAGTGCTGAGTGAAGATTGATGCTCTTAAGTTTTGATATCTACATTATATCTATATGCAGTGAAATACTGCCTGTGTGCACTTTATGAGGAGATTGAAGAGAAGTATTTGAAATGGGAGAAATTAAAAACACAGATGGAAGCTGTAATTCTTTCCAATTATGAGCATTCCAGGCACATGTAATGTAAGATAGCATTATACTTGCTTTCTTTTTAATGAGTGACAGATCACTGTAATTGGGAGAAAGAGTGGATTTGCCAGCAAAGGAAAGAGGAATCAAGGCCCAAGCATTAAAACTTGCCGCTGCTGGATTTATTTTTAGAGTTTTTTAGAGTCTTGTGGGTTTTCTATGAATTAAAAGTGATTCTTAACCTTCGTGTAACTATATGACCATCTCATTGGGGAAAAAAATGGTAGCAAAAGAGTTAGCATAGTTTTCTTCCCATGCAACAGAAAAAGAAAACAACACAAAAAAAATCAACACCAGAAAAAAAAATACAAACAACCCCCTTCCCCCCAAAAAACAAACAAAGAAAGAACCCAAAAACCAACAAAAAAAACACACACAGAAAAAAAAACAACAACAAAATACAGGAAAAGGTGGCCATCACTTCTAGCTTAGGAACCCTGTGCTATTCCAAGTCCATCCCATGCTCATCCATGGAGAGGTTTACAGGCCATCATTTCTTTTCTCTGGCTGCCCCAAGGTGCCCAAGCATGGCACAATCCCATCTCCAAGTCACGAGTCTGAGCTGCATTAAGGCCAGTGCTGTTCTCAGTGGTGTTTGTTACCATGACCTCAAGAATGAAATGAGGAAATCCCCAGAAAAATGACTGGGTAATTTTGCTGTCAGAGTAGACCTGGTTCATGCTGTTCCTGGTGCATTCCTTGCTGCTTGAAAACAAGGGATAATCTGAGACTGTTCCTCACTGCACAGCCCAGGTGTATCAAGAGTGTTTGCCACATTTTTCATTGGGTTGAGGAGGCTCTTTCCTCTCAAAAGAAAAAAAAACAACCCAACCAAAAAAATTAAATTATTTCCAGTCCTTCTCTTCGGTATGGAATTTATCACTCTTTATTTCTTCTTCTATTTCAAGGAGGACGAGGTATAATGGGACTGGAAGGAGATTCAGTTTAGCTTTAGCTTCTCTAAGTTTCTCTGCTTTGTACCTAAACACAGATGAGTTTTCCATTTTATTCCTCAGAACATGAATTTGCTTCAAGGGGGCTGGCATTAACTAGAGTTCAGGCATTTCACAGTTATAGAACCATAAAATCATTTGGTTTGAAAAAGCCCTCTAAGATCACCAAGTCCAGCCATTAATCCAGCACTGCCAGCCCCACCACTAACCCATGTCCCCAAGTGCCACATCACATCTTTCAAATCCCTCTAGGGATGGTGACTCCAACTTGGGTAACTTGTTCCAGTGATTGGCAACCACTACAGTGAAGAAATTTTCCCTAATACCTGCACTAATTAGGCCAGATTAATCCAAACACTGCAAAGCAACCTGTCAAATGGATATAGGAGGATGGGTATGAAACACTAATAATTTGCTGAAATGAATATACATGCACTTGAAATTACAATTCCCAGCCAAAACTACTTGGGAAGCTGGTTGCCTGCACAAAGAGCCAAGGGAAGTCTGTCAACCTTTAAGTCATTTTTAACTGTGCTTTGAGGCACAACCAATGTGTGCAGCCATAAAATTTCTTCTTCATCAGGTGAAAATCTTGGTAGTGAAAGTACAGAAGAAACAAAACACGCCACGACCAGGAAGAAGCAGGAAGAAGCTCCCTTGGAGGGGTCACACCTACCAATCTCTGAAGTCGAAGGAGGTTCAACAGCTGCCAGTGTGGACTGCACTGTGAGGAAGATCCCTTGTCCTGTGGTGGCATTGAGAGCAGAGCCATGAGGTGTCACCAGCAGTGTCACCGGGTGGATCCCGACCGGCAGCCTCGGCACCTGGCAAACCACTCGGGTTTGGTTCAGAGCTGTGATGTGGCAGCTCCTGCTGTTCACCTCCACCTCCAGGGCTGGCTTCTCCTCACCAAAGCCAGCTCCTCTGATAACCACTGTGGCCTGGGACCCTTCACCTGAAGGAATACAATCATCAGGGTAACTCAGGAATTTTGGGACAACAATGCCCAGAATTTCATTTCAGCCAACAGTTAAAAGGTTTTACCGGCTTCATCAGGACATCCTGAAAACCACATCACTGTTGATCTCTCACTGTCCCTAATAACAGAAATTCCTGCCTGTCCCTGTCCAGCTGTTACATCTTTCCTTAAATTTTTATTAAAAAGAACTTGCACCAAGAGTCACCTTTTGCTTTAAGCATCAAAACTGATGTTGTTTCTCTCCCCTTTATGCCTCTCCTGTGGAATCACAGAATAGTTCAGATTGGAAAAGACTTCTGAGATTATTGAGTTATTCCAGTGTGTTTTAAACAGTGTCCCCAAATGCCTCATCCACAAGTCCTCTGACCCCTTCCAGGGACATTGACCTGAGCAGCCTGCTCCAGAGCCTGAAAATCCATTCAATGAGGAATTTTTTCCAAATAACTATTCTAAACTCCTCCTGATGCACATTAAGGCCGTTTCCTATCATCCTACTTCTTGTTTCCTGGGAGAAGAGACCAAGCCCCACCTGCCTGCCCCCTCCTGTCAGGGAATTGTGGAGAGCAAGAAGGCTCCCCTGAGCCTCCTTTTCTCCAGGCTGAGCCTCCCCAGCTGTTCCTCATCAGACTTGTGCTCCAGACCCTTCCCAGCTCCACTGCCCTTCTCAGGACACACTTGAACACTCATCATGTCTGGAACTGCAGCTGATCAGAAGTGACCCATAAAAAAAGTGCAGTTTTCATAAAATCAAAAATTTCCCAACAGATACACACCCACACACGAAATTTTACCCAGAATTTTTGTCATTTTGTTCAGACACCAGGCCCCATTACCTGATGAATATTCCACATCCCTGACAATGGGTGTCAACTCCTGGCTGTACTGGAAAGAACACGAGCCAGAGCAGTTTGCAAGGACATCATTCACCATCACCACCACCTGGAGACAGAGGAGAGGGTTACCTCAAAGTTGGTAAGAGAACAGAGGTGATTTCTAGAACCACAACTGCCTGGTAGATGCTGAGAGCACTCAGTGCCAGAACAGGGCACACACAGAGAGCTCTTCACCCTCCTGCAGTCCCACTGCAAATTTAATTGCAAATTTAAACAGCAAATTGCTAGGGCTCATCCAAGGCACAGCACAGCAAAGATTTGGATGCTGCATCTCCAGCCTATCTCCCACCATCCTGGGACTCACATCTCCCCAAACTCCTGTTCTCCTAGTCATCCACTGAAGATTGTTCTTGTCTTCCCACTCTGCCTTGGGAATAAATTTATTATGTTTAAAGCACCCTGGAAGACTAATTAAAATGAAACCCACAATGTGTCTTCTCAGCATGCAGCCCTCAGTTTTAATTTTTGCTCCTTGCTGTTCACACTGAAGGAAAAAAAAGTGGGCTGTGACCTTGATTATCTAAAAGAGATATCAAGAAATATCCCTCCTGAGATCTTGATATTTTAGAAGAGTCAGAACTCAATACCCAAATACCTGTGAGACTTTTGGAGCTACAGAACCCTGCTGAGTCAGTGAAAGGTGTGAGAGCACAACAACTCACCTGTGTTTGGTTATGGAGGGTGGCAAGCATGTCCCCAAATATTGGTCCAATAAACACACCCCCATCATAAACCACACGAGCAGAAACAGTTGCCTTCAGGCCAATGAGGTTTTCAGCAGAGACCTGGCAAAGATCAAGGAATTTGAGTTTCTCATCTTTTTCTGCCTTGTGATTTTAAAATCAAAACAGAATCTTTATAAGCAAATAACTCCTGGAAACTTCTTCTCACCCTTCTCCCATGAATCACATCTCTAGGTCTAAATCTTCATTACTCAAGGTTTCACAACACCTCCCCTGTTCCCACCCTCACCTTGCAGGCAGAGAGATGACAAAGAAATTCAGGAGTCAGGTTTGTAAATAAATTTCTAATACCCAGGAATATAATTTGGAATTAGGAATGGAAAGATCTTCTCAAAAGCATTGCTTTAGATGAAAAGAGGGCCCATGCAAGAGCTGAAGATGCAGCTCAAACTTTTTTCACCCACCAGGCCAACATCTTGAGAACTGGAACTCACTGATTTATTGAAAATAACATCAAACTTTTAGAAGCTGAATATCCAAAGAAATACTGTTCCCTTTTGAGGGAGGAAGCAGCTCAGCCTGAGTCCTTACCCAGAAAGACCCTTTTGCTCGAAGCAAAACTAAGGTGACAAATCTTGGGATGGAAGAGTGTAAAGAAACCTTCACCTGAGACTTATGAGAGCCAGATATGAAACCAGACAAAACAGTTCTCAGAAAAATACCTTCTTGGCAAATAAATAATGCCACAAATCAGTGATGAGCTTCAGTGACTGTACTGAACTATATCTACATTAATGTAGATATAGCAGATTTCATTTCAGTATAGCAGCTCCTTTATCGTGCAGAAATGACATTTAATTATCTTGGTTTTAAAGCACAGATTCAATGTAATTCCTTCTCTTGCAACTGTTTTTTTTTTTTAACCATTAAATCTGAAATCTGTTTGAGCTGCTGCTCTAAACAGGAAGATTGCTAAATTCTCACAGTGCCTTCATAAAAACAGAAACTGGGAGAGTGAATCAGCCGAGGCCAAAGACATAGAATGGGGATCAAAGTAGGGATTAGCAAAAGAAATTACTGTACACTGATAACGTTGGGCAAGTCCCCAGCTGTTTTTTTCCAGGTCAGTGTCCAGACACTTTCATAGCACAAGCTGGAGTCTCTGGTCACAGTGAAGTCACTGGTGTTGAAGAAGGGAGCTGTGAAATTGTCCACATTGTCCTGCAAGAGCCTGCGGAGCTGCTGGGCAGAGATGTGCACTGAAACACCTGCAAAAGACATTGGGGAGCAGTGGATATCTCAATTCCCAGGAGAGCACATCTGCCTGCTCCTAGGAAAGAAAGGGGTTTCATTATCAGTGCAAGGCTGTCGTGGTTCAAAAACCTCTGCAGCTGCCAAAGGAGTGAAATTTATTGGACCCTAAACACCAAAAGATCAGAGAATGATAGAATAGAATCATAGAAGGGTTTGGGCTGGAAAGGACCTTTAAAGGTCCTCTAATCCAAGCAATGAACCCTAGACCAGGTTGTTCAAAGCCCCATCCAGCCCAACCACGAATGTTTCCAGGGATGGAGCATCCACATCCTCTCTGAGCAACCTGTGCCACTGTTTCCCCAACCTCATCATAAAAAATTTCTTCCTTATGTCTGATCTGAAGATCATCTGCACTATTTAACAGCAACCAACCTGGCCTTGAGCACGCCCTGGGATGGGACAGCCACAACTTCTCTGACAAATAATTCTTCCCTTGGCTTCCTGCTCAGGAAATCCAGGCCCCGACCTGCATCTGCCCTCACCTGATATCACTGTGTCAGCCAAGTGGATGTGGAAGGTCCCTCCTAGAGGTGGGGATGACTTCTGCAGCCTCTGGATGGTGAGGGAGACTCTCACATCCTCCGTGGAGACGTGGAGGTACCCGTGCTCCTCAGAGCCCTGCCCAAGCACTGCACCTCTGTGGGACAGAGAGGGGGTCACAGGAAGGCATCAGCAGTGACACTCCTGACACCCCCATGTCAACCAACAGCTGAGGGACACCTGTGGGAACAGCATTCCTGAAGGATTCAAGGGGAATATGCCCGGAGCTCAAACAAAACTGGATATTCCCAACTTCTAACTGCATTATGCAGGCAATGCACACAGCAGAAATTTAAAACGACCTTTTTAAATTTATGGTAAAAGAAATAATTTATGCACCATCAAGCACCAGGGAGTGCTACTCCAGTACTGGTGTTTCTAAAGGACCAGCTCAGTGCAGCCTGGACAGCAGCTGCAACACCAAAGCAAAAATATTTCCTCGACCATAATCTCGTCAAGACTATGAAAATCTCAAGTGCCCTGAATTACAGTGAGATTTCATATTGTACAATCATTAAGGTTGGAAAAGACCCCTAAGATCAAATCCAGTCCATAAACCCACCATTACCAGCTCCACCATTAAACCATGCCCCCAAACATCACATCTGTATTGGAGTAATTCGAATTCACTCCAAACCCAATTTCCAGAAGTTAAAATGCTTTTCTCCTTCGCCACTAAAATACTCCTGTTTCAGAGGAAAAGGAGCCTCTCTGTGGTACAACGATGCCACCGTGTGTTAAATGTCTGGATAGCAAGTGGCTTCTGCAGAACGAGTTTCCAAAAAAGAAAGCCAAAAGGATCACTGAGCCCTTTGTACAGCTGGCATAAGATTTTAGCCAATATTCATGTTCCAACAGGAATAGGAGTTTTATTGGATTAAATCACAGCCTGTGCTCAGTGATGAGAAACAGGTTTGCTTTGAGGATTTTCAAAGACAGTGCTCAGCCCACCCATTTTTAAAGTTTGTGCTGATTCCTGCTTTTCTCTGGTATCTTCCTCTGTGAGATGGAAAAGTCCATCCATGCCAAGCACCATTTTTTATCTTGGTGAGAGGTACCATGATCCAACCACCTCTTAACCCTCTTTTTTATAGCTAAACAGGTGGAGCTTCTTAAATCTCCCTCTCCTGGGCATTTTCCTCAGCTCCATAACGATGCTCATGGCATTTTTTCCCATATTTTTTCTAAATTTATTCAAAAAGTACAGTCATCAGTGCTATTTGCAGCATTCCAATGTCATTCTTCAGGATCCACACAGGAGTGAAGATTTTCCCTCTTTCTACAAGTTCCACCTCTGATTACTCATCTCAACCACCACAAATATCCCCCTGTGTTCTCATCCTATGGTTTGTATCAGGATACTACATTTGACTCAGCTGGATGCAATCCAGCTTTTACAGGACTTATTTTCTGCCAGTTCAAACCTTTAATGTTACAGTCTCTGATCTAGTTATAACCCATAACTCGAATTTCTCTGTCATTGTTGGGAGGAGCAGAAACCTCATCTCAGCAAACAAGGACACCCAAGGTGGACTTCAGTCCCTAACGTGGGAATTTGTGCCATCAAAGGTGTTTTGGAAACACTTCTGCATGGTCTTCATCCACTGCTCCAGAAGGGTTTGGGTTTCCTTCCAGTCCCACATCACACCTTGGTGACCCATGGACATCTGGCACCCCAAGGTATCTCAAACTTCTCAAGAACCTCTTGCTTTCAGCAACTGAACCCAGCTGACAACCAGTTCCAGGCACACTGGGGGAACTGCAGGAGGTGCTGCAGGATATTGAGGTGAGTTACTCACTGTCCCTACCTTGGGGAGAGAAGGGGCAGACTGGCACCACAGCCTGACAGCCCCCAGGACACGTTGTAGGTGGGAGGAGACCCCAGCACAGACACTGCTTCAATCATCCTCCCTCCTGGCCAGAGGGGTTTGGGGTCTCTCTGAGAAACTGAAAGAAAAAAACCACAACATTCACTAGGGCAAGGAGAGCAGAGGGGACTGTGCCCAAGGTATTGTCATTTCCTAGCTGGAAAAACCTGCTTGGGAATTTTGGTTTTAAGTTATTCTTCATACAATCATTAAGGTTGGAAAAGATCTCTCTTTCTCTAAAATCAGAGTCCAACCATTCCCCAGCACTGCCCAGTCCACCACTAACCCATGTCCCCAAGTGCCACATTGAGACATTTTTGAACCTTTCACCTTTCGAACCTTTGTGATTTCACCACAGTCTGTTCCATTTGAAGAAATGTGTTTTCAAATAAACTAAGAATATTGATATTTTGGTAATTTTTTTAAAAATAGATACAAGTTCAAGAAAACAAAAATTATTTTTGTGCCTGTTGTGAAATTTCCCTTTGAAAAAGTCCCATCGAGCTTTATCATTATAGATTTAATGGATTATCCTGGGGGGGGGAAAAAAAATGAGATGCCTTTACCAATCACAGCTCTGTCAGCAATGATGAGTTCATCAAGGTAAAATGATCCAGGTGTTTCTTTTTGTAGCAAGTCTATCTGATGCACAAACACAGGGGAATTGGCTGGGAGGTCCTGGAGAAGCACAGAGGGAGTCACACACCTCTTCCAGAGGCTGGTGCACATAAATGTCCAGCTGGAAGACACCAAAGGTGGGACAAGAAATGAATTTGAGGTGATTGTGAACATTCCAGGTAATATCAGGTACTGTTTTTATTACTACTGGTATTTAGCACAAGCCATGTGCTCAGTGGTTTGTGACCACTCTTACCATGACCTTGTTGAGTTCCCCAGAGTGAGAAATGAGGATTTAGATCTCTATTTGTATTTCCCCCTCTGAATCACCAGACTGGGATATGGGAATGACCACACCCATTTTATTTTTGGCAAAATCCCCCAACAGCATCAGTGACCTCAGTGGGGGTCAATCCAGAATTCAACCCCTCAGCTCTCTCCAAGTTCTTCAGACACTGCTGATTTTTTTAAGTCTTCCTGCCCTAAGCTTTATATCTGCTACCAAATGTTTTCTGCTCATGGAATTTTAAG
>VZTZ01005244.1:0-18618 GCA_013400955.1 Drymodes brunneopygia | reverse complement strand
CTTGACCAACCTGATCTTCTTCTAGGACAAGGTGATGTGTTTAGTGGATGATGGAAAAGCTGTGGATGTGTCTATGCGGACTTTGGTAAAGCCTTTGACACTGTTTTCCACAGCATTATCTTGGAGAAGCTGGCTACTCATGGCTTTGGGTAGGTGCACTGCTCACAGGGTAAAAACCTGACTGGATGGCCAGGACCAGAGATGGTGGTGAGTGGTAGGTAACAAGTGACAGGATGAGAAGAAATTGCCTCAAGTTGCACCAGAACAGGTTTAGATTGGATATTAGAAAAATTTCTTCACTTAAAGGGTGATCAGGCATTGGAACGGGCTGCCCAGGAAAGTGGTGCAATCACCATCCCTGGAAGTCTCAAAAAACATGTGGATGAGGCACCCCAAGTGATATTGTTTAGCAGCAAACATGGTGGTATCAGGTTAATGGTCAATGATTGTAGAGGTCTTTTCCAACCTTAACACTTCTACGATTCTAAGTCCTAGGGGATGCAATAAGCAAAGCCTCAGCTCATGGACCAAGGAAGACATTTCTGAGGACTGTCTGCACAATGCAGTTCTTCCCTTGGTTGAGGTGCACACAGACAGGCAGACAGAAACTCTTACTTTGCAAATCTTTTCCCTGGTCTCAAATTCCTGGTCCTTTGCTTTCACAGCTTGGGCTAAAAATCAGGGTTTCACCTTCAAGATTTCTGTTGCCATTTATAGCTGGAAAAGGGCTTCTCAGAGTCGGATTTTTTCACTTCTTATTGATTACTGCTGTCAAAAGAGCCTGTAGGTTTTCTCCATCCTGTCAGCCCTAAGGTGTTTAGTATGGCAAACCAGCCTCCCTGTCAGCAGTGAGGCAAGAAGCAGGAAGAGCTAAAGAAAAACAAACACTGGTGGGGAAAGCGAAGAATTATTCCTCTCCACAATGACTCCATTCCTAACATCAGGCATGCAGGTAGAAAGCCTTTTCATGGCACAAAGATTCTTTTAAATCCTTCAGAATCTACAACCTGACAGCTTCTGGTCTAGACTTCTTGTCTGTGTGCAAGTACTGCACTGACACAGGCAGGCTTTCCCCCCTCTTTGTGTCAGTGAAATGGCAGCAGTGCCATTTTTCCACAAGGTCAGCTCCTTGTCTGTACAGCAGAAGTGAGTATTCTGGTTAAATCTCACCTCCCAGTGACAGCACACCTGAGATAACAAATCACACTGCCTGATTTCCATGGTGAAATACTACCTGGGAGACTCACACTTCTGTTGTATGAAATATGAACACTTACCATATGCATAATCAAATACATTCATTGTCAGCCCAAACCCCCAGCACTCCTTCACCACGTTTACCCAAAAACCCCTACACCAGAAAAAAAGCCCTTTTCCTTAGTCTGTTAAAGACCACCTCAAAGGCTCAATATAAGAAACTTCTGCAGAAAACCAGATTTGGCTTGATTTTTTTTTCTGCACACTTTATACAGCAGTGAACAATGCTGCAAGGATGAGCAAGTAAACATGGCCCTAAAAGCTGTATCCTTTAAATCACACAGTCATCCTGTGTGAATATTTGCAGTAACAAAGAAAACAAAGAAGCCTCCCACTCTTCTTCAAACCTTGCCTGGAAGCTCTGCTGAGTTAAATACATAATAATACAAAACCAACAGAATCACTAACAATGCATAAAATTGGGTCAGTCCAGCTGCTGAATGCCTATGTTTGCTGCATCTCCTTAGCCTAAACCTGTAATTCAGTTTGAGAGCTGAAACCAAAGTTGTTCAAGTTTTGACACAGTAATTCAGTAAATAAAACAGAAAACCTTAGTCCAATTAAAGACTCTGATAGTGAGTAAATTATGGCCACACTACCAACAACTACACTACCTGCTCCATTTAATTGCAAAACCTACACGGACATAAGAGCTCTTTTGAGGGGCCTGTGTAACAACAGGTACTTTAGTTTTCACAGACAAAATGAAGGGCAGAAAAGTAACAAAAAGTGTTATTTTCTAGCATAAATCACTGAGGTTTTATTCATTCAACTCGATTGACACAGGGTAAGGTTAACTATATAGAACAGATCTTAATTCCACTTGTAACTAACATGGAAGTCACAGATTCAAAGATACACATCAAAAACAAAGAAAATATATTTAAAAAAAGAAAAAGCCCTGCACAACAAAAACAAAGAATTCAACAAACCCCTAACACTATAAAACCAAAACAATCTGAGACCTAGAGACCTAGGAGCAGAAGGATTACTGAAAATCACGCAATGTAAAAATTCCTAATAGACACCACCTTTTTAGGGTGTGATATTAACAAAGTCAAAAGTTGATACCAGTTAATATCAGTGGACTTCAATTCCACTTCACACTATGGATCTTGATCAAATCCTCAATTTACATGTGCTGCAGAAATCCACAGACCTACATGGATTTCTGCAATTCTCAGTGAAAAGGGACACCATGCAATGATTATTGTTTCTCTGAGTCTCTTCAGTAGCTTGCAAACAGTAAGTATTTGCTATTTGCTATCATTTGTATTTTCTTTTAAACTGTGAGCGAGAAATTATTTTTCTTTCTAGACTTCTGACAAAATCTGACTTTCCTCAGGTTGGCAATGATCACTCTGTCACCTGTAACTGTTTGAAGGAAACCAAAATAGGAAGTATTTAAATAAAATAAAGGGGGAAGACTGAGCCCCTACTGAAAAGCTTCACCACTTCAGATATATCCACTAGGAAGTTATTACAGTGTTTTATTTCTAGCTTTAGTCTTCCAGAAGATTCAGAAATATTTTTCCCTACAGGGCTTTAGAAGGGACTGAACATAAACACCAATACATCATCATCTTCCTTTCTGCCTACTTCAGGAGCTTCACTCTGTGAGATTATCCCAAATATATCTCAGTTTCTCAGCCATTTGTTGCTGGGTGATCAACTATATAGGTACAGCAACTCTGCCAGGTGCTTCAGCACTTCTTTTTTTAATCTGTTTATCTGTCCTTTCCTTCCCACAGTGTGTTCTTCTACACCTTCACTGTTTTTATAACACGATTTCAAGGACTGGAGCGGGTTTTTCCCTATTCCAAATACACAGGCTGTGCAAAACATATGCAGGTTTGGAGGAAAGAATGAAGATTGACAGATTTCACGCATGACTACGGTACATAGGTTTTTATTTATTATTTTTAATTATTATTTTCTTAAACAGAGAATTCTCATATCAGCATTTGTCATAAATAAAAAAAATGTGATCTGAGTAGGAAAGAATACAGTTGTGCTCAGGATTCAGGTAAACAACAGCCACATCATATGAAATCAGTTTGTCAGTAAGAAAAAACAGAGGATCCTGGGCTAATAATTCAATTCCCACTTCAGTCCCCTCATGCATAGGGCTCAGTACAATGTCTTTCCATGCCTCCACACCCCAGGGGAAACAAAGAAACATAATCCACATCAGCAGCAACATCTCTTGGTACCAGTCTGATCCATTATATAAATGCTACTACTTTCTGCAGATTGTCATTTCTGCTCTCTAAAAAGCCATTCACTGAGGCCTACAGTTGAAATGCAATTATCTACTCAGAATGTTATTTCAAATCAATAAATTGATCACAACTACCCACGTACCTGATGGAGGGAGCTCAGGGCACTTGATGTGATCCCAGTTGACAAGGTGGCCTCTCTGCAACCAGCAAACTGGAAACCTGCAAAACAAGAGCCTGCATGTCAGAAGTTACACATCTTTTACCAAATACAAGGAAAACAACCCTTTCTAACTGTGTCTTTAGGAAGGACAAAAGAGACCCCCCCTCACTGACTATGCTAAANAATAAAAATGTTTTCCTAAAACAAAAGCATTAGAATATCTATCTTACATACTATTTTGTTTTTTAAGGAAGTTATACTTCTGATCTTCTTTTGTATAACCACAAAAACTAATTTTTTGTTTAGAGTTTTAAAAGTAAGCTGACCTCTCCCCTAAACCTCATGCATACAGAAATTGACAAGGCTTTATTAAACTTATTAATCTAAAAAAAAAATTTAAAAAAAATTTTAAAACCTCATCAATAGAACAGGAAAAGGTGTCATTAGTGGGACCATACTGTATAAAAGAATGAACAAACTGCACACAGCATTGGTCAAGACAAGGTAGATGGAAAATTAAACCTCCATCCCAGGTCAGGTCATTGCCCACATGATGCCCCACATTAAAACTCAGCTGCACAGAGTTTGGAAGGGAGCCCTGGAGGACATCTGATTCAACTGTCTGGTTCAAGCAGAGGCACTCAGAGCCAGCTGCCCAGAATTGTATCAGACAGCTTTTAAAGACCTCCAGCCACAAGGCTGCACAACCTCTCTGTGCAGCCTGAGCCAGCGCTCAATCACCCTCACAGCAAGAATATTTTACTGATATTCAGACAGAACTTCCTCTGCTTCAGTCTGTGCTTCTGTTCCTGTCACTGGGCACCACTGAAAAGAGCCTCACTCCAATCTCCTCTGTACCCTCCCTTCAGCTATTTGTATATATTGATAAGATTCCCCCTGAGTCTTCTCCTCTAAAAGCTGAATAGTCCCTGCTCTCTCCTCTCAGCCCTTCTCCATAATTCATCCTTGTGGCACTTCACTTCCATCATGATAAGACTCACATACAAACACACACTGCTTCCCAACTGCACAAGAAGCCTTGTCAAAGCCCACAGGACACTTGGCAAGCGCAGATGTTAGATCCCCTTCTAATGCAAAGCGCTTGGGAATCAACAGTGACAGCTTGCTACCAGCAGGGTTTAGTAAAAAAGTGATATGGTGACGCTTCCCTTGCTCCAAGAACCCAGAGAATTTGAGAAGAAATGATTTATCAAGTGCTATAGCTCTACTTATGCTTCTCAGCCCCCATCACCCCAATTACAGGCTGGGTTAAAGTCTTTGAAGGGAAGGCTTCTAAATGCAGAATGTTATAAGCAGAATAACAAGTGTTTTTATGCCAATGCAATGACGTCCATAGTTATTAAGACAGAATTAGTAGACTTGGAGTGACAAAAACCATCAGGAATGGACAATTAAGAGTCCAGATTAATCCTCAAAGACAAGATGCATAAAGACCTAATAGCCTGACTGAAATCAGTGAGATCAGAGAGAGATTTAACTCTTTCAAAAGGCCTACAAGGCCTTTGATGCTTATTTTCCCAGTAGGCTTTTCTTGCCTTGGGTTCAAAGTCATCCAAAAGGGTGAACTTCAAATACCTGTTTCAAGTGAAGAGGATGACACTGGAGGATGCCCTTAATTCAACCAGACTCCACAGGAACGAACACAAATGTTCAGCACTCCCGTCTTCTACTTCTTGAGTGAAAAAAAACCCTGCATGGTCTAAATACTGATTAAATTAAATAGATTAATTAGATTAGACAGACAGAAGAAATAAGGCCATTCCTTTCCATTTAAGCACACACTCAGTACAGAAGACGTACTGAGAAGGAAAAAAAAATCTACTGCATAAATTAAACAATTCAAGTACAGCACTAGAAGATCTCTCAGGAAAGAAGTGATTCTATATGGGAAAGGAGACTATGAACTACTGATTGCATCAATGTGTCCTTTCTCACTTCTGAACATTTCTACTGCCTAGAACAGCATTACTGCATCAGCCATGGAGCCTGAAGTGCCCTGCAAGGTACAAATCTGCTCTCACTTATAATGTCTTTTATCCAAATTGCATCCATATCACAGGAACAGATTATTCACAACCGGGAAAATGCATTCAAACTCTATTTCCCAGCAGCTTTTAACAGTGGACTTCATAGAAGTGAGGCATGAATGGAGCTCATCTTGGGAGAACGTTATGTAGTAAAAAGAACCCGATCGGGACAAATAGGCCTTTGTTTCCAGCTTATTAGAAAGAACAGAATCCCATATTTGTTCCAGTTTAAAATGGCAAAAGTAACAAAACCAACAAAAATTTGAGTAAAATTAAAGGTGAAGGAATTGTTTCTACAATGTTTCTGGCTTTGTTTCCAAGCCAAGAAAGTACTTGTCTTCTGTATCACTTGATCTAGCCTGATTTATAATTTCAGAGAGAGAATTTGCTTGACCTAGTGAACTCTCTTAGAGATCACCACAACTTTAACTCCTTTGCTGTAAATCCTTCCGCATTTTAGCACAGAGATCTATCTATAAAAATAAAACTGACCACGCACATAGCTCAGAAATAAATTCTGAACTTTTGCCTGAAGCAGAGGAGAAGCTCTGCTGCCCACCTAATGAAACATATCTATTAGGCAACATTGCTAAAATCTAAAATTTAATGGATTATAAAATTAAGATAAAATTAATATAAATCATTATTAAAATCTAGAACAGGTTTCTTCCCTTTTCCCTTCCCTTCTCACTAATCTTTTTTTAAATGAACTTATTTTTTTCACATCTGCCAGAAAACTAGATAACAATGAATGTCAGCATCCATTTTGTTGAAAGTGTCTAAAACCATACTGACCCCATCAAAATGTTGACCACAAAGTTCTTCTTTTAACTTTTTCATTAAACTTTCAAAGGATGAAAAACTCGAGGTCTCTTTGTTGTCATAATCCAGAAGCTCTGCTAGTCCAGGACTGCAGCTGTTGAATGTTCACTGAGGTTAACTCACATTTTTGCAGAGAACAAACTCAAGGCCAGTGCAACATCAGGCTTACTTGACATCAATCACACTGGGACTTTTCAAACTCCTGCTACAGAAGTTCCCTTCAACAAAAACATTACGCTTCTGAGCTTATGATTATGTATTCAGCCTAACTAGTCCCAGTTGAAGCAAAAGGGATGTAACGTCAAAAAAAATGTTTCTGTCCCCTGCCTTGTTGGGTGTTTGTTTAAATTCTGCCTGTCCTGGAAGGAGGAAAGTGCTGTAAATGTTTTGAAAGATTAAATGAGAGCTTATTCAATAGCACTGAGTTCAATACTTTCTTTAATCAAACAAAATAATATCCTAGGAACACATACAGCAGATTTTTTGTACAAAAGTTTCAATAGTGTTCTTAAAAATGCATACCCAGTGCTGACACTGAAACATATCCAATCATCTTAGAATCATAAATAATTACTTTAAAAGCCTCGTACAAAGGCACATTCCTTGCTTTTCTACAGCCACTCCAAAACTGATGTACAGAGCCCAGTTTGCAGGGGGAAGAAAAAAGTATCACAAACACAAACCAGAAATCTGAAGGCCAATGGCAGTATGGCCGATGTTAAACAGATTAGATTAAATAAATTATATTTTCATCATTCCCTAAGTGCAACAAACAGGGCACTCTGTGTCCTGCTAGGGAAGACATCTCTAGCTCAAGACCTCCCTGCCTTGATACACAACGTTCAGCCTTGGCTGAAATTTGGGATTAAGAGCAGCTGCTGAGGACAGCCAGGCAACTGAAAGGAGTAGGGAACTCTCCAAATGCAGATTAGAAAATAGCTGAACAGCAGCCGTGTGAGCCACAGTCCTTGTCCTTGCAGCTAGAGAGCTCTAATGAACATAATTTTTGCAGGCAGGTCTCACTTGAGAGTGTTTTTGAGCAACGAGGATCACATCACACACACAGACACATCTGACACAACAGCCGGACAGTCATTACCTCCTCATCTCCTCTGATGTGTGAGGCTCCTTACCAAAAGAAGGCTTGTCAGGAAACAATTTTTTCAAACCCACTGGCACACTGAAGGCCCTATTTTTCACCAGGACTCAGAATCAGTACATTTTCCAGTTCTTTGTGAAACATTTCTTTTCAGCATTATTAATTGCATTGTTTTCATTTCAAGGGAGAAATGATTGACAAAATGCCTTACCACCAATAAAGAATCACTAACTCTGACATTCATGTGGAAAAAGTGACTATCAAAAGAGTCATTTTGGTATAAGAATTTGACAGCTCATTGACAACACCCTGCCCCACCCCTGGAGTGCCTGTGGAAGAGCCCTGATGGTGCTGTCTTGCTGCCTTAAGACAGCATCATCTATAATGCCTACTACCAAAAGGCAGTTTAAAGCCTGGGGTGTCAAGTCAATTGAATCTGGAATTCCTCAATGCATGGCATCCTGTACCTGATTTCTGTCTTCTCTATATATCCTCATCTCACTATTTGCAGAGATCCTCAGGGATCACATTTCTCTGCTCTGCATCTCCTGAAGCACCAGAGCAGAAAGAGAAAAGGACTGAATTTTCTTTCTTTCCCTTGACAGAAATACCTCTACTCCTGACAGGCTGCATGGTAGCAGGATGCTGCAGTCTACTATTTGATAAGAAAAGGCAGGAATGATGAGCTTCACAGCCTCCCAAATCCAACACAGACATCTAAATATGTTATCCCTGGCACTGCATATTAGCTTGGCACAGAAATTTTTTGTGTCAATGCCGTATACAGATTGTTCACAAGTAAGTAAGATTAGAGCCAAGGCTGGGAAAGCTCATTCCCCAAATAATAAATTCCAGCAGCTCAAACAGAGATCAGTACCATGGAGAATAGGACAGTACAGATTGACGAGAAGTCACCCAGCTTCACCCTCAAGCAGCTCATGTAGCTGAGGTATTTCAGAGAATAAATCCATATTTGATCTTCTCATATTTCCTAATCAGATAGAATTTAGTAACAAGTATGCCTAAACTGTCCAGAAGCCAGCATACTTCAGATGAAAACAAAACCTTACATCAGGCTTCTGAAGGTTGCAGAACTAGATACAGAAATGAGACTGCAAGGAAGTGAGGCTATTACTCCTGTCCTCAGAGAACCAGCAGACTTCAGAAAAGTTACAAGGGCCTTTCGCAATGCATGTCAACTTCAACATGTGAAATCAGAAAGATTATAAAATGTCAAGGCAATCCAATCTTTTGCTTTTGCTTACAAAGAGCAAGCCATTTATCTAAAGAACACTTGAGAGGCTTTGATCTTATCTGATTCTTCTTTAGATATTCTAAATATCTAAAGATATTTAAAATAACAGGAAAAGGAATTTAAATTCTGTACTCCAGCACATTACTTCAGACCTCTGAGAGCAGGGACTATATAGGTGAGAACAAGGAGGAAATTAGTGTAGGATCACACCTGCCCCCTTCTCTAGCTTCCGCTGAAAGCCAACGTATTGTGATTCATCCCTAACAGCAGCAGTGGCAAGGACAAAATTACCAAGAATTCACTAATTGTCAGTCCCCCAACATCCAGCGCTGCTGCTGGCAGCAGGAGTTTTCAGGGAATTCCTCAGTACAGGGCACTGAAATGGAAGAGTTCTGATGCTTTCTGCTTGTGCCTGGGGACACCTGTCTGGGCTCTGCTCAGCAAGATTGGTGATCAGGACTTCATCCTGGCCCAGCTATGCCTGCTTCAGGTGGACTTTCTTTGCTCTGGGACAAGACAGAAGCATTCAAAACACAGAAAATTTCAACCCATGGTTGAATACAGATTTTTTACTGCTGTTACAGTACCATGTCAGAGATGGACACATTTTTTCCTGTGAAGACACACAACACTCACAAACACTGAGGCAAATTCAAATAAAGAAGGTTTTGTCATCTGATTGGCTTTCGTAAAGTTTTTCTGGTTTCAGGCTGGAATTTCAGGTGTTAAAAAAAAAATAGGGAAAAAAAATCCCTGCCAAGAACAACCAAAGCCCTGGTGAGATATTCATTTCACGAATAACTAAGTTATTTGCTATGGAGCTGCAATGAAGCTCAAGTCCTTGGGCCTTGCCTTGTTCACACAAACTTGTGCCTGTCTCCCTCCCTGACCCGAACTGCAACGTCCCAGCCTGGTCTTGGACCTGCCTCATCTCCAAGCACTGGAGCACTGCCCTTTGGGCCATGGACACTGCTGGGACACTTCAGGCAATGACACAACCTCAGCAAAATCAAGTTTTCTAAGCCTTAAAAGCTTCTTGAGGGAGAGAGAAAAAAAAAAAAGCCTCCTCCCTCCCAGGTCTAACTATAACCTATCATACAACCTTAGACAAGCATAAAAAGCTTGCAGCACAAGTCTAACAAGCAGTCATGCATACTGCAAGATGATCTCTTCATTTGAGCTGTTCTGTAGCAATATTTTTCAATGCTTTCTTCTTTACCACAAAGTAAATTGTTGAAAATTCTGCAACAAACCCACAGCAGTTAAATTGCCCACTTACCTTTCTCTATTATCTAATTTGCATTAATTACATTCAGCTTAATGGAAGCAATTATTTAATTAGTACAAACTGGTGCTCATGTACATACTCCTGTTGAAACATTTTGGGTTGCACACAGACCAATTACCTGCTGAATTTCACAGCACCTGATCACAAAGTTATTAAAAGTTCAACAGAAAACTCTCTAGACATTACATGGCTTTTGTTTTCAAACAGCTCTGATGCCAGAGGAATGAAACTCAGAGGGCTGACATACCCAGCTTTGAAACACCTACCCTTCCATTAAATGAATTTAACTGGCTCAGAAATCAGTAAATTATTCCCCACCTCTCCCACCAATATTAATACGTGCATTGTAGGGGACAGGCTGAGAACCCCACTCCACTGAGAGCTGAGTACTCATGCACATACAGCACATTAACAAGTACACCACTGGATGGCATACACAAAAGATAGAAGGAAGAAGGCTGGCCTGCCTTTCTTGAACTTAAGACACTTCAGGTACTTGCCTAAGGACACTTCACTGAAGTTAATCAATTTTGTTTGGGAATTATTTTAATTAATGCCTTTCAATATATGTTTCTCCCACCTTGTTAATACAACTATGCCTGGGAAGTTTATGGAGACAGACAGAGTTTAAAAACACCCTCTTGAAAAACAGCTACCTCATGTGAAGAACAGAGACAGCAATGAAGAGCTGAGACTTTACCTGGCTGGAATTCAGACTGCCAGCAAAGAGAATGGCCACTCTTAGGGACCACATAGGATTGGTCAAAAAAATATACTTCAAATGTGAAGGTCCCCATGGAAAGGCCAAGATATTCATCAAAATCCTCTGCTGACCTCCAGAGAATTTATAACCAGATCACAAGACACAGCCTTAACTTATTTACAAGCAGAACAAATCCACATGTGATGCTGATGTTGCTACCCCTCTCCCACAAGGATGGATCAGAGCATACAACGTGCAGAGCTGCTATGGGCCTCCCGAGTGACTTGAGAAATCAATTTCAAATATACCTAGACCTCATTTTTTAGAGGGCTGAAAAGTCAGCTGAGGATGAAATGAGAAGGGACTGACAAAGTTTAAAAGACCAATTCATGGTTCTTGCTCTGCAAAGCAACTGCTCACACCTCACTGGTAATTTCTCATTAGCACTGAGTGTTTGCTGCCTGGGAGCACTCAGTCATTCTGCACCACACACAAAAGTCCCAGCCCAATATCAAAAGGCTGCCTCTCCTTTTTCTCCTCTTCCCCTTAATTAAAATGATTTCCAGGAATTAGCAGGCCTCTGCATGTTTGCTTTAAACAGCAACTTCTTTACATCTCCACTAAAAATACAGAAATACATGAAGATTAAGTGCCATTCTGCACAGAGAGTGCGGAAAAATTAAAATTCTTTTCTTCATTGGAATGAGTCCAAAATATTGTCATGCCAACTGTGGTTCTAAAGATGCAGGCAAGATAAGTTGAACAACATAATCTACTGGAGCATAACACTTTAACAAACTACAAACATATCCGACTCCCAGATAATTGACTAACAAATCATTGACAATCAGAGAAATTAAGGCCAGAATACAGAAATTTCTTCTCTCACTTCCTATCACTTTCACCACCAAATCTTCTAATGATCCCAGCATTTAATTTTACAGGATACTAAAAAAAAGGAAAGGCAGACAATTCAAAATTTATGAGGAGCCAAGGGACCCTACTGAGTGCAACCTTTCTTGTTTCATTCCTCATGCCCCTGGCATAAACTGGGTTTGCAGTCTCCCTCACTTTAACAGCCCTATGTATCTTGCATTCATATGTCTGCCTGTCTGCTAGCTTTTAATACCAACATTCATTTCTTCTCAGCTGCCTTTCTCCCTCCAGGGCTCTCTGTACAGCCCTAAGGGAACTCAGGAAAATACATTTTCTACCATTTATCTTCCCAGCTTCTCAGGGCAAGGCGCTGCACTCATCCTTCCTCAGGCTGAAGAGTACCAGGTGGGACACTTTCCACTGCAGGCTAAAAGGGCTGCTATTTAGACTTGCATGCTTACAGAAGTGACTTGCTGGTACCACCAGAGGCTCAGGAGCACAAAAAGAAAGGGTAGTCAAAGCCAAGCTTTTTTCCTGTACAGGAGAGCTGTACACAGGAGTTTTAGATATAATGACAGTATAAAAATGCAGAAGTGCTTTTTCTTGGCAGGTATTTGTTTCTCATTTCCTGAGTTTTCTGTATATGTTCTACAGCATTTAAATCTAGCTGTTGGAGGCTCAAAAGCACCAAGGTAGCTAACACCATACTCCAACCAAGTTCCTCTAAGAAATGCCTCAAAGCCATTTGACTGAAGGAAGACGCAGAAACATTTACCATCAGGTGGCCTTCTCAGCTACACAAATTTGCATCACAAGCGGCAGCACTCCAGAGCTATTTGCAAAAGCTAAGTCTGCCAGGGCTGAAAATAATATTCAGTAGCAATAAAAGCTACTGACTGTGGCTCATAGTGAAGGAAAACTTTTTGGATAACAATTTCAAACCAGGGTTGAGATACCAGTTCCTGTGTGGAACCAGTGAAGACTCAGTGTTGGTTAACAGCCAAGAAGCTCCAAGGAGGCCCATCTTTTACAGAGATTTCAACCTCTTGTCTTTCAAAGCAGCACAAAAAAACTGTAGCAAAACAGCTGAAAGGTAAGGAGCCAAAGCAAAAGAAAAACTAGAGCTCAAGAGGGGTGACGTGATTTTCTGACATAACCACGACTTGTGACTCTCTGCTAGGTGGAATATACAGAAGATTAGACAAAGATGTGGACAGACAAAGCAGCATATAGAAGTCTAAGGAGATCAGTACACGAAACTTGTTCTGAGCCACTATCTAAACCAGAGGCTAACCTAGACTGGGGTTCTGCTCCCTATAAGAGAAAGTGAGAAAAGATATGGCACGTCCCAGATAATATTTATTAACAATATAATACTTAGAAAATCTTGTTTCCTCAAATAAAAAAAAAGAAACTGAACAGCAAGACAAAGTTGTTCAGATTCTCTTTCATCTTCAACATTCTTGTCAACCTGTCCTGTATACAAGTGTTTCTTGTCAGCCCTTTCTGGACCCCTGCTACAAGTACTTCCCTGACTGCTCACAGGCCTGCTTGCCAGTACCAGAGATACTTCTCGTATTTTTATTCTCTCTGACACTCTTTTCAAATCCCCATTCCAGCAACAGATATCAAAATGATAAGGACAGCAGAGCAGAACAACAGTTTACTCTTATCAAATAAAGGGAACAAGGTAGCCTTGGAGAACTAGATAAGGTCAACAAAACAAAAGTCATGCAAAACACAAGCAGGATGCCAGCTCAGCTCTGCAAGGCTGACACAGCAGAAGTTATGCAAAACAGTGATAATTGTGGTTACTCAAATGTGGGCTCGAGGGACAGTGCCCCACAAAGGACATTGGACATTGAAGACAGACCCCAAAGAATCATATAAGGACTTCTGATGAAGGGTGTGACTATGTAAAATAAAGTAATCCCTGCACATCAAGTAAGCAGGGAGAGCTAATGAATGTGTAATCAGTGTGTATGATAAAAGCTCTGCTCACATGACACCCGGTGCACTCAAGTCTCTGAGTGACCAGCGCTGCAGTGAGGAATGCTGGCTTTCTAATACTCAAAACCGTGTTAGAAAGTTCCTGTCTGGCCGATTTTGGCATCATTTTTGGCAACTTCCAGTGGGGCACTCTGCCTGATCTCCCGTGGACCCGAGGGACCTCTGGATCTTCATGCCAGCACTAGGACTTTTCCTGGAGAAGACCACAGATCCCCAGACCAGTCTGGGACACGGGTAAGATCCTATTTGATAATAAGGCATTATTTCGGGAATCCTGCCCATATAAGACGTGTGGCTCTTCCAGTGTACTGCACGGGTTATTTGATCCCCTAGAACTTGCTATTTGACCTGGTTTTATCAACCCTTAATTGCTTTGTATTTGCATTTGTATTTGTACCTGTATTGTAGCATTTTGGGTCTACTCTTCAGAGATGGGTAGTAGATAGTCTAAGAGGAGCATTCCAAAAAAATCCCCACTTGGTTGCATTTTGCAACACTGGAAAAAGATTGGTGGCCCCCTGGGGGACCAGCAACCATGGATAATTTGATTAAGTGTTGTAATCAGCGGTGGCCATTGTACCAACTAGACTCTGGAGAAAAGTGGCCACAGAATGGAACCCTGAATACACTGTTAATGTTGTTTTTAAGACAGGAACAGAAGTGGAATGAGGTTATGTACGCTGATATGTTTTTCACTTTACGGAATCATCCAGAATGGCAGAAAGATTGTGCCTCGAATCCAGCCTCCTCAGACCCTTTTGTGCCGGCTCTTGAAAAGGAGAATCAAGACAAATGGTTAAAACCTTGTTGTCCTATGTGCAGCATAGGACAAACTTGTTCTAAACATCTCCCCAGTATGGAGGATGATTTAGATGTTTCGGTCAGTCCTAACTGCAGGTTGTATGGGGGAACAGAAAATCAGGCTGCTGAGACTGATATTATGGGGGAAACAGTACAAAAAGAGGTGGATTTAGTAGGTCTAGAAGAGAAGATAGGGGACAGGGAGGATGTATCGAGGAGCAGAGAAGACAGAAGAGATAGAGAGGATGTATCAAGGAGCAGAGGGTTTTAGTCCAACTGCAGAGAGAACAAGAGATAAACACAGAGATGTGAGAGCAGCTGCCTTCCATCAGGTAGTCAGTATGGATGGTCCAATTACAGTAAAAGTTCCCTTTTCAATAACAGACCTTAATGATTGGAAGTTGATGGCTGGCACCTACCAAGATGATCCAGACAAAATGGCAAAAGCATTTGAAATGATGATAAAAATTCAGGATCCGGATTGGAAGGATATAGATACTATGTTAGAAATTTTGTTTGACACTACAGAAAGAGAGATGGTTGTTAAAACCAGTAGGAGGTTCGTGGAACAGCAGATTTTGACAGGTAACTTGTCAGGTACATTGGATAATAATTTTCCCACTGTGGATCCAAAATGGGACACTAATGTGCCCATGTTTAGAGAGAGATTAAACAGATATCAACAATGGATACTATATGGCATTAGAAATGCCATACCAAATGCTATCAGTATGTCAAAATTATTTGAATTTAAGCAGGACAGTACGGAATCACCTAGTGAACTTTTAAATCGCCTGAAAGAAATGGCTCAAAAATATACTAATATTGATACTGACACAGAAGAAGGAAAAACTCAATTAGCCCCTATATTTGTGGGGCAATCCTCAAATGATATTAGAAGGAAACTACAACAGGCTCAGAGACAAGACCAGCATGATTTAGGGAAGCTGTTAGATGTTGCTTGGGGAGTTTTTCAGAACAGAGAAAACCAGCGAGAAGTAACTAAACAAGAAGTAGCTGGAGTTAATGAAGGAATTTCCAGAGGAATGGTGCTCCCAGGGAAAGAAAGGGGATGAGGATGTTGACAACCTACCTCAAACTCCCCGAGGAGATGTGGTATTAATCAATGTGCATACTGTAAGAAAGACGGGCATTGGGATGGGATTTTCCAAAGTTGCAACATACGAGCTCCCCTTCCGTGGCTGACACCGATGATGACTGAGGGGGACCAGAGGATTCTTCCCTGGCAGAATCTCTGTTTACAGCTAAGCTGGGGAACAAGGAGGTAAATGAGGAGGTAGGGTTTTTAGTAGATACGGGAGCTAGTAACTTAGTGCTAAATACAGTAAGAGGAAACTTGAGTAATGATTCTTTAACAATTGTTGCTGCAACAGGGAATCGCAAAACTCGGCCATTTTTCAAGCCCATTCCTTTTAAATTAGGCAAACAGTGGATGACTCAACAGTTTTTGCATCTACCCAATTCACCAAAGCCTCTCCTTGGGAGAGATTTATTGGAAAGACTAAATGCTGAAATGAAATCTAAAAATGGCAAAATACAGGTTATTATTCCAGAACCTAATTATGTGGAAGCCTCTATTTTTGCATTACAGCCTCTGAAATCAGATATGATACATCTGCCAGTATCACTTGAGGATGCAGTGATACTGATAGTCTGGGCTGGAGAGGTGCCCAGGTGATCCAAAAGAGCCTGTAAGAATTGAATTGACACCTGGAGCAGGACCAGTAAGGCAAAAGCAATATCCTTTGAAAATAGAATGTCACAAGGAGTTATAACCCCTTGTAGAAAAATTTATAAAATATGGCCAATTGAAGGAATACAAATCCAAATTTAATACCCCTATTTTGCCAGTTAAGAATGCAAACTGAAGGAAAGGCTCACCAGCTGGTAGAGGACCTCAGATCCATAAAAAAGATAGCAGCAAATCCTTATACCTTACTAAACAACCTTGAGTGAAAAATTAAAATTATTTACAGTATTAGATTTGAAAGATGCCTTTTTCTGCATCCCTTTGAGTACTGAGAGTCAAGAGCTATTTGCTTTTGAATGGGAAAATCCAAACAGAGAGAGAAGAAGCCAACTGACTTGGATGGTCCTACCACAGGCATTAAAAAAAAACTCCATCATATTTGGAAATCAATGGGCAAAAGAACTGGAAGAATGGAAAAATCAGAGCCCTATTGGAGTCTTGCTACAGTATGAAGATGACATTCTGATAGCCACTGAAACTGAACAGCAATGCTGGGCTCAGACTGTGGCCTTGCTGAATTTTCTGGGACTAACTGGATATAGAGGATCCAAAGATAAAGCACACATATTCCAGACCACAGTAACCCACTTGGGGTTTGAAATTCTCCAAGGACAAAGGAGACTGGAACAGGAATGAGAAGAACCAATTTGCCAACTCCCACTGCCAGGAACGGTAAGAGAATTATGTACAGTTCTCGGTATGGTGGGATGGTGTCCCCTGTGGATCAGCAACTGTGGGCTGCTAGTAAAGCCCCCGTATGAGCTCTTGAAGGCAGTCANAGGACTCTATAGTCTATTTAGACATATATATATATATATGTATATATAGTCTATAGATGATTCATGGGCTTTTTACAACTCAAGCAAGCCCTTATGCAGTCCCTGCTTTGGGGGTCCCAGACCCCATGTGCCTGTTTTAACTATTTACCTATGAAAGACAAAACATAACACTGGGAGTGCTGTCTAGTTCCTTGGGAAGCAGAGGAGGGCTGTGGCCTACTTTTCAAAGCAACTAAATGTCAGCCAAGGCTGGTCTGCTTGTCTGAAGGCAGTAGCAGCTACTGTTCTCTTGATCCAGGAAGCCTGAAAACTGACTTTGGGACAAAGCACTGTCTTTTATGTACTACACATGGTGCAATCAGTACTCAAGCAAAAAGGGGCCACTGGCTCTCTCCCAGCCAGATGCTAAAATACCAGGGAGTCTTGCTGGAGCAAGATAATGTGATAATCAAAACAACTTCTATCATTAATGTGTTCTTTTCTGCCCAACAAGTAGCAGGAACCTCAGAGCATGACTATGTTTTGCTTTGTTTGCTTAGAAACTATAGACGAAGTCAGTAGACCTGAATGAGAAAACTCCTTGGAAACTCCTGACTGACAACTGCTTACTGATGGGAGCAGCTTTGTCCAAAATGGAAAATGACTGTCTGGATACGCAGTGACCACACACCATGAGGTAACTGAATCAGGGGCACTCCCCGCAATGTGCAATTGCACTCACTCGAGCTTTGGAATTGAGTACAGGAAAATGAGTTAACATTTGGACTGATTCAAAATACACTTTTGGAGTGGTGCATGCACACAGGGCCATCAGGAAAGAAAGAGGCCTTTTGACATCTCAAGGCACATAGATCCAAAATGGAAACCAAATCTCAGATTTACTCAAAAGTATCCAGAAAGCAACAGAAGTTGTTATTATGGCAGTGCACACCAAAGCAGGTAAGACCAAACTGGAATTGGGGAATTATTTAGCCGATAAGGCTGCCAAAGAGGCTGCAGAAAAAGGCACATGAGAAAACATATCTTTAATATCCCTGCCAGAGACACCTCTCCCAGCAGAAAAATCAGAGTATAGTGCTAGGCAGTGTCAATTAATTGAAACTTTAGAAACAAAATTTGATCCACAAGGCTGGGCAGTTACTCCAACCAGGCAAATAATAGTCCCAGAATTGATCTTGCATGAAATAGTGGATTGTGAACACAAAGCCACTCACTGGATTACTGAAAAACTTTTGAAACATTTGCAAGAATCTATAATTGGGTTTAAAATGGCTCATATGTACAATCAAGAATCCAACAATGTATAGTTTGTAAAAGAAACAAGTCTAACATAGTTGATAAAGTAGTGCGAGGAGCCACAAAATCTGGAAGTGTTACGGGTGAATATCAACAGATTCATTTCACTGAATTACCCAGAAAAGGGGGGTATTAACACCTCCTAGTTCTGGTGAATAACTTTTCTGAGTGGCCAGAAGCCTTTCCTTGTTGCACCAACCAGGCTAGGGAAGTGACTAAAATACTGTTGAA